>JAJIBD010023324.1:0-50007 GCA_021461705.1 Cryptotis parvus | reverse complement strand
TCTCAGACATGGGGCAGAGCTGTTCCTTGCTCTCCCTGTGCACAGCCGTTCATGAGGCAGTCGGGAGGCATGGCAGGTTCTAGCCCTGGCCCACCACCTCGGCAGAGCCTCACAACAAAGCCAGACCACCACCCCTCACTCCACAGGCGCCGCCATTTTTCCACATTTGGACTTCCCTCTTGTCAGAACTCCACCCAGAAGACCAGCCCATCACAGCCCGGATCATCAACACCCACCCTGCAGCAGTTTTTTCCTCAATCCGGCCCAGGTATGCTGGTCCAGAGTCTCTCAGACATGGGGCAGAGCTGTTCCCTTGCTCTCCCTGTGCACAGCCGTTCATGAGGCAGTCAGGAGGCATGGCAGGTTCTAGCCCTGGCCCACCCACCTCGGCAGAGCCTCACAACAAGCCAGACCACCACCCTCACTCCACGGGCGCCGCCATTTTTCCACATTTGGACTTCCCTCTCGTCAGAACTCCACCCAGCAGAGCAGCCCATCACAGCGCCTGGGTCGTGGCCGCCATGCAGCGCGGTTCATCAATAAATACTTTATTTGGAGGTGTTTAAAGAAGTTTACCTCCCGCTCGGCAAGCCTGGCAAGCTTCTCGTGTTGTATTTGATATGCCAAATTCCAGTAACAATTACATTAGGTCATTCCCATGACCTAATATAATGGTTTGAGGCTCTTTATGTTCCTATAGCAAAGCCGATGCCCCTGGCTCTACTGGTATGAGACAGGACATATGGAGATATTACTGGTGCCCGCTCTAGCAAATAGATGATCAACGGGAAGATCGCGTGATCATGATCGCTTTTTTGGGTCACACCTGGCGATGCTCAGGGGTTACTCCTGGCTCTTTGCTCAGGAATTACTCCTGGCGGTGCTTGGGGGACTCACAGACATGGGACAGGCAGAGCTACTACTGGCTCTTCCTGTGCTGAGCCGCTCACGAGGTGCCTGAGAGGGATGGGGGGTTCAAGCCCTGGCCCGTCACCCCAGCAGAGCCTCACAACAAGCCAGACAATGCGCGGTTCATCAATTAAATGCTGGATTTAGAGATGACTACAAGACTATGCTACCTGCATGGCAGAGCCTGGCAAGCTACCCGTGTTGTATTTGATATGCCAAATACCAGTAACAATTATAGACCTATTCCCATGATCTGATGGAATGGTTTGAGGCTCTTTATGTTCCCCGGAGCAAGCAGGTGCCCTCGGGCTCTACTAGCATGGACAGGACATATGGAGATGTTACTGGTGCCCGCCGAGCAAGTCGATGATGAACGGGAAGACAGTGATACAGTGATACAGTGGTGCTTGGGGACCATATGGGATGCCGGGATTGAACCCAGGCCAGCATGGGCAAATGCCCTACCCGCTGGGCTATCGCTCTGGCCCCTCCTTTTTTAAAAAACAAATCCTCATCACTATGTTTTTCCCTTGAGTACTTTCATAACTTTTGGCACTGTAGCATGCTCTTGGCTTATATTTTTTACTTTTTATTCTGCACAAGAACTAGTCCTTTCTCCAAAGGGCTCTGGTTCCTTTAGTGAAGACCATTACCTGGGTCTAGTTATAAAGTCTCATTGCTACTAAGATGTTGCTTTGTTAGTCTAGGGGGTTCAATGTGGCAGCATTCGGTTCCAAATCTAAGTGGAGATCAAAATACAGGGCAGTGCTGCTTAAAATTCTGGAGCGCAGGTAGGATCCAGACTGGAGATGCACATCTGAGTGTCGCCCTAGTAGAGATGGCAACAGATACATAAACATGGACAACAATATTAACAACCAAGAGGAGGAAGTTAACTGAGAAGGTATGGTTAGAAAGACAGAGTGATATCCTGAGACAAGGGAAGGTGATTTTTAGGAATAGATTGTGATGAGGGGTGAAGATTTGATCAAGTAAAATGAAAGCTGAGAACCGATTGGTGTGGATGTCTCTGGGGAAGTCACTGCCAGCTCTAACCAGGGCTCTTACAGGTGGTGTGGAAACAAAAGCCGACAACTTCAATGGGGAATGTGGAGTGAATCCAGAGACTTTACACTTGAAGTTTGGAAAAGTTTTTCTCTAAACGGGTTCAAAAGAAAATGGGACAGTAGCTAGAGGGGGATTGGGACCAAGGGAAGGCTTCTTAATTTATTTTTTAATTAAAGTGTGCTTTATGCTTATGGGAATGGGTCGATGGTAAACAAAATTAAAACAGAGGATTCAGATTCAGTAAAGAGGGGCCAGTGGCCACAGTGTTTACAAGACCTCACTGTTTACTCCTCTTCCATTGAGTGCTTCATAGGAACCATCTCTGCACTTTCACAAAAACTCCTGGGCAAACATTATACCCATTCTACTTTATTATTACTTAACTCATATTACTTAACTATTTTCAAATTTGACGTAGTATGCTTTATAATTTTATCAATATTTATGCTTGAGTTCTCTGTAATTGCACCACACCCAGCACCAGAGGTACCATCTCACCTCAGGCCTCCTTCCCGCCCCGTCTCCCGCCTCTGCAAACACACCTGGAAGACTTAGTTCTACTGGAAGAACCTCATTTTTTGTTGGCAATTTTTATTCTTTGCTACATTTCTTTATACTCATGTATGAATGAAATAATCCTGTGTTTGTTCTCCTTTAAAAATATTTTATTAAAATAACATTGCATTGTGACATTATATGTTTCCACGTATGTCATTTTAAAAAAATTGACATCTGTGCGGACTAACAAAATAATGCTTTTTCTATTTTTTTATATTTTTAGTGAAACAAAATAGCTTTCATTAAACACAGAATGTTTTTAGGAAGATGTGAGGGAAAGAGAGGAATATGTGTTCAAGGGAGAATTCAGGCTTGAAAGGTAAGCCAATATAGTACATTTTCAAGTTTAAGATTACAAATTCCATAGCTATAAATCTTTTTTTCTCTATTTTTATTGAGACAATGTGGTTTATGACAGATCCTGTCAGTACTATGAAATTTTGGAGGTGTCAAGCAGCTGTGTGTGGCCACGAGCTCCAGGAGCTGTGGAATAGGATGACTCAGCAGCTTTGGTATTTCTTGGAGATTAGTCGTGTTGTTGTGAAGCTGGGCTGCTTGTGTGCGGTACCCCAGATGTGGGCGGGGTACTGGATTTCTTAGAAGGGTGGGTACTCAGCCCACCCCCCATCAATGACAGGAAGGCTCCAGAGATCAGCCTGGATACTGGGCTTTTAAAGGTGACTCAGCAGTAGCCAATGCATTCTTTAAAAACAGTGGGAATTTCCCTCTTCTATTTTATTTTTTGGCTTTTTGGGTCATAACCAGTGATGCTCAGGGGTTACTCCTGGCTCTGCACTCAGGAATTACTTGGGTAGGCACCACATTCAAGTTGAAAACCCTACCTGCTATACTATCTCTCTGGCCCCTGAATGCCCTCTTTTCTTTCATTCTCCCGATCCCTTACCTTTGAAAAAAAAAATTCAGAACTATTTATCCAGTTTGAGCTGATAACCCTTCCTCTTCCTGTAATTGGGTATGAAGCCATTATTTCTCCTGAGTTACATTAATGAGGCAACCGACTTGATGAATTTGAAGATTTTTTCATGCTACTCTTTTTCTAGAGGATTACCAGGCTTTTATAATCCACCCATCCAACCCTCCATCCATTCACCATCCATTCATCCATCCATCTATCCATTCACCCTTTCAACCACCCACCCACCCATCCACCCACCCACATTCTATTCATCCATCCACCCACCCACCCATCCACCCACCCATCCACCCACCTACCCACCATCCATCCATCCATCCACCCATCCACCTACCCACCCACACACCCATCCACCCATCCACCCACCCACCCACCCATCCACCCACCCACCCATCCATCCATCCATCCATCCATCCATCCATCCATCCATCCATCCATCCATCCATCCATCCATCCATCCATCCATCTATCCATCCATCCATCCATCCATCCACCTACCCACCCACCCACCCATCCACCCACCCATCCACCCACCCATCCATCCATCCATCCATTCACCCATCCACCTACCCACCCACACACCCATCCACCCATCCACCTACCCATCCACCCACCCATCCACCCACCCATCCATCCATCCATCCATCCATCCATCCATCCATCCATCCATCCATCCATCCATCCATCCATCCATCCATCCATCCATCCATCCATCCATCCATCCATCTATCCATCCATCTATCCATCCATCCATCCATCCATCCACCTACCCACCCACCCACCCATCCACCCACCCATCCACCCACCCATCCATCCATCCATCCATCCATCCATCCACCCACCCATCCACCCATCCACCCACCCACCCATCCGTCCATCCATCCGTCCATCCGTCCACCCGTCCACCTGTCCACCCGTCCACCCATCCATCCATCCATCCATCCGTCCATCCATCCATTCGTCTGTCCATCCATCCATCCATCCATCCCTCCCTCCCTCCTCCCTCCCTCCTCCCTCCATCCATCCATCCATCCATCCATCCATCCATCCATCCATCCATCCATCCATCCATCCTTTTTGTCTTGGGTATACACCTGGCTCTGTGCTTAGGAATCAATCCTGGCGGGGCTTGAGAGATCATGTGTTGTGCCAGGGATTGAAATCAGGTTAGCCACATGCAAGGCAAGTGCCCTACCCACTGTAATATCTCTCCAGGCTCCCCAAGCTCAATTTTTTCTATTTAGAAACCCAGTGAATTTGCTGAGTGACATTCTTTCTGGAACACATGTTTATTTCATCTTGTTTCTATTTTGTCTAGTTTCATGAGTGGGATGTTAGCCCTCCATGGCTAGCAAGCTTATAGGTGTAGACTTAAAGAACGCATGCATAAACATGGTGTTTAGGTTTAAAAGAAGAAAGAATGCAGGGTGGGAAAACACTCAGTCTGTGGAGCCAACCTGAATATGCACAGCAAGAGCAATGGACAGGACAGCACAGTTCAGAAACTCGGAAGTGGGACACAGAATCATGTCTAGGTCACTGAGTTAATTCTGCCCAAGGCATCGCTATCTAACAGGGAACACTAACTGCTACCCAGTGGTCCATGTGCAAGCATCTGGCATCTTCCCTGCTTTCATATTTGAGTTCTCAACACCACTTTCCGTGTCTGTGTCTAGCCATCACCCTTCACAGCACAAATGTGTGGCCATGCCCAGCACAGTTCTCCCTGCTGGGTAGATGTGGAATTTAAGGAAGAGGGTGAGTCTAGAGGGTCTATAAGAAGACTTGATTCGAGCTTTAATCTTGACTTTAGAATTGCTGCCTTCAATATGTGATTCAGAGTTTTCTACATATCAGGGGTTCCTATATTATCACAGTGATTCCTGACTGGTTCTTTCTTACTCTTGCAATAAAGCATTTGGACCCAGGGAAGTGGTCCAGTGGCAGATGAGAGACTTGAGTTGCAGATGTAAGATAATTTCTGTGGGGAAGAATATTATATGTTGTGTGGTTTGTCTGCAGACTGGAGTGATTTTCAGCTTGTATACACCTGAATACTCCGACCAGTTGTGTACTGATGGATGCCTGCTTGGTGTTCTGACTGCTCAGGTATCTGTAAAATGGCTGGGTAGTTGAATAGCTTGAATCTCACCCATAGTGGCAATCAAGTTAGCTGATTCCAATTTATGTAAGCAGAGGGTGTGTTCAAGCCCCTGTTGAGATGTTTTATGGTATAATTTCTGTAGTCTGAGGAAATACCAAGGTAGAGGGCGTCCCCAGTTGACAATTGCCTTGCTAGTAACCCAGGTAGTCTAAGATTTCCAATCCTTCTAGTGGCCCCCACCCACTGAAAAGTGTTCCCACCACTGTATAAAAATTGAATAAACTTTTCGTTGTTGCTACCCAAGTTATCCATTTTGTGGGAGTTGAATTATGCTCCATCATCCAATTGATTAAGCTGAATTATGTGCCATAATTCAACTGATTGAAGCACCAAGCAGATAAAACTCCAGATGTCTGACAGTTTCTTCCACTTTATTTTGATTTATGGAATGCTAGCTTCTAGTTCCTGGAGGTGTAGCTTCCCAGCCTCTGGGGCTACTTTATTCACTGTGATGAAGAAAGGGCACATGCAACTTCAGTTAAACGGAGATAACACATGTCAGTATAGCCAGAAAAAGTTTGAGAATGGATTTTTTAAAGAAAATTGGTCTAATGTGCCAATGATTTTCCAACTTTTGGCCATTGGATATATAAGCTCTATTTAGTCTCAGCATATACACAATATTTATGATATCAGAAAATACATTCTGTTCATTTTTTGTTTCATTTTTGGATAACAACAGGCAGTTTCATGAGTTCTCCTGATTCTGTGCCCAGGGAGTTGTCCTGCTGGTGCTCTGGAAACCATATGTGGTTCTGGGTATCAAGCCAGAGTCAGCCACATCCAAGGCAAGCATCTACCCCTGTACTCGCTCTCCAGCCCTCTTTATAGGCATTTTCCCCCCATTATTTTTATCTAAAAATTATTTTAGGTGGATAAAGATGGTAAGAAACTGGTCCCAGAAATCCTTTATATCAATCAGATTAGAGATTTGCATGTAAGAGTGGAATAGTAGTGATTGAGGAAAAACAAAGGGGGGAGAGATGATAACCTATGGCCCTGAAAAAACTTGAGATAAGTCTTTAGTACTTTGCTCACTTCAAGTTAGGCTCTTAGTTTGCTTTGTATGTTTGTTTTGGGGCCACACCTAGAGATACTCAGGTGTTTGTCCTGGCTCTGCACTCAGGAATCCCTCCTGCCAGTGCTTGGACTCAGGAATCCCTCCTGCCAGTGCTTGGGGAACCAAATGGGATGCGGGGGATTGAACGTGGGTCAGTTGCATGCAAGACATATGCCTACCTACTATACTATTTTTTTCTGGCTACAGACCCTTAGTTTTTTTTTTTTTTTTTTTGTTTTTTTGGGTCACACCCGGCAATGCTCAGTGGCTACTCCTGGCTCTGCACTCAGGAATTACTCCTGGCGGTGCTCGGGGACCATATGGGATGCCGGGAATCGAGCATGCAAAGGCAAACGCCCTACCCGCTGGGCTATCGCTCTGGCCCACAGACCCTTAGTTTTAAAAACCCTGCTAAGATGGGGCTGGAGCGATAGCCCAGTGGGTAGGGCGCTTGCCTTCTGCACGCAGCCGCCCTCTGCCGGCCTGGGTTCGATCCCTTGCTTACTTCTCTTCATCCTCTGCCTGACGTTTATGGAGTGAGTTCTTGTTCAGAAGAACTCCGCAGAGCCAGGAGTAGCCCCCTGAGCATTGCTGGGTGTGGCCCAAAAAGGCAAAAAAAAAAAACAAAAAAAACAAAAAAAAAAAAACCCTGCTAAGATGGGCCAAGCAAGCAGCATCTGCTCCACCAGTGGAACTGTCCACGGTGCTGATTTCTGCCCAGAAATTTGACTGGATAAAAGAAGCTCCTGTCTCTCACTCTAGCATTTCTCCTCTTTTCTACCTAAGAACACTCTCTGGTCACAGGACAGGATGTATTCATATAGAATTGTATAAAGGGAAAGGCTCTCTCTTTCTCTCTCTCTGTTCCCCTCTCTTTCTCTCTCTCTCTCCCTCCTCCTCTCCTCTCTCTCCCTCACCCTGTCTCTCTTCATTTCTTCTATCCTTCTCTGTCAGTTTCTATCTCTGTTTCTTTATCTATAGTTTTGAGCCACATCTTACAGTGTTCTAGCGTGATTCCTGGTACGGGTCTTGGGGACCATGCCCTAGTGGTGCTCAGGAGACAGCATTGCTGGGCTCCACCCCGTGGCTCCTGCCCTGCAGAGCATGCTGTCCAGTTCTTTGTGCTTAGGGAATCCATTTGAACTTGGTGAGTTACTATCCTAGCAGAGGAAAACACTGTTATTTCCATCGCCAGTCTGCTGCATGAGCACTCAAAGAGATTGTATAATGTCGACAGGTTCTCATAGTTAGACAGAGAGAGAATTGACATCTCTACCCAGACCTCTTTAATCACCATTTCTCTGTAAGACCGAACTGGATGGGAACTGTACACTTTAGCTCCATGCCACACAATGTGTTTACATTTTTACAGAAGTTCCAGCCAAGAGAACTTACCCCCAGGCTCAGATCTGTGGCTGCTTGTCACAATGTGGATGGCTAATAAGTCAACCTTGAGGATGGCCCTAACACACATCCGCCCACACCATTTATACCTCACCATCTGGACCAATGCTTCTATTAGGTTTTGAGAGATTGCTAAGCACAACAGGGTCCTGTGTAGCCAGATAGCCAAATATTATTTTTTCATCAATCTACATGTTGGTTTGTAGAAAATCTATCCAAAGCAAGCACAGCCCATTCAGGAGGGGAAGAGAGCACCCTTAACCCAAGGGAACCTCTGTCCACAGCCTGCACGAATATCCACATCTGTGCAGATGGTTTGGAGTCAGCAAAATGCCCCCCAAGGTCACCTGGGCATTGCATTATTTTACTTTGTAGATATCTGGCATGAACCTGGAGGCTCCCTTCTGTCTCCCCAAATAACTTGCTTACTTCTCTTCATCCTCTGCCTGACGTTTATGGAGTGAGTGCTTGTTCAGAAGACAAGCGGAAGACGAGACTCACCAGCTGCTGAGGAAGAGAAGAAGCCCCGTGGGGACTGCTCATTCCAGGCCCCTCCTTTCTCCCCACTTCTTTTCCAGTTTCTGAAATCTCCTCCCTACTTTTCCCAGAGAACATTAGTAGTGACCCCAGAGGAAGTCAGTTTTCCTGGGATAGCAACAATAATTGACCAGCTCCCAACTCTAGTTTGCACATGCTAATGGACCTGTGTAAACAACAGGAACTGTAGTGCTCTGGGCTATGGTCTTCCTTTATTCTTTCTTGGCCACTATTCTGCTCTGACCTGCTTTTTTTTAATCAATCTGGCACGTAAGGATTTCTGAGCTTGTTTTCCCAGCACCTGCCTCAGGGACAGCTATGCCTACCGGATGTTGGGGTTTGACCAATTGCTTCTCCCAGGAGTAGACATGGTCTCTCCGACCTCTGTCCATACAGGGTAGGTGCCGAATTTGTTGAGTGAATACATGAGAGAATAATGTGATAATTCACCTGGTGAGTGTCTCTGGGGGTAAGAGAGGGAGCATTGTGGGGAGGCTTGGCTGCAGGGTGAATATCCCAAGCACAAGTGAACATCTCTGGCTTCTGAGCAAGAATCACTTCATCCAGGCCCAAGTACTGTCTTTACTCTTAGCTGCCTGTTGCTTGTCAAGGGATACGATTATGGGGATGAGATCAGCGAGAAAGTGAAATCTAGGAGAGGGTTGTGAAATATTAGCGTGGGTAATGGAGGACATTTAGACCAAATGTGATCTACGTTATATTATGCTTGGGCAAACATCAGAGATTGATAACATCTCCAGGAACTTCACGCTCAAGGCAGATCCTCTTTCCTCCCTACCAGCTCAGGACACAAGATGCCCTGTGGTTCTGAGTGTTATCCAGTGGGAAAGGACTCTGGATACTGAATCAAACTGAGGCTGTTTCATAAATGAACCTGAGGCTGGGGCTAACTGAATTCCTGTAAGTGTTCAATATGCTCAACACTATGCCTTTAAAATTCACTAGAATCAAGACCATAAACATCAACACTATTAAGTGCAACAGCAACAAAACCAAACTATAAAAAGATTAAAAATGAAGAAAGCCCAATAAAAAGAATGAATGATGAGCAGTCATCATTCTAAATTTTGTTCACTGTTTCTATTAGGTCTTGAAATAAATAACGGCACAGACTGTCTTTAGACACTAGCCTCACTGGTATCTGAGTTCAAGTTCACTAGTTCAAGTTTCACTGAACAATATTCACTGCGGGTTCTGTGACTGTTAGTCAACCCATATTGGCCAAAGATATAACTTGATTTCTTTAACAAGCATGGATAGAATTATTCTACTTATTTCAAAATTAAAAACTCTTATCCAGAAAGTGAGCTATTATATCAAAATAAATCAGGAAAGCAAACAAAGAAAGGTCTGGTCTCCTGGCCTTTGGGTAAGGTCCTCCAAAGCTCCCCTGTACATTGCCCTTACCTGTGGGCGAGTGCAGAGCAAACCAGCCCATCAGTAAGGGGGGCATTGCTGCCTTGGAGATGGTAAACTCTGGCAGACAGTAAGAGCAGGTGCCGGTGGGTCGGCTGCCCGGAGTGGGGCTGGGCCTGGGAAGTGGATCTGAACTTCTCTAATGAGGTACCGACTGAGGTGTAAATGACAAGGAGACAGCTGGAAAAAGTGGTGAATTTTCTAGCTGCTTCTCTGGCAAATGCCACATGGGGGTGGTGGAGCAAGTTGTTATAGTCAGGAACAGAAAGGAGGCCAGAGCTGTCCGGTGGCAGCGAGGCCAGATGGTGGGGGGGCACGTGGGCGGAGAGACCAGCTGCCACTCCCCTCACATACCGGCTGAGGGGGTCCCTTCTCTATGTGTGGGCGCACCCCCTGAACCCTTCATGCAAGGAAGCAAAGGGACCTGGTGATTGCAAAGAGGAGCCTAGGGAAGATCAGCCTGTTCGTGATGCAGAGAGCAGCAGCCAGAGGCTTCTGCTCGCATCCGAGGACCAAGAACTCTCCATCACAGGGAAAAAATTAATGCAGTGCCCGGGGTGAGAAATCCCATTCTTTTCCGCAAACGGATTCATTCATCTTGTACAAAGTACAGAAGAAGGAGAGAGCAGAGATCCCTTGCTGAGCATGAGAGGTGGCCGGGCTCTGTGTGCTGTGCTGGCTGGCACTGCTGTATAAAATACCTGCGATAAGGGCGGAGGGCAGGTTCCGGCTTCCTCCCCTGGGACAGATGAGAAAGGGGTGAAGTGGGAAAGCCCACACAGACAGCCAAAGACAGAGGCAGGAGACCCAAACCACCTGGCTTGTCTGCCCGAGTCACATGCTTCTGTGTGCGCCCACTCTGTAGGGCGGGACTGGGATAGCACGGAGCTTAGACCCACTGTCAGAGCCAGAAAATCTGTGTTAAAATCCCAGTCCACCTGTCTGCTGTGTCCAGGAGTGGGGACAGTTGCCTCATTTCATGTCATATGGTTGGCGTTTATACTACTGTCCACTATCCCGTTTTAGTGTATGGGAACACACCTAGCAGTGCACAGACCTACTCAGGGCACCATCCGGGGTCGGGGAATGCACCAGGTCAGACATGTGCAAGGCAGATGTCCTTCCTGCCGAACCTTCACTCCAGCCCACTTCTCATCTCTTTCCACCCCATCCACCCACCTCCTTGCCACTTCCCCAGGTTTGCAAGTGATGCAGCGAGTTAAACAAGCAGAACACATGGGGTTTGTTTTTGCAAAGGAACAAGGAACTGGATACTGACTGGGGGAACAGGATCCTGTGGCTTAGAAAGTGGTTGGTGTGGGCTCGGAGAGAAAGGCCGATACCCATTCCTTTCATTTCTAGGAGAAAGGGAAAGTGGCCGGGGGTAGCTTTGAATTAGGCCTGATAAAGTGCCTTGGATTTGGGAAGGCAGGAATTCTGGGGGGGTGGGAGTGGGGGGTGTCTAAAGATGCCTCCTGCCTTCTATTGCAGGCAGAACCCTAAAATTGTTTACAGCCTCGGTTCAGCATCTGCACGCTGATGTGAGATGGCCAGCAGGGGGCAATATAGCCAATGCATTACGTGAGTGAGGGGCTGATACTTTGCACACCAGGGTCTGGGGGGCCTGGGCCCGGCGGGGCTGCGCGGGGAGTCTATGCAGTCTAAAGGAGCTCCAGCACTTACTTTAGCTACGCTAATAATAATCGCATCATTGCTGAGGCCGGTTCTGTGGCTGAGCTTGCAAAGCTCTGGTAACCCTATGCAACCGGTTGCTGCTGCCTCCGTTTCTTCTTCCAAGCCGGCAGAATTCGATGCCCCTGACATAACAGACAGGAGCACGAAACATCCCAAATGACTTGGAGGCAAATGGAATGTAGGGCACTATTTTTGTTTTGTTTATTTTGATTTTAGAGTAAAGCAGAGTTCCACATCGCGAAAAGTCAAATCAAACCGGAATCCGTGCTCGGAGTCTCAAAGTCTCAAGACGTCGTGGAGCTGAATAGCATTTGCCTTTGCAGCTTCCTTCCCACGAGGCATCCGAGCGGCTCCCACAGCCAATTACTCCTTGTGTGCAAATGCCAAGGCACTGTTCGCCGGCAGGACCAGGTCTCCGACCTAGACAGAGACGCGAGTGTGCAAGACGCAGCGAAACGGTTCCTGCCTTCTGAGGCCTAGGCTGGGTCAGAGCTTTGACAGGACTCATTAGCTGCGAGCTCCAGCGTACAGCGCCCGCTTTGGTCTTTCTCCTTGGCCGTGGGGCTCGGCTTGCAGAGAGCTGCGTGTGTGCTCGGCGGGGTGTGTGGACCTGAGGGGTGAGGGGGACCTGTTAGGACCATCTGTGGTGTGGGTGGGGGTTGGCAGGGCTGCAGCCCACCTGCTCCCACTCTTCACTCTTCCCAGCTCTGCCGCAAGCTGCTACTGGGCCCGGATTTCCGACCAGTCTCCTCTGCCAGGGGTTTCCTCGTTCGTTGTCTGCTGCTGAAAATGCAGGTTTCCCTTCCAGACCTCTGTGGAGCTCTGCCGCTGAGAGTAGTATGGGGGTTTGTGTGGTCTTTAAAGTCCAGGACCACAGGGGCCCTTTCTGAGTTAAAGGCTCACTCTTCCTTCCTGGGAATAGTGAGGAGCTTTGCAGATAGAGTCAGGAGAGAGTAGCTGGGAAGCATTTGTGGGGGAACACTGACAGGGCCTGCCACTCTGTGAGGCTGGGGTCACCCCTGGTTTCATCTCCTCTGTCTCCCCTCCTCCTTTGCCCCAAGGAAGGAAGAGTGAAATTTTTAGCCTCCTCGCAATGGAAAATTACCTTTTTCTTTGCCCCGATATCCCCTCCCTCATGGCTCAATAAAGTAAACTAGTTAAAAATATTATCAGGGGTATGAGGATATGGTCCATGGGTTAAGGTCCATGTCTTGCATTCAGCTGACCTTGGCTTGATTCCTGGCACCCCATGATCCCCTGAACATTAGCTACGGAGCTCCCCAAGCATTGCTCAGAGTGACTCAGGTGACCCTAGGCAGGGCCTGGGCAGCTGAGTCCTCAGGCTCTCACACTGACCCCTGGAAGGGACATCTTGGCCTCCTGGCACCACTTCATTGGGACATCGCCCCAAATCAACCAACCTACAACAAAAACTATCAGTAACAACAAAACATTATTAAATAATGATTAAAACCAGAGTCACAATTACTTGGGGAGAGAGATCAGAGGGAAAGGACTCCAGTGAATAGCGTGTGTATTGTTATGGTGGCAGTGAGGGAGCCGGTCACTTCTCTCTCTACCGGTCACCTCTGTACCACCTCTCTCTCGACAGCATCTGAACCGATGCGGTCAAGCTGGTCATTCTCTAGGCGATCTGATTGGTCGTTTTCTGTAACCAAGAAGATGGATCAGTCTTTGAGTCCTTGTTTATATTGGGCAGAACCAGTAAGACAGCAGGGTGAAGTCCGTAAGGTATAGAAGCACAGGCCATGAGTTGTTCATTGCAGGCTTGTTGAAGGACACCTAAACGCCTAAAAGCCTCTGCATCTGCCCTGAATTGCCTCCTGCAAATCACTTTGTAGATAAGGGGGTAGTTTAAATGTGGCAGTTTATCTGACCATGTATTCTGTACTGGCTGGCATAAACATTCTCTCATGTTACCACAATCATAGATCACAATCAAGATCTTACCAGCATATTTGCCTGGCCACGTTGGATCTCTAAGTAATTAGACCAGAGAGAAATGCTGTTTGCCTCCAAGCAAGCAAGCATGGCTCCCTGATAACTCAAAGGCAACTAAAATACAAAACTACCATGAAGTAGACGAGACTCTTGTGAAGGCTTGGAGAAATATTTAACTGGCATTAGTATTAGTCTTTGGTACAGAGACATGCCATCTCAGAAACCCCCTTCTCTACCCTATAAAGGCACTTCCAGGCAGATCTTGGCTCAAAACATTAGCATATAATAGGGCCTAGGTGAAGTGCTGGGAGAAATTACCTTAAGGCATTTGACCCTTTGTGCTTCCCATAATAGTGGGAGGTCTGAGTTGCAGGGGGTATAAAACCAGCCTGCTTCCCTCTCTCTCTCTCTCTCTCTCTCTCTCTCTCTCTCTTTGGGCTCTCTCTTTTGTGAGCTCATACCCTTCTTGGGAGTCTTGTCTTTGTCTCCTCTCTACAGGGCCTTTACACATGGTGGCCGCCATCTTGGGCTACACGTGTTTGGGGTTCTAGCCGGGAATCCTAAGCACAGGGTTTTTCCTATTGCTGATTTGTATGCCTGAACCTGTGATAAGAAAAACCTTTAAAACTGCATCGGATTCCTGAGTCTTCATCCATTCCCTGCCGGCTTTGGAGGTAGAAGGGAACTTCGCTTCCCGGCACTGTTGGGGACCCCAGCGGCATTCCCGACACAGGCCTGTGAGAAAAAGGGGCTGCTGTGAGAAGCAGTTGCTTCCAGGAAGTTTCTGGGAGAGAAGGTGCTTGGAGGGAGCTTTGGGATCCCTGTTCTGAGCAGAGGTTGTTGGTGACTGCTTGGGAGCTGTAGCACTGAAGACATCAGTGTGCTGTTCTTATTTGCTGTCTCCAAGAACCCAGAAACTGATTGCTGTAGCTGTTCATGCTGTAACCACATGAAGCCAGCAAGGCTTAGAACAGAAGAACAGAGAGTACAGTTGGTAGCTGTTGACACCTGAGAGGGTGGGGGGCCAGAGAGGCGTTGGCACTGGACTCAATTTAGTTCAGTTTGAGAAAACTATGAGGCATCCAAGCAGAGAGGCTGGTAAGGCAGTTGTGTTAAAAGGTGAGGACAGAAGAGGCTTAGCAGGAAGAGGCGTACTGGGGGACTATGGTAAAATAAATGACATTGGAGTCTTGAGTTTGGGCTAGATCAATCAAGGAATGAGTGTACAGTACGGTCAAGAAAGGAGCTTTGGCTCACCCCAAAACTAAGGATCAGGGAGAAGAGGAAAATTCAGCCCAGAAGACTGAGAAATCAAGTTAGTGAGGTGGGAGATGAAACAAAAGAGAGGTGACTGAGAATCCAAGTCAGAGCTGGGGATGAGAAGAAGCAGGCATGGTTCAAGAAAGGCACAGGCAGATGAGCCTGGGAATTGTCCACTGCTTTTGGCAGAACTCCTGGGTGCCCTTGACAAGCTGTTTCAGTGGAGTCACAGTGGTGAAAATGTGCTTGGCAGGGGACTAAGAGGAAATTAGTTTCTAAAAAGTGTTGCTGAAAATTGGGTAAAGGAAAGGGTCATAAGATGTCTGCCAGGAGAAGGAGGAGAATGATTTTAAAAGATGGGTCAGGATGTGATGAATAAAGAAGGTGGCAACTTCTAATTCTATAGGGCAGTGGGTCAGCAGGACTAACCTCGGTAGGGAAGTCTGGGTTGGAGAAATAAATTTTGGGATTACTAGCATATTTAAGATTACCTAGATATTAGATGGATTTGCCAGGGGAGCATGTAGACTGACAAGAGTAGAGGATCCAGCATAGAACTTTTCGTATTCTAAGACTTAATAAAACAGAGATAATAGAGCCTACAAAAAGCCTAGGAGGAACACCAGGAGGTCACGTTACCCCCAAAGTCACTGCATAAGAATGTTTCCAGAAGGAACAAGGTTACAGGGCTGAATAGAGCCAGAAATTCAGTTAAGGTAAGAGTGAAAAAATTCTAGCTTGATGCAACCACAAAGGACCTTGGAACGGTCAATGAGTTTCTGAGATCGAATGCAGGAGGAACAAACTACTTGTGAACTGAAGCTGAGAGAGTGAAGTTGAAACTGGGGAGAGTAAAGTGGAAACTCCAGAACTCTGGACGCAGGAAAGAGAGAGGGGAAGCCAGTGATTGGAAGGAGATACTTGCTTGAGGAAGTTCTTTCATGATGGTAGAGACAAACCTGACCTAGTGATAATGGAGAATTTCTGGGATTGGGAAGCTCCTATATCCCTTGGGGGGAGAGAGAGACAGAGACAGAGAGAGACAGAGACAGACAGAGATAGAGAGACAGAGAGACAGACAGAGAAAGTTACAGAGTAGAGGAGGAGAAAGAGAGGGAGAGGAGGGAGGCATGGAGGGGTGGGGGGGAAAGAACTAGGAAAGAGAACAAAAGGGATTAGCTTTAAACACATGTTCCATTAAGACAGGAAGGGTGAGCAAGTGGTAGACATGGAAACATCAGCGATGAGTAGCCTGACTCTGACGACTCTGAAGCTCTCTCCCATGGGCCTCTATTTTCCTTGTGAATGAGGTAGTGAGCTCATCTCTTGAAACCTAGTGAGGTTGGGGCAGGAAGTTGAGAACACACTTTCTTTGAAAACTTGGTCATTTGGAAACAGAGCTGGGGGAGTAGGAAGTCATTTGTTTCACTTTCTTCTTTGTCCAATGAATCCAAGAAAGGGAACTCTAGTTTTTGGGCTCTTGAGAGTATGCAGAATGGGTGAGCAAGGAGGAAATGGGCAGGTCCATCTCCTGTCCATTTGACTATCACCTGAGAGGCATTGTGAGCCTACTCCCCTTCAGTAAGGCTTGTGGGCTGAGCTTGGAGGCCAAATTCCTCCCCGATGAATCTTCCTTGTACGTTTGACTCAAGGGTGCTGGTGATCCAACTCCCATACTGGAATTCAGATCCAAGGTTGACTTGAGTTACAATGAAGAAAGAATGATTGCAGGAATATATTCACCACTGTTTGTAGTGAGGGAGTCACAAGCTGGCCCCCCTGCTGGCCTCTGGGATAGTTTCATTGTGACTGGGCACAGTCTCCTTTCCAGCTACCATACCAGAATCGAGTGGTTGTGACAGACACTTTACGGCTGCCCACATGGAAAATGTTGGTTCTGCAGCCCTCTTACACAAAACATTTGTCAGTCCCCATTTCTGCAGAGAGGAAGTCTTCAGAGGAAGAATAACCTTGAGAAATATCCCACTTCTGAGTCTGTTTCCTTTTCTGCAGAGTAAGAACATCATTCATTAAATCCTCCTTTCATTTAACAGGTATTGATTGCTCACTGCGTGCCAGAGCTGGGAGTGCAGAGATCAAGAAGAGCCAGACTTGTCCTTTCCAAAGCCACAGCAGGGATAAACGGGCAAACAAACCCCAGGGATCCTGAGGGATAAGTGCTTGTTGTACAGGCCCGAGAGCAGAGAAGAGATCCCTGCCAGTGGTGGAGGAAGGAAACCAACCTGAGGGCCAGGAGGCACCAAGAAGAAAGAGGCCCTAGCCAATGTTGCCATCTTGGCAGAGGCCAGAGCTGGCTTCACAGTTGTGACCACACAGAGTTGGCCTCTGGGTTGAGACCTCCTAGGTAACCTTAAGGTAATCCTCCTCATTAGAAAGATCCATTAGAGCAGCTTGTTAACAGTTAACAGAGCATCTCCACATCACAATATGATGGGATCGTCAGTTGTTAATTTATAAAAAAAGATGAAACACCTCAGAATCTCACAATGCAGTCCAAATCTCAGAATTTAAAATAGATCTTGGTCATGTAAGTATCGCCTATTTGTTTATCTTCTTTTCTGCTGTGTTGGGACAAACCTCTCCCCCCCCCACCGCCCCCAGGAAAAGCATGTGTAATGCTTGTTGGGCTGCACCCCCAGTCCCAAAACATAACCCGTGAGAGCAATAGATCCATTCTTTCCCCAAACATAACCCATGGGAACAATAGATCCATAATACTTTTCTCAAACCGAGTCTGAGATACATTCTCATTCCTGAATATCATTTAGAAATGCCACGTATTTTTTAAAAGGGATTTCTAAGGTGTATGAATTTAAGGTGTATGAGACTCTCAGACATGGGGCAGAGCTGCTCCTTGCTCTCCCTGTGCCCAGCCACTCATGAGGCGCCCGGGAGGCATGGCGGGTTCTAGCCTTGGCCTGCCACCCCAGCAGAGCCTCACAACAAGCTAGACGACCCCCCGACTCCATGGGGGCCGCCATCTTCCACATTCGGACTTCCCTCTCGTCACAACTCCACCCAGCTGACCAGACTATCACAGCCCGGCCGTGCAGCTGCTAGCGGCTGGCGCAGTTCATCAATAAATGCTTTATTTAGAGGTGACTACAAGAGTATGCCACCTGCACGGCAAGCCTGGCAAGCTGCTCGTGGTCGTATTTGATATGCCAAATACCAGTAACATTTATATTAGGTCATTCCCATGACCTAATATAATGGTTTGAGGCTCTTTATGTTCCTGGAGCAAGCAGATGCCTTTGGGTTCTACTAGCATGAGACAGGACATATGGAGATATGACTGGTGCCCACTCTAGCAAATAGATGATGAACGGGAAGATAGTGATAGTGATAGTGATGAATTTAAATGGCTTTAGGAATAGTCTGTTCTTTTGATCTAAAACTTTAGGAAATATTTCAAGCATTCAGAGAGAGGAGAGTGTTGAAACGCCATCTACCTGCTTCCACACTGCCGCTGCCCTTTCGGCGGCTACTTCCCATCGTCTTGGCCCACGCAGTGCCTGGTTCTGCAGCCATGAGAGCAGGCTGCGTGTGTCTGTGTGTTTGTATTTCGTTTTCACTGTGTTTGTTTCAACAAGCATGAAATCAAATCATTTCAAGAGTTTTAAACGTAGCATCAGGGACAAGGCAATGGCAGAGCTCTGCCACGTCAAGTGAGTGGATGTGTTGGCTCATTCCATAGCCCGTTTTCTTTTCCCTCTTTGAGCCCAGCCTGAATTGCTGAAGGCAGTGAGCCGATACACTGACCTCTTCTTCATGGCAAATAGGAAATACTTTGGCTTCAGTCTTCTCTTTTTGGGGGTGGGGAGTATCCTCCCAAGTGGTGCCCAGGCCAGTGGCCAGTGGTTCAAATAGTGCTGCTCTGAGGTCCTAGGGACCCCAAGTCCACCCCAGTGGGGCAGTGCTGTGGCTGGGAGTCCCGCTGGACTCATGAATGCCTTGATCACTGTATGAGTGCCCCAGTTCCCGCCTTCTCTTACTTCCCCTTTTCTTTTCTTTATCCCCATCCTCTTTTCCTCTCTTAAGAAATTTTCAGCCTCGGGAGCCAGGACAGAGCTCAGCAGGTTGGTGCCTCATTGCACATTGGAGACCCAGTTCCATCCCCAGCACTGTTTCCTGAGCATCCTGGGGAGCAAACCCCAAGCACAGAGGCAGGAATAATTCCCGAGCACTGCCCCAAACCCAGGAATCAAGTCATAAGAAACAGAAAAAGAGGGAAAATTCTGCAAGGAGGGACTAAAGGGAGCACTCCGCCTTCCCGAAAAGGACAGTTGTCAGGAGCTGCTAACACGGATCCGTTTCTGGCCCGGAAAGAGCCTGCACTCTGCACTTGCATTCTTTGATAATCAGTGTGATCCCGGGAGGGATTCCTTCACCCCGGACCACAGCTACTGGGCAGAGATGTTCCTGGCCCTCAAATACCAGAGCTGATGTGTTTCAGTGTGGAGAAAAAGAAGCCGCATTGATCCAGGGGACAGGCAGTGTCAAGCTCCCTATTAACTATGAGTCCCCAGGGCTGGTGCTTTAACAACTGCTGGTATTGATTTTCCTTCTAAATTGAGTATCATAATGATCGCCGATAATAAATAACAACGTCTACTTAAGTGTGCACAGGGGAGAGTGTTACTTCCATTTTCTCAGTGGAACTTCAGCCCTCCATTGATTTTCGGCTCCCAGTGCGATAGTTTTGTTTAACTATAGCCTTAAATCTATACTCTCTCACTTCTCTAAGCACCAAGCTTAGTTATCGGTGGTCCTCGTTACCTGTTCCTCTCTACCTGTAGGAGATTTCTGGTGCCCCCATCCAACTTCCACACCCCTAAATTCTGACTCTTCACCACCTATTGTGGATTGAATTGTGGCCCTTCAAAATTCATGTACTGAAGTGCTAACCCCTTGATGGAGAGGGGGCCCCTGGGAGGTCATTAGTTTTAGATGGGTTCGGCAGTGTGGGGTCCCCATGATAGCATTAATAGCATTAGAAATTTCTATCTCCTTATTGGTTGTGGATCAAACCTTCTTCTCAAATTTATTTTTCAACAATTTGTGTGTTTCCTTGCAGAGTTAATTTATTTGTTGGTGTGGGTTTTGGGGTTATACTGTGCAATGCTCATAGGTTGTTTCTCACTCTGTGCTCAAGTACAGTGCTCAGGGGACCGTAGATGGTGCAGGAGATTAAACCAGGGTCATTTGCAGAAAAACATTTCATATTGATTGTCAGTTATGAATATATACTGAAATGCTAAATGAAGTTTAACTACATTTTAGTAACCAAAGTTGACACAAGCTGCTTTCATGACATATCTGAAATTTCTGTATTTGTGCTTAAGAAAGAATTTGTTTTAATACTTGTTTTAATTTTATGTTTAAATTAATAGATTTGCTTGAATAATTTTTGTTTTATTTCTAAAAAGCAAAGACAAAGAAATTACAGACAGCCAGTTTCAAGTGCTTTTCTACAAATACAGTAATATAGGTGTATTTTACTCTGTGGCTGAATAAATAACTGAATAAATCAGTTATAATTTTTACTATATATTTTTCATAGTTTAAGTCACTGTGTGAGAATGGTGATAAGAAAGCAATTTAATGATCTAGTTAAGAGCATTATGGTAGGAACTGAAGAATCTCCGTCAAGTTGATAACCTTCAGTGAGGTCTAGAATTTCCAGGCCTGCATTTCTCCAGCTTGGCTACTTTTATTTAATTGTTCCTTCCAAGGGGGACACTCTGTGACAAAGAATAGGATTAATATAGGATTGTGTAATAGTCAAAGCCTAGCCAGGTAGTTTTTGCTAAATTAAATAAATGGATCCAGTGACTGAGCCAGAGGGGCCATGGATGTACCTCAGCCTTGCCCATGCCAATCAAGCGCTGAATTCAATCTTGCCACTGCCGAAACAAAACAGCATTCATTGGGAATTACTATATACTTTCTGTAGGTCTGTGTTTACTTTTTTATTTTTTACTTCATATTATTTATTTATCTATATAGCCATTCATTCATTCATTCATTCATTTTGGGTTTTGGACCACACCTGGTGGTGCTCAGGAATTACTCCTGCCTGCCTCTGCACTCAGGAATTACTCCTGGCAGTGCTCAGGGGACCATATGGGATGCCAGGGATCAACCCAGCAATGCTTAGGTGTTACGCTTGGCTCTACACTCGGGAATTACTCCGGGGACCATATGGGATGCTGGAGATTGAACCCACATTGGCTGTGAGCAAGGCAAATGCCCTACCTCCTGTAATATGCTCTGCCCCCGTCGTTACTTTTTAATAAGAAGAGACGCCATTCCTGCCTTTCATGATGTGAATCTCTTTTTAATCCTCCCAATATTTTGATATGAAAAGATTAAGTATGTATGAAAAGACTGAGTTACACAGTGACAAGACACATGTTCACCACTTAGATGTAAGGATGAACATTTTTGCTATGCTCACCTTATCATTGATTCACTCCCCCAATCTATGGCGTTATCTTCCATCCATTAATCACTTAATAAGTTGCATTTGCAAGTAAGGGGACAGCACATGTTTCCCCTAAACACTTTAGCATGCATTTTGTTAACTGGAGTTCATTATCTCCTTATGGTTGTGGTTTTTTTTTTTTTTTTTTGCTTTTTGGGTCACACCCAGCCACGCTCAGGGGATATTCCTGGCTCTGCACTCAGGAATTACTCCTGGCAGTGCTCAGGGGACCATATGGGATGCCGGGATTCGAACCCTGGCCGACACCGACCGCGTGCAAGGCAAACGCCCTACCTGCTGGGCTATCGCTCTGGCCCCTTTTTTTGATTTTTTTTTTTGGGTCAAACCCGGCAATGCTCCGGGGTTACTCCTGGCTCTGCACTCAGGAATTACTCCTGGCAGTGCTTGGGGGACCATATGGGACGCCGGGATCGAACCCAGGCCGGCATAGGCTGACCGCGTGCAAGGCAAACGCCCTACCCGCTGGGCTATTGCCGCGCCCCCTGGTTGTTTGTTATTGCTGCTGTTGTTTTCGGAGGCAAAATTTTTATTCACTGAAAAGCTCAGATCTTCAGTGCCACCGTATGATGAGTTTTGACAAGTGTCTGTAGCTCTTCCCCTAAATCTCCTGTCAAGATACAAAATGTTTCTATCACCCCAGAAAACTCCCTCTGGGGCTTTGGAACCGTAATTTTGCCTTGCAGTCGCCCAGAAGCTGTCTGAGGATGTAATTAGAAACTCAGCAAGTTGATCGGTGATAAATGACCACAGAAGTATTCAGTTTCTGTTTGCTCTGAAAGAGGAATAATCACAGAGGCTTGGTGGTCCATAGTTTTAATTTTTGTATGCTAATTATGTTCTCATTGTTATTCCAGTTGAGCATAAAGAACACTCACAAAGTGGAAAGAATAACTGTAGCCGGCTTCCACTCACACTCTGCTTAAACATTTTCAAATTCATACTACATGCAATCAGCTAACTGAATTTTTATTTAGGTTCAACCTAGCAAGGCTTAGTGACCTCCAACTTTTTAGAGTAGCAGATGCTAATTTGATTCATTCATAATTTTCATCTTTCCCAAAATCTTTGCAATGATGTACTAGCCTGCTTTGGGGCCAAAGTGAAATTCTTAAAAATATATTCTTTTTGTTTATTTATTTATTCATTTATTTATTTATTTATTTATTTATTTATTTATTTATTAAATATATTCTTAAAAAATATTTCTGGCCTACCCTAAGCATTTCTGCTCATGAACTTGCACTGTAAAGTTGTTCTTAGTGATCGGAGGCAATTTCTAGAAATTCTTGGCAAAACTGACTGCAAAATCAGGCCAACTTCAGTCTAAGTACTTATTAACCACATCAGCAAATTGTTAAAGCATTTGTTCCTTGATTTCTCTGCTTATGAAATGGTGAAATCTGTCTCATGAGGTTGTTGAAAGAACTGAATGAGGAACAAAGCTTAGCTCCATGCTTAGCACATAATACCTACTCAATAACTTAATGTTGTTATTTTAATAAGGTCTAGATCACTCAAAACTTTGCTGTTTGGAACATTCCTGATAATATCAATAAACCTTAGCAAACTGTGTGTTTGCATTCAATCAACCATCATTTCGTCTTTAATCCCTATAAATACTATCCATAGCTTTAAGTTTTTAATATTTACTAAGAATCAGACTTAAAAAGCAACCTATTCCTGCCACTAAAAGGAGCAAAGGTCATAACTCCAAAATGGAGAAGGCTGTGAAATGACCATGATTCTTATGAATTTGGGCTGTAAAATGCTATATTTGGAAAAATGGACATTTCTGAGGAAAACCATTTATCTACTTTCACAAATCTCACCAAACTAATATTGTAGAGGTTGAGAAACCTAGACCTGCTCCATGACCCAGCATCCCAAGAACACCTGAGATGCTGGAAAGAACATGCTTGCAAAATAGTCTAACCCTTGGAGTTGTAGAGATAGTACAGGAGTTAAGACTCTTGCCTTGTATGCAGAAGACTCCAGTTAAATCCTCCGTATTGCAAATGGACCCCTGAGCATGACTGGGAGAGATCCATGAGCACAGAGCTAGGACTAATACCTGACCACTGTTGGGTGTGGCTCAAAAAAAGAAAAAATATGATACTGGAATAAATGGGTTTATTCATAATGATCCCAAACTGGAAAAGACTCAGATGTTCTTCCACAGAAGAACTGACAAAATGTGATTCCCTCCATATAAGGACATGCTCCTTAGCAATAAAATGAGACGAACTATATAGTTTATAAAAATGAATGAATATTAATGGAATTCAGAATATGCTTCTACAAAATATGGAGCCTTTGGTGTTGCCAATTGGTAAAACTAGAGGAAACTGAGAAATGGTGGAAGCGGCAAGGATGCTCTGACCACTCCCTGAGGCTCCTCGTGGCCCCTGTGTGAGACAGGGCTGCCCGTCTTAGGAGGAAAGAAGGATCCTGATCCCTGCAGGGAGGGAGACCTCAAGAGGGGTCTGAGAAAACCTGCTGGGAGTTTCTTTCAGAGTATTACGCTCAGCTCAGTCTCTTTGTCATGTTTTCCTATGACCCCCTGCTCTGCATCAAACTTAACAGATAAAGAAAACATTTGTACATAGATGTACTGTTTTATAACGACACAACAATTGTAGACTGTAAAGGACTGAATTTATATGCAATTCCAGATTAGATAAACCCAAACTCTGATGATAGAAAACAAATCATTATGGGGGCCGGAGCGATAGCCCAGTGGGTAGGGCATTTGCCTTGTACGCGGCCGGCCTGCGCCAGCCTGGGTTCGATCCCCAACATCCCATATGATCCCCTGAGCACCACCAGGAGTGAGTTCAGAGCCAGGAGTAACCCCAGAGTGTCTCCCGGGTGTGACCCAAAAAAGCAAAAAAAAAATCATTATGTATTACAATCCACAATATGTGGAGAAGGAAGAGAAGGAAGAGAGATAGAGAGAGAGAGAAAGAGAAAGAGAGAAAAAGATCAAGAACCTGCCATAGAGGCAGGCTAGGGAGGGGGGAGAGAATTGGGGACATTGGTGGTGGGAAATAGGCACTGGTGGAGGGATGGGTGCTGGAACACTGTATGACCAAAACCCTAACTTGAACATTTTTGTAATTGTTTACCTCACGGTGGTATAAAAAATATTTTAAAAAATCATCATTTGCTTCTGAAAGAAAGAAGATGGGTGGGGGGAAGGCTTAAGGCAACTTTCTGGAATATTTAATAGATATTTGTCAAGAATTATCTATTAAATATTGTCTAAATATTGAATATTTAATAGACATTTGTCAAGAAATATCAATTAAATATTGACTTTATTGTGATAGGCAAACCAGCCTATCACAGCCTAGCTCGGCGGCCTCTTGCAGCCCCGCAGTTCATCAATAAATGCTGGACTTAGAGATGACTAAGAGTATGTTATCTGCACGACAGAGCCTGGCAAGCTACCCGTGTCGTATTTGATATGCCAAATACCAGTAACAGTTATAGACCTCATTCCCATGACCAGATGGAATGGTTGAGGCTCTTTATGTTCCTGGAGCGAGCAGATGCCCTTGGGCTCTACTAGCATGAGACAGGACATATGGAGATGTTACTGAGGACTGCTCGAGCAAATCGATGATGAACGGGAAGACAGTGATACAGTGATTTGTCAAGAAAATTTTTTGTATATTAATTTTGCCTATAAAAAATATGGCAACCAATTGCTGAGTGTAGAAGACTTCTTTCTTCCAAACAGCTTTCTATCAATAGCTGTTGATACTCCACAACACATTTTTTCTGTCTCTTTTATTAGCTAGCCTGACAGATAAGTGATTGTATCTCATTATGCATTTGGTTTACATTTCCCCTAAAAACAATGTATTTGAGCTCTTTTTTTTGCCCTTGGAAATAATCTTTTTTAGTGTGTTTTGAAGCTTATGCCCATGTTTCTATGGAGATTGTTTCTTACTTGTGTGTAGTTGTGTATTCTGGAATACTGCACATAGGTTTTGGAGTTATCTTCTCACTTGAGGTTTGCTTCACACTCTCATGAGTGTCTTATATAGATGTTATTAAACATGGATAATTTTTCTTTACAATTTGTGCCTTTTGCGTCCTGTTGTAATTTTTCTTTTTTTCCTTACCCAGGGTCAAGAATTCTCTCATGTTTTCTTCTAAGAGTATTATTTGACTTTAAAGTATAGATTGGTAAGCCAAGTGAAATGGATTTATGTTTATGATGTAAAAGCCCAAATAAAACTTTTCCATATGGGTTTCTAAATGACCTAGCCCTGCTTTTTAGAAAAGACAGTAGTGTCTCTATTAACACATGTCATGGAAGGTTTGTACAAAGTGCCATACATATAATTTTCACAAGCAGTTTAAATTCTTCAAGTCCTGAATCCTATTTTAATGCAATGTTATGCGCAGATGCACAGTATTTGACATGGATGTCCCATAAAGTAGTCATTCAGAAAATTTCCAGGTTTTTTTTTCTGTTGCTATTGAGGTAATGAAAGGAAACGTTGTCCAAAGCGAGTGCCAATTCTGTTTTTCAAGGGTAAATCGCTAGGAGTGGGAATTGCTGGGCTAAAATGCAAGTCCACACACTTGCCAAGTTTTCATCCCCACCTGGAGTCTGTAACCCGGCTTCCCTCATATTTTCATTAACTGTGCTAAATCAGAAAAGACATATCAGACAACATCGTTGGCTGTTTTCTTTTTGCATGACTTGCTCAAACCCCTCCTTCTCTGTGCCCCGGCCCTTCTCCGTTCTCTCTCTCCATTGTGCCAAGGAGCAGACAAACCTTGGACCTCATCCATGCAAGGCAAGTGCTGTCTCCTGAACTACTTCCTTGAACATCCATTTTCCTCTCAGGTGCTCTCTGGCACTCTAGATAGACAGACAGTTTTAGGGGCTTATTCCTGGCGGGGCTCAACTAGATAGATAGATAGATAGATAGATAGATAGATAGATAGATAGATAGATAGATAGATAGATAGATAGATAGATAGATAGATAGATAGATAGATAGATAGATAGATAGATAGATAGATAGATAGATAGATAGATAGATAATAGATAGAGAGGTAGAGAGGTAGATAGAAAGATAGATGATAGATAGATAGAGAGGTAGAGAGGTAGAGAGGTAGATAGATAGATGATAGATAGATAGATAGATAGATAGGTAGGTAGATAGGTAGAGAGATAGATAGATAGATAGGTATATAGATAGATAGGTATATAGATAGATAAATAGATAGATAGATAGATAGATAGATAGATAGATAGATAGATAGATAGATAGATAGATAGGTAGGTAGGTAGGTAGGTAGATAGGTAGGTAGATAGATAGATAGGTAGATAGGTAGGTAGATAGATAGGTAGGTAGGTAGGTAGGTAGGTAGATCGATCGATCGATCGATCGATCGATCGATCGATCGATCGATCGATCGATAGATAGATAGATAGATAGATAGATAGATAGATAGATAGATAGATAGATAGATAGATAGATAGATAGACAGGTAGATAGGTAGACAGGTAGATAGTTTGTTTTGGGGGCCACATCTGGCTGTGCTCAGGGCTTACTCCCGAGGGGCCTAGGGGACCATATGGGACACTGGGCACAGAACGGGGGTAGCCGGGTGCAAGGGGAGCCTCTTATCTAGCTTTACCAGCCCTATAAACACATTTTTGGTCACACCCGGCGATGCTCAGGGAGTACTCCTGGCTCTGCACTCAAGAATTACCCCTAGCAGTGCTCTGGGGATCATATGGGATGCCGGAGATTGAACCCGAGTTGGCCGCCTGCAAGGCAAACGCCCTACCCATTGTACCATCACTCCCGGCCTCTCAGATTGACCTTTGAGCCCTAGTTTCAATCTGTGCTGAAGAAGCCCCAGACCCAGGAAGTTTCGCGGGCCAGCTCCAGTGGGCGGAGCGAGATCATCCTCAGCAGGTTGGCCCCACCTCCATTGCCTCCCTCCACCCAGGAGGCGGGGCAAAAGATCCGGTCTGCGCGCGCAGCTTCCGTTGCCAGGAGTCCGCCGGGCAGGCTTCTTTCCCCGGGGCGCAGAGCTGGAGCGGGGCTAGCGACGCCCGCGCAAGTCACTCTGACGCACTTGACGTTAGCCCCCGCCCCCAGGCGCGTGCGCAGTGCCTGTCAGGGCGCTCGGCCGCTTTGCGCTGTGTCCGGGGTGTCTCCGCTTCCGTGTCCCGTAGGCTTTTCAGGGTCTCCGTCCCTGCCTTGGGGCTCACCTCCCCTGTTACCTGCGGGCGCGGTCGCCGCGAGCCCCCCAGGAGCTCCCGTGTAGCCGTCCCGGGAGCGGAGGTGGAGAATGGCCCCCGCGGCAAGCGCTGAGGCCCGGGTGGGCGTGAGCGAAGGTAATGCAGGCCCCGACCCGGTCCTGCACCCCTCGACTTCCTGGGGAGGCAGGGACTGTCTCTGGGGCGTGCCCCTGCCGCCGCACCCCCAGCTGCTCCGGTGGGGCGTGGATCACGCTTGCACTCTGAAACAGGGCTCGGGGACTCCTGTCCCTCCGTGAGCTCGCGCTGTACCGTAATTACATCCTCGCTGCCGGGAGGAGGAGTTGGTACAAGCCACGTTGGGGAGGTTGATCCCGGTTGCAGCAGTGGGCAAGCTCGGGGGGGGGGGGGAATTGTGTGAATTCCCTATTTTGCAGATTTTCCGTTTCGTGGCTTTGGACCAGAAGCTCCAAAACCTCCACCCTGAGTCTGCAAAAATAAGTCAGAAAGTACGAATCCTCGCAGCCAAATTGTGATGCCACAAAGCCTCTCTTGAGTGCAGAACAGAAGGAATAGACCGGAGCATTTGACCGATTGCTCTGTAAGCCACGTATTGTGCTTTTTGTTGTTAAATTTAGTCATGCAATGACATGAAGTTGAAATGTACTTGTGGGACTCATTCAGGAGTCCCGTCTGGAGGAAGAGTACTGTTTGTGCTAAGTATGATACTCAGCTGATGCATTCTTACTAGTACTGTGCTCTAAGCATTGTTTTGATTCCTGGGACCAGGTGTGAAGTTAAGCCAAAGAGTCATCCCTGCTCTGGGGAACTTACATTCTAGTTTGAGGCAAACAAGTAATAAACAGTAAGCAAAGGTAAACTGTGGATTTTGTTGTAGAAATTAAAGTGCTCTGTGTGTGTGTGTGTGTGGGGGGAGGGAATAGTGTCAGGGACTGGGAAAGCAAGATATGTTTGAAATTACAGCATCAGAGTAGGTAGGCTTCATGGAGAGGTTGCAATTGAGCAAATACATGAAGGATGAAAGGGAGTTAGATATCCAGGGTGGTGGGATATTGGCCACTTAAAAATTTTGCAATGGGGGCCAGAGTGATAGCACAGCGGGAGGGTGTTTGCCTTGCACGCGCCAACCTGGGTTCGATCCCCGGCATCACATATGGTCCCCTGAGCACCGCCAGGAGTAATTCCTGAGTGCAGAGCCTGAAGTAACCCGTGAGCATTGCCGGGTGTGACCCAAAAAGCAAAAATAGTGCAATGTGCCTGGTGCCTTCAGCGAACCACAAGAAAAGCCTGTTCCTGGAAGTGAGCGGAAGGTTAGGGATTGGCGGCTGTGCTGGTGCCAGAGGGTGGAATTTTCAAGGGCCTTCCTGTTGGCTGTAAGAATTTTGACTTCACTTTGCAGTGAAAAGCCATTGCACACCTTCGTAGAACAGCAGTATATTAAACTTGAATTTTACCAGGTGTCTCTTGTTCAGTATGTTTTAGAATAGATTGGCGGTGGGTAGGGCCCAAGGCACAAGAAGGGCTACCAGGCTGTGGTAGGAAACCAGGAGAGAGTTACCTGTGTCCATTATCCAGAGGTTGGTAGCTCAAAGTGGGATTTGGAGGGTTTGATAATAGAAACAGTGTTGGGGAAAGGCAATGTAGTAATTATGGATTATTGATCTAATGATATTCACTGAAGCCTCTTGGCCTTGACTGTATTAAACATGTAAGTCAGGAAGAATAGTGGAGTGTTAGAATCATTTTAGCATGTTAGAATCATTTTAGTTGTTCTCAAGTGATGGAACTTTCTGTGATGCTAATGACTGAAGTTAGACTGTTTCAAAAATGGAATGTAATTGGGATCTAAACGTGGTCTAAAGTGAATGTGGTTAGCATTTTAGTGAACATGAAGCTGTTCCTATCTTGTCTCTTATCAGAAATTTATTCAAATATAGCCTTAACATTAAAAAAGCAAGTAAGATAAAAATTTCCGGTGTGTATTTGTATAACCATTAACCACAATTTATGTATGATTTGTAAATAGCAAAAAATGACTAAGAAATACTTTTTTACTTTGAGAAGCTAACAAGGACTAAGATAGGCATATTTGTAAAAATATTAATGTAACATATTAAAAGGCTTGAAAATGCATGCTGAAGCAGTGCATAGTAAATGCTGATAAAATCTTTTGATTATCACGGTTCTGGTTCACCTGTATTTTCATTAGAGGCACGAATTTGCCTTTTTGTGGGAAGGTAATTCAGTTTTCAGTTTTTTCACACTTAAATTTAGGTGCTTTTGAAAATTTAGGTGCTTTTGGGGTTATAATGAATATGCTAAATGCACGCTGTAACACTGCTCTGCTTGAGTTCACCCTTCAACACTGTGCATTACGCCTCACTTCTTTTCTCTTACATACCTTTCTTTGGTAGCTTTGGTTATAATACAGTGTAGGAGATTATTTGTAATCTATGTGCTTAGTAAGAGTATTCCATTTAAAATAAGTACAGTGGTGGAAGTCTTAGATACATTGGTCTTGGTGGGGTCCAGTGACTGTATATTAATATATAAATTTTACACTTTGTCACATAATGAAGCTTTAAAAATAGTCTGTTGGAGTGTATTATTTTAGAAGAAGTCCTGTTTTATATGGACTACATGGTTGACCAGATAAAGCAAGAATCTGTCTAGTCTAGTCAACCTCAGTATTGCCTTGTCACAAGTGCACCATTAATAAGCATTGTGGGGCTGGTGTCTGGAAAGGAAACGGGACTGGAGAGATGGTACACGGGGTCAGGATTTACTTTGCATGATGCCTACCTGGGTTCCATCCCTGGCACTTCTTACGGTTCCCCAGCCCTGCCAGGAGTGATCCATGAATTCGGATATAAGCCCTGAATACTGCTGGTTGTCACCCCCAAACCCAAAATAAAGACGACTTTGTACCATGAGTATGCATTCCCTAGCAAGGGAGGAGAAACTAGGCGGAGGACATACTCAGCAGTTCAGTAGGGGGAGTAAGAGGACAGTGTCAGGATTAGTTCTGACAGCAGAACTAATGCTTGGTCAGGTCCTAGCATTCGCCTCCTGGGAGCATGTGAGAGTCAGAAGAAGCTGAAAAGCTACAGGCACTTAATAGAGCTTGTGTTCAGGGATGAATCTCTCAGAGAGTGGGGTCTGTGGGTAATATATCACCCAGGGGAGAAGAGGACTTTGGGGCAGAACCAAATGGAAGCCTCTAGTAAGAAGAGCTGCCATTTAGTGGTGAACTGTTGCTGGCAAATGCTTTCTACTGTCAGTATTTTTTTATCATTAAACATTTTTTTTAAATAAAAAAATTCAAGATGTGAAGTAATTTGCCCCTGGCCATGTAGTGAGTCCTGAGTGGGAAGTCTTGGCTATCAAAGTCTTTACTCTCCCCCTTTCTTCATTGCCTCATTTTCTGTTTATTAACAGCCTTCCCACTTATACCATTCGTCTTGAGTGTGATCCAGTTTGTTGATTTCACTCACAAATTTGATTCACTTAATTGTGTTTTCTTTTTCTAGATTTTAATGTAATTTGAAAATGAGTAAGTTCAGAAAGCCGCTGGCTTCAGGCCCTGAGACATTCAGCCCAGATATTCTTGCTGACGTTTTGAACTCTTTGCCAAGAACTTCACTTATGGCAAGCCACTTAATAATGAGTGGCAGCTACCAGATCTCGGTGAGATTTTTACCTGTGATCACATGGAATTTAATGTGTTTCTTGATTTGAAAAACTCCCTAAATGAAGTGAAAAATCTGTTGAGTGATAAGAAACTGGACGAGTGGCACGAACATACGTCTTTCACTAATAAAGCTGGAAAAATAATTTCTCATATGAGAAAATACATGAACGCTGAACTTTGCACTCAAGCATGGTGTAAGTTTCATGAGATTTTGTGCAGCTTTCCTCTTGTTCCACAGGAAGCTTTTCAGAATGGGAAATTGAATTCTCTACACCTTTGTGAAGCTCCTGGAGCTTTCATCGCTAGTCTCAATCACTACTTAAAGACTCACCGATTCCCCTGTGAGTGGAGTTGGGTAGCTAATACTCTGAATCCGTACCATGAAGCCGAATGACAACCTCATGATGATTATGGATGACAGACTTATTGCAAATACTTTGCACGGGTGGTATTTTGGTCCAGATAACACCGGTGATATCATGACTTTGAAGTATCTCACTGGACTTCAGAATTTTGTAAGTGACATGACTCCCATTCACTTGATCACTGCAGATGGGAGTTTTGATTGCCAGGGGAACCCAGGTGAACAGGAAGCATTAGTCGCCTCTCTGCAGTACTGCGAGGTTGTCACTGCTCTGATGATCCTTGGCAACGGTGGCTCTTTTGTGCTGGAAGATGTTTACTCTGTTTGAGCATTGCTCCATAAACCTGATGTACCTGCTAAACTGTTCCTTTGATCAAGTCCATGTTTTCAAACCTGCTACCAGCAAGGCAGGAAACTCAGAAGTTTATGTGGTCTGTCTCCACTATAGAGGCAGAGAAGCCATCCAGCCTCTGTTATCTAAGATGGTGCCGTATTTCGGGACTGAAATGACCACCAAAGCTCTCTTTCCCCATCATGTGATTCCTGAATCTTTTCTTAAAAGACATGAAGAATGTTGTGTGTTCTTTCATAAATATCAGCTGGATACTATTTCTGCAAACATTCGCCTGTTTGAGTCCATGGGAAAAGAGGAACAGGAGAAATTGAATAATTTAAGGGACTGTGCTGTCCAGTATTTCATACAAAAGTTTCAGTTGAAGGCTCTTCCCAAAAAATAACTGGCTAGTGAAAAAATCTAGTACTGGTTGTCATACAAATACAAAATGGTTTGGGCAGAGAAACAGATACTTTAAAACCTATAATGAGAGGAAGATGCTGGAAACTCTTTCATGGAAAGATAAGGTGGCCAAAGGATACTTTAATAGTTGGGCTGAAGAACATGTTGTATATAATCCTGGACAAAATTCCCTTCTTGAAGGAACAGATTCCAATCTGGAGTGTCACTTGTGGCATGTTTTAGAGGGAAAGAAACTGCCAAAGGTCAAGTGTTCTCCTTTCTGTGATGGTGAAATTTTGAAGGCTCTGAATGAAGCAATTGAAAAGTCCTTAGGAGGTGCTTTGAATTTAGATTCCAAGCTTCGCCCAAAGCAGCAGTATTGCGCCTGTCATGTCTTTTCTGAAGAACTGCTGTTTTCAGAGTTATTTAGCCTTGCCAAGTGCCTTCGGGATGAGCAGGTTGTTGAACCTACCAGCCAGATGAAGTGCCTCCTGGTCGGGTTCCCGGCCCTCTCTGGATACCAAGATGCATCTGCCTCTGGAAGTCCTGCGCCTGGAGTCAGCTAGACTCATGACGTTCAGCTCTTCCTTGCTCCATGACGGAGACCCCGCTTACCAGCAGCTATTCTTGGACTGTCTCCTCCGTTCATTGCAGCAGCTGCACACAGGAGATGCGATGATTTTCCCTGTACTTTCCTGTTTTACAAGATTTATGGCTGGTTTGATCTTTTTACTCCATAATTGTTTTAGGTTCATCACTTTTTCTTGTCCCACATCCTTCTGAGCCCCTGAAGACCTGTGCAGCCCTCCTTTGTGTTGGCTATCAGGACCTTCCAAATCCAGTTTTTGAGTTTCTGCAGAATTTAAGTGAATTGTCGAAGTGCTTTGCTTAGCTCTGATGCACCCCAACAAGTTTTACAGTTTGTGCCAATAGAAATGCTCCTTAAGGGGACTCTACTTGACTTTTTGTGGGATTTGAATGCTGCCATTGGTAAAAGACATTTACATTTGATTATTCAAAGAGAGAAAGAAGAAATAATCAGTGACATCCAGCTATAAAACTGAACTGGCCCTTTCTGGGATTTGACTTAAAGGACTAACACAGTTTCCGATATTATTGCATTCCTTTGCTGTGTTTAAAACTTTCCACTTTGGAAAAGGGAAACTTTTACAATATTTATAGTCTGTTTCATAGAAAACCATCTAGTTTTGATCTCTTATCTGCATATAGTGGAGTCTATACAATGATAATCAACCTGACATTGACATGTGTTGATATGATAGGTCTGGGGTGGGCACATCTGTGCCCACAGAGGTCTCATTTACCTTCTTAAGATTTGTACCTGTGTGCCTTCATTCAGATTAGATTTCCACCACCACCCCAGATAATTTCCTCCAAATATTCATGCTTTTAAAAAATTGATTAGAGATTGATTAGAGATTTTTGATGAAAAGGAGCAGGACTATGAGGCAGCTCAAATGGTAGAGTTAATGCCTATTGTATACGATGCCCAGAATCCTTAAGGTGCGTGGAGTGGTAGAGTTAATGCCTATTGTGTGATACCTGGAATCCTTAAGGTGTGTTAGTGGTAGAGTCAATGCCTATTGTGTACGATGCCCGGAATCCTTAAGTTGCGTGGAGTGGTAGAGTCAATGCCTATGTGTGAGATGCCTGGAGTCCTCACTGTGCATTTCGCAGTGTCATTGTCATTCCTCTGTTTGGCTCTGAGCCTCTAAACACCACATTGCCAGCCCCAGCTACAAAACGCTTCAGGCCCATACGCCGCAAGTTGATTGGCATCTGTATTTATTTTTTAAGGAAGAGGGTGAGTTACTCCTCAGCACCATTAATTTCCTTCAGCACCACTCTATTAGAGATTCTGGGTGTTCAACTCCCAAATTTCTTTAATGTAAGGCCATTTGCTGTCTTCAAACCGCTGACCTGGTTTATTTACTTGTTGTGTGCTGTTTCATAAATACTTCATCAGCCACAGTCAGCCAACTGGAAAGGAAGCCTTTAAACCAAAGATCATGTTGGAAACATGAAACATTTATATAATATACTCTCAATCATGAAAAACTATTTAGTGGTGGTGGTGTTATTTTTAACTTCTAGGAAACAATCAGTGAGCTAAAGGTTTATTTTCAAACTATGAAGCTGTATTTATGCCTTCATATTGAGGACATATGGATATAATGAATATAGTGAATACTGAAGAACAATTTTAATGCTTTAGAACATTGGTTTAGTATTAAAAAGTTTTTATCTTAGGCCAGGGATGTCTTGCTTGCATGTGTTGGGCCCTTGTTTAATCCCCTGCAAAAGCAAAAATCAAATCTTCATCTCTACTGTTATTTTTTAAAAAATTTTTACTACAAAATTAGGTCTTTACCAAAAGATTAGCCATAAGATAATTATTTTTCCAGCTAAAACTTCTTTTTAAGTTATATGTAAATGAAAGTTTAATTTTCCTGGCATCACTGTATCACTGTCTTCCTGTTCATCATTGATTGACTTGAGTGGGCACCAGTAACATCTCCATATGTCCTGTCTCATGCTAGTAGAGCACAAGGGCATCTGCTCGCTCCAGAAACATAAAGAGCCTCAAACCATTCCATCAGGTCATGAGAATGAGGTCTAAAATTGTTACTGGTATTTTCTGGCATACCTGTGAGCAAATGTTCATCACATTGAATCTCTACAAAGAAGAATATGCACACATTAGCCATTTTTGTTAGTTGTATGAAAGATACATGTATCTCTGATATATTTGGTTTCTAAATATTAATTTGAAAAATTTTCATGTTCTTTGCTATTTTGAGTTCCATTATAATTCATGAATAAAGTCATTAGCAGAGAGATTTTGTGTTCATCTTTTAAAAGAGAATCATGGGGCAAGTTAAAAATATAACTTGGAAACATTTTTTTAAAGAAAGTCTTCTGAATGGGAGCTAATGTTCCTTCATTTCCTCTTATTTGAATTCATTAAAATTTAGTCCTTAATATTGTAATATTTATGGAAGCTCTACTTTGGGAAGGAAATTAAGTACTTAAGGGATGGAGGGGTGAATGTTAGTTTTTGCTAGGGACAGTGGAGACCAGGACATTTCTGAAAGATCCATAATTTCCCAGTGGTGACTTTATGAAAGCAGCTTCTGTTATATGATAATGGAAGCCTTGTGGAAAACTGATTGCCAAGAGAAAATTAGAAGAGAAAATTTGGACAGGCGAATGTCCAGTAGGCACATGAAAAAATGCTCAGCATCATTTAACATTAGGGAATACAAATCAAAGTGATAATGATCACCATCTCTCACTAGCGAGATTGACATGTACCAAAAAATAGTAGGAACAATAATGTGTTGGCGATGTGAAAAAGGAGCTTTCATCCATTGCTGGTAGGAATGTTTGGTTCAACCCCTGTGGAAAACAGTTATGGAGAGTCCTCAGTAATTTAGTGTTGAGCTAATCCAGCATATAATCCATATAATCCAACAGTTCCACTTTGGGTTATCTACCTCCAGGACATAAAAGCTTCATTCAAAAGGAATGTACACCATTATTCATTGCTGCGCTTAGTACAATAGCTAAGATGTGGAATCAACCTACGTGACCAAAAAACGGATGAATGGATTATGAAGATGTGGTATACAGACACAATGAAATACTTTGCAACTGCAAGGAACAATGAAATCATGCCATTTGCTGCAACCTGGTTGGAACTAGAAGATAACGTGTTGAACTAATGAGGAAATGTAATACAGTGAAGGGAGGGCAGTAGCTAGATCACACTTGACTCCAGAGTTTATGAGGGAGAAAGGAGAAGAAAAGAAATCAAGGGGCCAAGAGGAAAAAAAAGAGAAAGGGAAGTAATGGGGGAAAGGGTCAGGGTTCTGGTTATACTGGTGATATGCGAGAGTGGTATAGGTTTATATCCAAATATGCCTATGTGGTGAATATAGGTTTATATTCAGACTCAGCAACACAGGTTTTTGGTAAACTGACCTAAAGATCAATTCTGACAAGAATACTTCTGAAGTGGTGATGTGGACTTCATTCCTTATCACCTCATAAAGGACAAAATGATGCTTCCCATTCTAAATAATGTTAAAGTTAATGTGAGGATCAGATTATTGCTTTAGTTTGTTCTATATTGATACTTAATTCTGTGTAGGACTTGCAAATCAGTCATTTTCTAGCCATATTTTTTAATTGGCTTATGAAGATATGCTTGAAATTATTGACTAGCTTATTTTTCTGAAATTGTTCAGGAAGTATCTGATCATTTAACTTTAATATGGGGTTAAGTTTTCAGGAAAATAAGTTGATGTGTGTGTGACTTCTGGAGGTGGGTTTTTTTTTTTTTGCTTTTTGGGTCACACCCAGCAATGCTCAAAGGTTCCTCCTGCCTCTTTGCTCAGGAATTACTCCTGACTGTGCTTGGGGGACCATATGGGATGCCGAGGATCGAACCTGGGTTGGCCACATGCAAGGCAAACGCCCTACCCGCTGTACTATCAATCCCGCCTTGGAGGTGTTTTTCTTATTGTAGTTGTTTCTGTCTGTAGGAATTAATGCATGGTAAATGATCCTATTTTGACTTGAAGGCTGGAGGAAATGGTCATTCAGTTAATATCTATGTTGGTTTATTTTTTTCTTCAGCTTTTTGGTAATTCTACATAATTTCTTCACCTCATATGTTTTTGGTCTGGAATGGACATTATTATTCTGACCTTAGTGGAATGTCTGTAGTACAGCTACTCCGAAATGTTTTGGTGTTAAAAAATATCCTTCATTGTCTTTGAAACTATTGAGGAATGCATTGAATCTTTGTTTTTAGAGTTTCCTGTGTTGTGCATCTTTGTTTTTAGAGTTTTCTGTGTTGATATTTTCCATATTGTAAACTAAAGCAAAAATTTGTTTTATTGATATTAAAACTTTATTGACTCATTTTTTTTTTTTTTTTTTTTTGCTTTTTTAGGTCACACCCGGCAATGCTCAGGGGTTTCTCCTGGCTCTGCACTCAGGAATTACTCCTGGCGGTGCTCGGGGACCATATGGGATGCCGGGATTGAACCCGGCTGGCACTGGCCGGCCGCTTGCAAGGCAAATGCCCTACCCGTTGGACTATTGCTCTGGCCTCTAATATATATATACATATATATATATATATATATATATATATATATTTTTTTTTTTTTTTTTTTTTTGCTTTTTTGGGTCACACCCGCAATGCTCAGGGGTTTCTCCTGGCTCTGCACTCAGGAATTTCTGGCCCCGATATTTTATGAAAAAATAATTTAAAGACAATTTAGTGAGAGGCCTAGTATTATTTATCACTTGATCACTTCACATCCCTTTAGTCGTCAATTCACTTGAGCAGGCGCAGTAACGTTTCCATTTGTTCCTGTCACGTGCCAGGGTAGCTAAATGGCATCTGCTTACTCTGGATGCCAAGAGCAAGCAGATGAAGAGCCTCAAACCATTTGTTCAGCGTCTTGACAAACAAATCTGACTATCTTGTAGGTGGGCGGCCACGTGATCTTTTGAGACCCATGGTATCCAGTCAGTAATGGCTGTAGTCCAGCGGTCATCTCCAAGTTGCATTATATGTCCAGTCCATCTGATTTTCGACACCTTGGCGAATGAGACAGCATCCCTGACTTTTTGATCGTCGACAGAGGTCGGAACTCCAGATTCGCTCTCTCACTTGAGTGAGGCATGATATTTCAAGCATAGCTCTTTTGATTCCTCTTTGGCAGACCCGAGTAGCGTTCTCATCCTACTTTTGTAAGGCCCCGGTCTCTGAGGCATATCTTAATGAGAGAGAATGGTAGAGTCAAAGAGATGTGTCCAGGTCCAGAGGTTCTTTGTCCTTTTAGCTATTCCTTTGATGCTCTTGAAGGCATTCCACGCCCCTCTCTTCCTCCTGTGCAGCTCAGGTGCTAGGGTTGTTCGTCATGTTGAGTTCTCGACCTAGGTACACATAACTGCTGCATTCAGAGATGTTTGTTCTGTTGAGAGTGAATGGAGCATCTGGAACTAATTTGTTTTTCATGAACATTGTTTTGTTGAGATTCAGCTGTAGACCTACTTTTCCACATTCATGGTTGAAGTCAGCCAGCATTTGTGCCACTTGGCTAATGTTTGGTGTTATTAGAACAGTGTCATGAGTGAAGTGGAGGTGGTGTAGTTCCTGACTGTCTACACTCCCATTCCTTCCCATTCTAATTTGTTGCATGACGTTCTCGAGGGTGGCGCTGAAGAGTTTTGTTGAAATGGTATCACCCTGCCTAACCCCCTCTTTTATATCAATTCTTGTAGAATGGCGAGACGTGGTGATCACTTCCTTGTAGAATGGTAAGACCTGGTGGTGAATCTGTAATACAGCTCGAAAGATCTTGATGTATTGATTTGAACACCCTGTTTGGCTAGGACCTAGAATGGAATGAACAGGGTGAGAGACTGAGTTCATCATGTGGAACAAGACCATTCTTGGTAACTCACAGTTCCAGAAGCTGAATCTAGACATTGGACATGGGAATCTTCTGGTGGACAGTTCCACAATGAAATTGACTACATCATATTCAATCAATGGTTTTGCCTGATGGATGTCATTGTTGTCCCAAAATTACAAATAGGATCGACCACCGTCTCCTTCATGCAAAATTCTACTTTATGAAACAGGGAGAAAGGGCTGCAAAGTTTAAGAAGAGAACTCTAAGAATGACACCAACTGGAAGCTCTTTGGCACCATTGTGGCAACATGGGAAGATGCCATCATTGATGACATTGATGAATAATAAAACCAACTGGTTCAGCACCTCCATGATTGTGCAAGGAACGCCAAGAGAGAGAAAGCCACAAAAAGGATGCCTGTCTTCAAAAACTCTCAAACTCATTGGCCAACGTGGTAAGGCACGCAGTCTCAGGCAACCATAAGCTAATGTTTAAGCTTGCAAAGCAGTGCAGAGAAGTGATAAAGGAAGACCTCAAAAAGAGAAGAGCAGCTAAATACTGGCCAAGGCAGCAGAAGCTGGGAAAAGCATTCTCAATGCCCACCTGTCCTTCACCAACTATAAGATCAAGATCACTGCCCTCCTACATCCTGATGGATCTATCACATCTTTCAGAAGGCAGTGGAGAAGATTTTCCATGACTTCTACTCGGATCTCTTTGATAGCCACATCCACCTGCCCACATACCAAATTCTGCAGGATGGATATGTCGCTTCTCAATGTTCTCACTTCTGAAATTCGACATTCCATTTCATTGGTAAAGAAGTGAACAGAACCTGGTCCAGACAAAGTTAGACCTGAACACCTGAAGAATCTGCTGTCAGTAGTCATCAATATACTGGCTTGGCTCTTCACATGCTACCTGTCGGAATGCAAGGTGCCCTCCCAATGGAAAACCAGCAGGATGGTTCTACTGTTCTAGAAGAGAGACATCCATGACATTGGTAACTATGACCCGATCTGCCTGTTGTCCGTCATCTACAAGCTGTTCACTCAAGTCATCCTGAACAGGATTGGTAGAACATTTGATGAATGACAACCATGCGAGCAAGCTGGGTTCGAAAAGGATTCAGCACAATTGACCATATCCACACGGTAACCAAGTTCATTGAGGTTTGTAGGGAGTTCAAGATGCCGCTCTGTCTAATGTTCATTGATTTAAAAGAAAACCTTTGATTCTATTGAGACTGAAGTGGTCATTGAAGCCCTAGCCAAACGGGGTGTTCAAACTCAATTATTTATGCTTTCGCAATATTTCTCATGCCTGTCATAGAAGATAGCTAGATTTTCATGACTTTGTACATTACATTTGTTGCAATATATTGTTTTGACTAAGTATGTAAAACTTGGCCTCATTTAGAACTGAATTTTTTTTAACATTTTATTATACCACCGTGAGATATACAATTACAACGTTGTTCACGCTTGGGGGTTTCGGTCACACAGTGTTCCAGCACCCCGCCCTCCACCAGTGCCCCTCAACCACCACCCATGTCCCCAATTCCCTCCCCCCCACGTCCTGCCTAAATGTCAGGTTCTTTATTTCCTCTCTCTCCCTCTCTCTCTCCTCCTTCTCCCACACATTGTGGGCTACACTACATACACTTAGAAGCCATCTAAGTGCATAGAACTGAATTTTTAAAAAAAAGTATTTTGGTTGGCATTTCTCAACCGGGGTGACCTCTGGTTCCCTGTGGCCTCCCAGGATGTCCCAGGGTGGGCTTGTAGATGAAGTTTCAGAAGTGAGGTCCATATCATGAGAATAGGAGGCCAACCCGTAGGGTGTGGACAGGCCTCAGGAAGGAACAAGATCAGAAATGGCCATAGTTGAGGAAAAGGTTGAGAAATACTGCTTTAAATAACCTTTTCAGGAAATTATTCTTAGTCTACACAAAATATTGGTAGGTTTTCTCAAAAATTGGTTGCAATATTATTGGTTAATAAACTTTAAAACTGTTACATTAGGATCCATTAGTCTTATCTTGTACTTTGAGAGGATCATTTACCAATACGTAATTTTGTAATGCCGTAAGTTAGTTGCTTGGAAAATAGTAACTGAATGTTGGAGGAAGTCATCGACAGGATGTGACTGCTGGGTGATCCATGAGCAGGTGTGGGCACTCACCTCCTTTGTCCTTGGACTCTCATTCTGCCCACTGTTCCCACAGTGGGAGCCATCTTCAAGGATGCAGCTTGTGAGGATAGTGTGTCATTGAGGCCATCTGGATGGAACACATGATCAAACAAAGTTAAAATGCCTACATAAAATTGAAGATTCTGGTGAGTGGGTGTGGAGATCCACTGGTGTCAGCACCAAAATAAACCCCGGTGTGGGTTCCCTTGTTAAGACTGACCACTGACCAATCTGGACTGCTCTTTTTCTTTCTTTGATCTGTCCTTGTATGGGGCACACTTGCATATCTTTCCTTTTTCTTTTTCTTTCTTTTTTTTTTTTGCTTTTTTGGGTCACACCCGGCAATGCTCAGGGGCTTCTCCTGGCTCTGCACTCAGGAATCACTCCCGGCAGTGCTCAGGGGACCATACGGGATGCTGGGGAACGAACCCGGCCAGCATGGGCTGCCGCGTGCAAGGCAAACACCCTATCCGTTGGGCCATCGCCCGGCCCCACACTTGCATATCTTGTCTGAGTTTATTTGGGTTCTGCAGAACTTGGAAAATTTTGACACATTTGATTACTTATTACAAAAATCGCATTTCTAAACATCACAGTTGATACCAGAAAAATCCAAGAAGTATTGAGAAAGCTCACGATGACAGATAAAACTTATTTAAAAATTCTAATTTTCACCTGAATGCTTAACTTTTATCACAGCAGCAAATATTGTCAGTTTTCCTCCTTGAAGTGACAACTTTATTAATTTTTGAGAAAATGTCTGTCAGGTACTCAAGTCTGAATAACTACAGTTTATCAGTTGTTCTTTCAAGTGAAAATGATGTGTATCCAGGAAAGATGCACAGTTTGGGTTTGTAATTCCATCACCCAAATGCTTTTTTAAAAAAAAAAAATCCCCAAAAAACCAATATCTTATTGAATCACTGGGAATTACCAAGTTTCAAAGTTATTCATGATTGAGCACCCATCCAAATGCTTTTCTTGAAGACATACTTCACTGTGTAGCAGAAATGTTTGCTCCATACTTCCTGTTTCTTCCCAGATGCCACATAGGGGCCAGGAAGATGATCTGTGTTATGGCATCGAGATCATCCTCCCCACCCCACCCAAATTCCTTCCTTTTTTTGTTGTGCCGACCAGAAATTGCACACACTTGGTTGTGGCACTGGTACCCTGTTGAGATTCCCAGGACCCAGCAGGTCCCCAGCAATATTCAGGTCAGAAGATACCCAGAGCAGCAGAAGCCAGGGCCCAGCAGGGTCCCCCGACTTTTACTCTTGATAATTTGATCACTTGAATCCCATTATTCATTGATTTGCTCAAGCGGCGCCAGTAACATTTCCATTGGACCCTATCACGTGCCAATGTAGCCCAATGGCATCTGGAATAGCGACGGAGGTCAGAACTCCGGATTCCTTCTCTCACTTGAGTGAGGCGTGATATTCCAAGCATAGCTCTTTTGATTTCTCTCTGGGAGACGCGAATAGCATTCTCATCCTGCTTTAGTAGGGCCCAGGTCTCTGAGGCGTATGTTAATGCAGGGAGAACAGTGGAGTCAAAGAGATGTGCCCGGAGCTGGAGGTTCTTTGTCCTTTTAGCTATTTCTTTGATGCTTTTGAAGGCATTCCATGCCCCTCTCTTCCTTCTGCGCATCTCAGGTTTTAGGTCATTCATCATTCATTCTCGACCTAGGTACACATAACTGCTGGATTCAGAGATGTCTGTTCCATTGAGAGTGAATGGGGCCTCGGGAACTAGTTCACTTTTCATAAACATAGTTTTCTTTTAGATTCAGCTGTAGACCTATTTTTCCACATTCTCGGTCAAAGTCAGCCAGCATTTGTGCCGCTTGGCTAATGTTTGGTGTTATTAGAACGATGTCATCAGCGAAGCGGAGGTGGTGTAGTTGCCGACCATCTATCTTCACTCCCATTCCTTCCCATTCTAATTGTCGCATGATGTTCTTGAGGGTGGCGCTGAAGAGTTTTGGTGAAATGGTATCACCCTGTCGAACCCCTCTTTTGACATCAATGATCACTTCTTTGTAGAATGGTGAGATCCTGGTGGTGAATCTGTCATACAGCTCATGAAGGATCTTGATGTATTGGGTTTGAACACCCTGTTTGGCTAGGGCTTCGATGACTGCTTCAGTCTCCACAGAATCAAAGGCTTTCTGTAAATCAATGAACATGAGACAGAGCGGCATCTTTTTTTTTTAAATTTTTTTTATTATACCACCGTGAAACATACAATTACAAAGGTGTTCATAATTGGTTCTTGGTAATACAGTATTCCAGCACCCATCCCTCCACCAGTGCCCCATTTCCACCACCAATGTACCCCTCCCCCTCCCCCCCCAGGCCGCCTTAATAGCAGGTACCCCAGTTTCCTCTCTTTCTCTATCTCTCTCTGTCTCTGCATCTCTCTCCCCTCTTATTTTACACATTGTGGCTAGCCCTGCAGATATTTAGAGTTTATCACTTAAGTCTCTTTGTGTATATTCAGTGGTGCGTTTTAATCTGCCATTACCATTTCCCATATTTAGTAAAATACTGGTATCTATTTATATCCTATTAATGAACGCAGTCATTCTATATCTGTCCCTTTCCTTCTGACTAATTTCACTCAGCATGATAGACTCCATGTCCATCCATTTGCAGGTAAATTTCATAATTTCATCTTTTCTGACAGCCACATAGTATTCCATAGTGTAGATGAACCACAGTTTCTTTAGCCAGTCCTCTGTTCTCGGGCATTTAGGTTGTTTCCAGATTCTAGCTATAGTGAATAGCGCAGAGATGAATAAAGAAGTACAGATAGTGTTTCTGCTATGTGTTTTTCGGTCTCTAGGGTATATTCCCAGGAGTGCTATTGCTGGATCAAATGGGAGCTCAATATCTAGCTTTCGGAGGAATGCCCATATTGTTTTCCAAAAGGGCTGGACCAGTCGGCACTCCCACCAGCAGTGGATGAGAGTCCTTTTTTTCCCCACATCCACGCCAGCACCGGTTGTTCTTGCTGTTTTGGATGTGTGCCAGTCTCTGTGGTGTGAGATGGTACCTCATTGTTGTTTTGATTTGCATCTCCCTGATGATTAAAAAAGAAGAGCACTTTTTCATATGCCTTTTGGCCATTCGAATTTCTTCTTTTTTGGAAGCTTCTGTTCATTTCTTCCCCCCATTTTTTTTTTTTTAAATTTTTTTATTATACCACCGTGAAACATACAATTACAAAGGTGTTCATAATTGGTTCTTGGTAATACAGTATTCCAGCACCCATCCCTCCACCAGTGCCCCATTTCCACCACCAATGTACCCCTCCCCCTCCCGTCCCCCACCCGCCTTAATAGCAGGTACCCCAGTTTCCTCTCTTTCTCTCTCTATCTCTCTCTCTGTCTCTGCATCTCTCTCCCCTCTTATTTTACACATTGTGGCTAGCCCTGCAGATATTTAGAGTTTATCACTTAAGTCTCTTTGTGTATATTCAGTGGTGAGTTTTAATCTGCCATTACCATTTCCCCATATTTATTAAAACACTGGTATCTATATCCTATTAATGAATGCAGTCATTCTATATCTGTCCTTTTCTTTCTGACTAATTTCACTCAGCATGATAGACTCCATGTCCATCCATTTGCAGGTAAATTTCATAATTTCATCCTTTCTGACAGCCGCATAGTATTCCATAGTGTAGATGAACCACAGTTTCTTTAGCCAGTCCTCTGTTCTCGGGCATTTAGGTTGTTTCCAGATTCTAGCTATAGTGAATAGCGCAGAGATGAATAAAGAAGTACAGATAGTGTTTCTGCTATGTGTTTTTCGGTCTCTAGGGTATATTCCCAGGAGTGCTATTGCTGGATCAAATGGGAGCTCAATATCTAGCTTTCGGAGGAATGCCCATATTGTTTTCCAAAAGGGCTGGACCAGTCGGCACTCCCACCAGCAGTGGATGAGAGTCCTTTTTCCCCCACATCCACGCCAGCACCGGTTGTTCTTGCTGTTTTGGATGTGTGCCAGTCTCTGTGGGGTGAGATGGTACCTCATTGTTGTTTTGATTTGCATCTCCCTGATGATTAAAGATGAAGAGCACTTTTTCATATGCCTTTTGGCCATTCGAATTTCTTCTTTTTGGAAGCTTCTGTTCATTTCTTCTCCCCATTTTTTGATGGGGTTGGCTGTTTTCTTCTTGTGGAGTGCTACCAGTGCCTGATATATCCTGGATATTAACCCCTTGTCAGATGGGTATTGGGTGAATATCCTTTCCCACTCTGTGGATTGTCTTTGTATCTTGGTCACCATTTCTTTTGAGGTGCAGAAGCTTTTCAATTTTATATAATCCCATTTGTTTATCATTGCTTCCATTTGCTTGGTCAGTGGTGTGTCGTCTTTAAAGATACTTTTCGCTTCGATGTCGTAGAGCGTTTCTCCTATGTTTTCTTCGATGTACCTTATAGATTCATGTCTGATATCGAGATCTAGAACCCATTTTGATCTGACTTTTGTGAATGGCGTTAGAAGGAGGTCTAAGTTCATTTTTTACACGTAGCTGCCCAGTTTTCCCAGCACCATTTGTTGAAGAGGCTTTCTTTGCTCCACTTAATATTTTTTTGCTCCTTTATCGAAGATTAAGTGGTTGTATATTTGTGAGTGCGTTTCAGGATACTCGGTTCTATTCCATAGGTCTACGGGTCTGTCTCTATACCAATACCACACTGTCTTAATTACAACTGCTTTGTAGTAGAGCTTGAGGTTGGGGAAAGTGATACCTCCCATCTTCTTTTTCCCAAGGATTGCTTTAGTTATTTGTGGGGTTTTATTATTCCATACAAATTTCAGGAGTGTTTGTTCAATTTCTTTGAAGAACATCATGGGTATCTTTATAGGGACTGCATTGAATCTGTATAAAGCTCTAGGGAGTATTACCATTTTGATAATGTTAATCCTTCCAATCCATGAGCAGGGAATGTGTCTCCATTTCCTCAGGTCTTCTTTTATTTCCTGAAGTAACGTTTTGTAGTTTTCTTTGTAGAGATCCTTTACATTCTTTGTCAAACTGATTCCTAGGTATTTGATTTTCTGCAGTGCAATTGTGAATGGGATAGTTTCTTTAATGTCCCTTTCTTCTCTTTCGCTGTTTGCATATAGGAAGGTCATTGACTTTTGGGTATTGATTTTGTACCCTGCTACTCTACTATAAGAATGTATTATTTCTAGGAGCCTCTTGGTAGAGAGTTTTGGGTTTTCCAGGTATAATATCATTTCATCTGCAAATAGTGATAACTTGGCTTCTTCCCTTCCTATCTGGATGCCCTTAATGTCTTTTTTCTTCCCTGATTGCTATGGCAAGTACTTCCAGTACTATATTGAATAGAAGTGGTGAGAGCGGGCAGCCTTGTCTTGTCCCTGATCTTAAGGGGAAGGCTTTCAGTTTTTCCCCCCATTGAGAATGATGCTCGCTGTGGGCTTGTAGTAGATGGCCTGGATTATCTTGAGGAAGGTTCCTCCAATCCCCATTTTACGGAGAGCTTTTATCATGAACGGGTGTTGAATCTTGTCAAATGCCTTCTCTGCATCTATTGATATGATCATATGGTTTTTATTTTTCTTTTTGTTGATATGATGTATTATGTTGATTGACTTGCGGATGTTGAACCATCCTTGCATTCCCGGGATGAATCCCACTTGGTCATGGTGTACAATCTTTTTGATGACTCTTTGGATTCTATTTGCTAGTATTTTGTTGAAGATCTTAGCACCTGTATTCATCAGGAGATTGGTCTGTAGTTTTCCTTTTTTGTGACATCTTTGTCTGCTTTGGGTATCAGGGTGATATGTGCCTCGTAAAAAGCTATTTGGGAGTATTTCTGTTTCTTCAATTTGCCGGAAGAGCTTAAAAAGAATTGAGAGTAGGTCCTCTTTAAAGGTTTTGTAGAATTCACTGGTGAATCCATCTGGACCTGGGCTTTTGTGTTTGGGGGAGACTTTTGATTACCGATTCTATTTCCTCGATGGAGATAGGTTTGTTGAGGTATTCCAAATCTTCTTGTTGCAGACTTGGGAAGCTATAGGAATTCAGGAATTTGTCCATTTCTTCTAGGTTCTCTTGTTTCGTGGCGTACAGGCTCTCATAGTAATCTCTGATGATCTTTTGAATTTCTTTGTTTTCAGTTGTGATGTCCCCGTTTTCATTTCTGATTCTATTTATTTGGATTCTCTCTTTTCCTTTTCTTACAAGTCTTGCAAGTGGTTTGTCAATCTTGTTTATTTTTTCAAAGAACCAGCTTTTGGTTTCGTTGATCTTCTGGATTGTTTTTTTGACATTCCATCTCATTGATTTCTGCTCTAAGTTTTATTATTTCTTTCTTTCTGCTTGGATTGGGCTCCTTTTGTTGATCACTCTCTAAGATCTTAAGTTGTGAAGTCAGACTGTTTATGATGGCCTTTTCTTCTTTTCTGATGAATGCCTGAATAGCTATGAACTTGCCTCTTAACACTGCTTTTGCTGTATCCCACAAGTTCTGGTAATTCGTGTCTTCAGTCTCATTTGTTTCAAGGAATCTTTGGATTTCCTCTTTGATTTCTTTTATGACTTGCTGGTTGTTCAGCAGTGAGCTGTTTAGTTTCCAGGTACTTGGTATTGGTCTCCGTTTTTGTGTACAATTAACTTCTATTTTCGGTGCATCATGGTCTGAAAAAATAGTTGGCACAATTTCTATCTTCTTGATTTTATGGAGGTATGATTTATGGCTCAGCATGTGATCTATTTTGGAGTATGTTCCATGTGCACTGGAGAAGAAAGTGTATTCAGCTTTTTGGGATGAAATGCCCTGTATATGTCTACCAGCCCTCTTTCTTCCATCTCTTCTTTTTAGGGCCAGTATTTCCTTGGTAAGTTTCAATCTTGTTGATCTATCCAGGGTTGATAGAGCAGTGTTGAAGTCTCCAACTACAATTGTGTTGCTGTCAATGTCTTCTTTGAAGTTTATTAATAGTTGTTTTAGGTATTTTGCTGGCCCCTCGTTGGGTGCATATATGTTTAATAGCATGATTTCTTCCTGATATATGCATCCCTTGACTATTAAGAAGTGACCTTCACTGTCCCTTTTGACCTTCTTCAGCCTGAAGTCTATGTTGTGAGATACCAGTATGGCTACCCCAGCCTTTTGGATGGATTGTTTGAGTGAAGGATTGTTTTCCAGCCTTTTATTTTGAGCCTGTCTTTGCTCCGATTGTTCAGGTGTGTTTCTTGAAGGCAGCAGAATGTCGGATTCAATTTTGTGATCCATTTTGCCACTCTGTGTCTCTTAACTGGTGCATTTAGACCGTTGACATTGAGAGATATTATTGTCATGGGATTTTGTGCCATCTTTCTGTATAGGTTGGTTGTTCTTTTGGGTTATGTCTCGTCTTATAGTAGATCATTCAGTCCTTCCTTTAAGGTTGGTTTTGATTTTACAAAGTTCCTAAGCTGTTGTTTATCCAAGAAGTTGTATATCTGTCCTTCAAATCTGAGTGAGAGTTTAGCTGGATAAAGAATTCTTGCTGAGGCGTTCATTTCATTAAGTTTTTTTACTATATCCCACCACTGCCTTCGGGCTTGGAGGGTGTCTTCTGAGAAGTCTGCTGAAAGTCGAATGGATGCTCCTTTGTATACAATTTCCTTCTTTGATCTTGCTGCCTGAAGAATTCTGTCTCTGTCTATGGCATCCATTACTTTGACTAGGATGTGTCTTGGGGTCTTTCTATTGGGGTCTCTTCTTGCTGGTACGCCGGCCGGGCTTCTTGGATCTGGATGCCTTCATCCTTTAACTCGGGGAAATTTTCAGCCAGGATGTTTTTAACTGTTTTAATTTCCTTGGGGTTACTTTCCTGTCCCTCTGGGACTCCGATGATTCTTATGTTGTTCCGCCTGGCTTCATCCCATTGTTCTCTGTTCCGTTGCTGATCCATTTTCCGATCTTTTTCCATTTTATGTAGTTCTCTGAGTGCTTTCTGCAGCTCATCTTCAGTCTCACTGATTCTCTCTTCCGCTGCTGTCATCCTACTGTTGAGAGCCCCGATTGTGTTTTTCATTTCCATCTACTGAGTTTTTAAGCGATAATATTTCTATTTGCATGGTTCTCATTTCTGCTCTCATTTCCTCCCGTAGTTTATTGACTGCCCTTTCAACTGCTTCGTGTTATGTTCTCCTGTATTTTATTGGACATCTGCTCAATTTTTTCGTTGAGCTCCTTAAACATCCTACCAATTTCCTCTCTAATTTCATTGTCAGAGAGATCGTGCACATCTCTATTCTTTTTTTGAGTAGTCACGGTCAATTCCTTCATCTGTTCTTCGAGCTGGGGATCTGCGTTGTTTTCCCATGGTGTTGTGGTGTTCAGGGATAGATTCCTCTAGTGTACTGTTTCTTTTTTCTTGAGGGTATTACCTTCCCTTGGTGTCGAATTCCCTAGTTTTAGTAGTTAATTACGGCCGCAGAGCGCCACCCGCCTGCCAGCCGCACACTCAGGGACGCTACCTGAGATGCAGACAGGCCGGTGTGAGAGTTCAAAATGACGGTTTACTTCCGGTTCTGCAGAGCGACATCTTGTACTCCCTACAAACCTCAATGAGCTTGGTTACTGTGTGGATATGGTCGATTGTGCTGAATCCTTTCTGGAAGCCAGCTTGCTCGCATGGTTGTCCTTTATCTAGTGTTCTGTCAATCCAGTTCAGGATGACTCGTAAACAGCTTGTAGATGACGGACAGCAGGCAGATGGGGCGATAGTTGTCAATGTCGTGAATGTCTCCT
>JAJIBD010023323.1:0-73320 GCA_021461705.1 Cryptotis parvus | reverse complement strand
GTTCTTATAGTTGGTGTCTTCATTTTCATTTGTTTCCAAGAAACTTTGGATTTCCTATTTGATTTCTTCTATGAACCATTGGTTGTTCAGCAGTGAGCTTTTCGGTTTCCAGGTGTTAGGTTTGACTCTCTGCTTCTGTGTATGGTTAACTTCTATTTTCAGTGCATCATGGTCTGATAAGATAGTTGACACAATTTGTATCTTTTTATTTTATTGAGGTATGCTTTGTGACTCAGCATGTTGTCTATCTTGGATGTTCCTTGTGCACTGGAGAAAAATGTGCTTTCAGCTTTTTTGGGGATGAAAAGCCCTTTATATATCAACTAGTTCTTTTTCTTCCATTTGTTCTTTCAGAGCCAGTATTTCCCTGGTGAGTTTCAGTGTCATCGATCTATCCTTAGTCAATAAAGCAGTGTTGAAGTCTCCAACTATTATTGTGCTACTGTTAATGTCTTCTTTGAGGTCTATTGACAGTTGTTTTAAGTATTTTGCTCGCCTTTTGTTGGGTGCATATATGTTTAGTAGTATGATTTCTTCCTGATATACATACCCCTTAATTATTAGGAAATGGCCTTCATTGTCCCTTCTAACCTTTTTTCAGCCTGAAATGTATATTGTCAGATGCTAGTATGGCCACACCAGCCTTTTTGTAGGAGTTGTTTGTGTGGAGAATGGTCTTCCAGCCTTTGACTTTGAGTCTGTGTTTGCTCTGATTATTCAGATGTGTTTCTTGTAGGCAGCAGAATGTTGGATTCAGTTTTTTAATCCATTTGCCACTCTGTCTCTTAATCGGTGCATTTAGATTGTTGACATTGAGAGATATTGTCATCTTATTTTGTGCCATCTTTCTGTTTAAACTTGTATTTTTGGGTTCTGTCTTATTTTACAGTAGACCCTTTAATCCTTCTTTTAAAGTTGGTTTTGAGTCTATGAAGTTCCTGAGTTGTTGTTTATCTATGAAGTTGTATATCTTTCCTTTACATCTGAATATAAGTCTAGCCGGGTAAAGAATTCTTGGTCAGGTCTGCCGTTCATTGAGCCTTTTCACAATATCCCACCATTGCTTTCAGGCTCAGAGTGTTTCATCGGATAAGTCTGCTGTAAATCTTAGGGATGCTCCTATGTATGGGATTTCCTTCTTTTGATCTTGCTGCTTTCAGTATTCTATCTATCATTTTTGTCATTTTAACAAGGACGTGTCTTTGAGTATTCTTATTGGGATTTCTTTCAACTGGTATCCTACGGACCTCCTGAATCTGGGAGCATGCGTTTTTCAGTTCGGGAACTTCTCAGCAATGGTGGCTTTGACAGTTTCTTCTTCTTCAGGGTTTTTTTCTTGCCCTTTTGGGGCCCCAGTGATCCGTATGCTGTTCCTTTGGGTTTCATCCTGATTTTTTCTGGTAGTCTGTTCGTTGATTGTGAGTCTTTTTTCCATCTTTGGCTGCTGTCTAGAGAAGCTTTGGACCTCGTCTCCGAGATCACTAATTCTTTTTTCAGCATTTGTTACTCTGCTTTGGAGGCCTTCCATTTTGTTTTTCATTTCCACTTACCACATTTTTAATATCTGTCATTTCTGCTTGTATTTTGGCCTGCAATTTACTCATTTCTGCTCTCATGTCCTCCGTATTTTATTGACTTTTTATTCCATTGCTTCTTTGAGTTCCTTATGCGTCCTTAACAGTTCCTTCCGAAATTCCTTATCGGAGAAGTTATATAGTTCATCGTTATTGCTTGGCACATCTGGATTAGTGACTTCACTCACTGAGCTTGATGGAATTCTGCGTTGCTTTAGCATAATGACTATTGTAGGTTGAAAATGTATGTTCTGGGTGGCTAGACTGTACAGTTAGTAGGTGTCTGGGTTGTTTGCAGTTTCCGATGGATGGCAAGGAATGTTGGACAGATGCTCACTGGTATCTCAGGTTAGATAAATAATTAGTAGTACGCGCGGATGCACTAGCGTCCGCATGGTTTTGAATTTTGGGATGTCAGTGGGTGGTTCCTGAGTTTTTCTTAAGGCGCCCGAGGCCCCACCGCACCTGATAAAGTGGATGCGAAGAAGCGTGGAGAGCTGGGCGGAAGTAGTCCGTCGGCAGTTCCAAGGCTTTGCTTGACTCGGCCCCATTGGTGAAAGTTCCAACCCTTTACCCTGGGACTGAGTGTTTCTGCAGAGCCTGGCCGCCAATGCACCTGATAGAGCGGAGCGTCGAGGAGAGCTGGGCGGAGAGCTGGGTGGAAGTAGTCCGCGGCAGGTTCAAGGCTTTAGTGTGCCTCGGCGCCTTTGGCGAAAGTTCCAACCCTTTACCCTGGAACTGAGTGTTTCCGTGCGGTGCTGGGGCGCCAACTCACCTGCTGCTGGTAGAGGGGATGAGAAGTCTTTAAGTTTTGTGGTGACTTTCCTTGCTCAAGACATTTATCAGTTTATCGCAGGATCAACAGGGTTATGCACAGATTCTGCCTTAGCCTGCAAGGAGAAAAGCAAGGGTAGTTGTCCCATTCATTACTATCCTGGCTAGTTGAATGGCTGCATGGGTATAGTCCTCTCGTTGGAGCTAAGTCTGGGATTTTTTTTTTTTTTTTTGCCATTTGGGTCACACCTGGCAAAGCTCAGGGGTTACTCCTGACTCTGCACTCAGGAATTACTCCCTGGTGGTGCTCAGGGACCATAATGGATGCCGAGGATCAAACCTGGGTCGACGGCAGTGCAAGGCAAACGCCCTACCCGCTGTGCTATTGCTCTGGTCCCAGTCTGGATAAATTTGAACCATCTTTTTTTAGTTGAATGACCTCCATTTTTGGGGTAACTAGTTCAGAGTACACATAATTAACATTGCATCTTTTTTTTTTTTTTTTTTGTCTTCACTCTCACTTAATAAAATAGACATTATTCAGAGCAGGATCTCTGTCCTTTTCTACACACACAAAGCATTTAGTAAAGAAAATCATTTGGTGCTTACATATTTCAGAAATTTTCTGTTTTGAACCTTGGAAATATGAATTTGCTTATTTTTGAAAAGAAAACTTATTAGGAAAGTCGTGATATAGTTCTATTGTCCATTCTATATGGTTCAATATATAGGGGTATTTTTGCGTGAATAAATTTTTGTTAGCTGAATAATGATTTCTTTGTTTAAATTAAAAACACAGACTGTGGACATTCATAAAAGAGAAAGTGGCTCGAAGAGAGATTGGTATTTTGACAACAAATAAGAACACATCAAGAACTCACAAAATAATAGCACCTGCAAATATGGAGCGCCCTGTAAGGTATATTCGGAAACCTATTGACTATACAGTTCTGGATGATGTGGGCCATGGTGTCAAGGTAGGCATTTTTGTATAATATTAGCACATAATAGTTTGCATATGTAACGAATATTTTGGATAGAAAATAATGATTAAGCTCTCTTTTGTTGTATTTAAGCTTTTTAATTATGATTCTGTGATTTACAGTACTATTAATAATGGTTTGTTATGCACATAATTCCAATACCAGTCCATCACCAGTGTACCTACCTCCCTCTCCCAAGGACTCCAACACCCCTTCCAGCACCTCTTCCTTTAATCCCTCCATATCCCCCCCCACACACACACACATACATGCACACATTCTCAATTATTGTAGTTGTCTTTGGAGCTGTTGCATTAACTTTGGAACTTTGTTGCTACCTTGTTCTGTATCTTTAAGACCCATATATGAATGAGATCATTCTGTATCTGTCCTTTTCTTTCTGCCTGAATTTACTCATCTTTTTTCTTTCGTTTTGGTCATGTTGCTACAAATTGTATAATTTGTTCTCTTAGAGCTGCATAATATTCCATTATGTATATATGTAAAGATAATTTTCTTAAAGAATCGATTCTTTTTTGGGGGGAGGTCACACTTGGCAATGCTGAGGGGTTACTCTTGGCTTTTTCACTCAGGAATTACTCCTGGTGGTGTTTGGGGGACCATATGGAATGCCAGGGATGGATCCCGGTCGGCCACGTGCAAGGCAAATGCCTACCTGCTGTGCTATCGCTCTGGCCCCAAGAATAGATTCTTCCTTTAAGCAAATAGCATTGTAATTTTATATAACATTATTTAATACTTGTTATACATACTAAGCTTGGCAGAATTTTACCTGTCTGGTAAGCTATATTTAAGAAAGATATTAGAAGTTGAAATGACTGTTAATCCTTTTCAATTCCAGTTATAAATTTGCTTTGTATCACTGTATCACTGTCTTCCTGTTCATCATCGATTTGCTCGAGCGGGCATCAATAACATCTCCATATGTCCTATCTTATGCTATTAGAGCCCAAGGGCATCTGCTTGCTCCAGGAACATAAAGAGCCTCAAACCATTACATCGGGTCATGGGAATGAGGTCTATAATAATTACATTCGCCTCACACAAGAAATTTGTTTTGTAAGTGTCATTTTCACTACTTCATGAGTAGAGATAAGAACTTGTGGGCCAGAGCAATAGTACAGTGGAGAGAGTGTTTTGCACATGGCCAGCCTGGATTTGATTTCCACCATCTCATAGGGTCCTGGAGCACTGCCAGGGAGGCTCTCTGCCCTCAGAGCAGCCCACGTTCTCCCTTGAGCACGTTACACTCTGCTTTCTCTCTCCTCCTTTCCTGTCTTAAAACCTCCAAAATAAAATGTGTTTTACTTACCCCCAAAAAGGGAGTGTTTCCTGAGTGCAGAACCAGGAATAACCCCCTGAACATATTTTTGGGTGTGACCCAAAAAAAAAAAAAAAGTACACTTCTCAGAGTTTTCTTACTAAATTATGTATAAATTATCCTTTTATTTCTAAATATGTGTGTATATTATGTATTTGTTGAATACATAATTCCAGGAACTTATGAAAAATTATATGTGTTTCGTTCTGTGCAACCTCTTCCATCCTCCTGCTGTTTACCTAAGTTTCTGATTTGTTGAATTGGAGATTATTTATTGTTTGTGCCCATTTCTTATCATGGTAGAATTAAGCTGCTCTAGAATATATGTAGCCCTTCAGCCTTTTTTTTTTTCCTTTTTGTGTCATACCTGGTGATGCTAAAGGGGTTACTCCTGGCTTTGCACTCAGGAGTTAATTATTACTTGGGATAATTATTATTACTTGAGATGCCGGAGATTGAACCCGGTTCAGCTGCATGCAAGGCAAACATCCTACCTGCTGTGCTGTTGCTCCAGCCTGCCTTTTAAGTATTTTAGAAATAACTGAATTTTGGAGAGGGCGTAGGCATACCTGGTGGTGCTCGGGTTATTCCTGGTGCTGCTCTCAGAAATCACTCCTGATGGACCGTATGGGATACCAGGGATCAAACCTGGTTTGACCGTGTGCAAAACTAATACCTTACATACCCTCCTATCTCCCCTGCACCAGATCTAAATTCTTTAGCCATTCTCTATAGGAGACAAACTATTCCTCTGCACCTTCCTTTCCTAGAAGACCATTATTTTATTTTCTTTCTGATACTCAGGGTATTTGTAGTAGCTTTCAGAAGTCAGCTAGAATCTTGAAACAGTTGCTAATTAATTAGAGAATTATTGCATCTGTTGCATTCTGAGTTATCTGGGGTTTCTGTTCAAGTGGATTTTATAGCCAATAGCATTGACCTTCAGGGTATTATCAGACTCTTTTTCACTGTCATGTTTGGAAGTTATATGCCAAATTGGAGCATTGAAAACATAGAGGAAGCTGTTTATTTTTTATGTTTTAAAGTGTTTACATATATGCTTGTATGCACACACACACACAAATGTGAACACTCATGGACAAATAGTATCACTCGTTTCCTTTTTGCCTATTTTAGTTTTTATTTTTCTTGCTTTTTTTGGGTCACACCCGGCAGTGCTCAGGGGTTTCTCCTGGCTCTGCACTCCAGGAATCACTCTTGGCGGTGCTCAGGGGACCAATGGGATGCCGGGATCGAACCGGGCCGGCGGCGCTGCAAGGCAAACACCCTGCCTGCTGGGCTATCGCCGGCCCCTTAGGTTTTTTTTTCTTGCCAAAACTCTATACACTGATAAAAATATTTTGTCACCAACTAAAGACAGAATAACAACCTCTGTTTTCTTACCCCTTCATTAATTGCATTGAACACATTAGTACATGGTATGCTAAACAACATTTACAATGAAACTGACTTCTATAAGGAAATGTTAAGTGAGAAAAGTTTGCTATTTCTTCTACTTGCATAAGTGAAAATTATTATATATACCAAAAGTTATCAATGAACTTCTTTTTTTTTTTTTTTTTTTTTTTCTTTTTTGGGTCACACCCAGCGATGCTCAGGGTTACTCCTGGCTCTGTGCTCAGGAATCACTCCTGGCACTGTGTGGGGAACATATGGGATGCCGGGGATCTAACCCGGGTTGGCTGCATGCAAGGCAAATGCTCTGCCCGCTGGACTATCGCTCCGGCCCCCTCAATGAACATTTTGTGTCTACCTTTTGTAATTTATTAGACAGGAATTTAAAAAATTAAGTTATAGTGTTTATACTTTTACACCGCATATAAAGATATGAAATTTGCCATTTAATGTGTATAGCTCTGTGACAGTAAATACATTCAAATTATTGTGTGGGCTATATTTTAAAATTTATTTTGGGGTTAGAGAGTGGGTGAGCTATGAAAGCAATATATTTTAGAAGCTAGTATGTGGTATATTTGTCCATATACTTTCTGTGTATACACATCCCCCATTGGCCTGCTCAGTGGACGTAACCCCCCAAAGCACCACTTGGGATACCCCTCCCCCAAACAAAATATCACTTCTATGTACATATATAAAGTTTTAGAGTCACTAATAAAATGCAGCAATTATATTGTGTGGTCTTTGATGTGTAAAAGAAAACACAAACATATATGGAAAACTTTTTTAAATTATAAGCCAGGCTGTAAAGCTCTTAGATTTTTATCTAAGAGCTATAGGTCCAAAATAATTGGGTTAAGAGGTTTGGCCACACAACAGTATTCAGGGACCACTTCTGGTGGTGCCCAGGGACCATGTGCCATGTCACGATTCATTCGGTCTATGTTGACTGCATGCAAGACAAGTAACATTAACTCCTCTATTCCCTCCTGACCCCTCAAGAATAAATTTAAAAGCCTTTACTAAGCACGCAAGTCAAATTTAATTTCTGTCTCCAAGTTCAAATTCTGTGTATGAGATAGGTTTGCAGACATTGTTTCCAAATAAAATGAAGTGTTATTTTAAACAAACATTAAAGGATCTTAAAATTCTGCTACAATTTTTAGAAGAAAATTTAAGGCAAGATACATTCCTCTTTGGTATAGGTTCCTTTTTATTGTCTTTTACTTATTTGAAAAATACATATTTATTGAATGACATATGTTAGGGGAAGAATTCAAGACCCAATAAAACTTATAAGGAGTCTACAAACTGAAGATAGATGTTTTTTCTTATGTGGAATAGTAAAAGTAATAATGCTTTAAGACCTTCTTTTGGGAGAGGGAGATGGGTACATTGGTGGTACCCAGAGCTTATTCCTGGATTAGTGCTCAGGGATCATTCATGGCAGTGCTTGGTTGGGAGACCATATGCCGTGTCAGGATTTGAGCTGGGGTCAGCGGCATGCAAGACAAGTACATTAATCCTTGCTCTCACTGGCCCCTTGTTAGGAGTTTATTTCATGTGTATAGGATTATCTTCAGTGAAGGAAGTAGGCTTTCAGATCAGCAGTTTTTCTTCAGTTGAATTTTGGCTCACATGAGAAGAAAACTTTGAACTAGAGCAATCTGTAATAGTTTTTTTAACTCTTGTTGGTCTGTTAAAGATGAGAATTTTCATTTTGTTTATCCTTAGTTAGAATTTGGCCAAGTTACTGCTATGCATCATGATTTTGTTTATAAACACTGAGGTGGCAGGTCCTTTACTGAAGCAGTTTGTGTGTTTGAATTTTAAACGTTTGTCTCTTTTTTAAAAGTACTACCGTTTAGTTGGGACCTGAAAGACAGTACAGTAGGTAAGGTGTTTTCCTTGCATGTACAGACCCAGGTTTGTTCCACAGGGTCCCAAATGGTTCCCTGAGCACTGCCAGGAGTAATTCCTGGGGGCAGAGCTAGGAGTAACTCCTGAAAATCATCGGGTGTGACCTCACAAAAAAAACAGAACAGTACCACTACCACATAAGTAATGAATACTCAAAATTGGGGATTCATTATCTGATGAGTCCTAAGTTTTAAATTTTGATGTATTTAAATTAGCCATTTAATTTGTTGCAGTACTTATATTTAAAGCAAAGTTCTTTTAAAAAATCATTTCTGGTTTATTTGATCTATATGAGATGAGCATAATTAAGTGGTGGTTTCTTCGTGAATATGTTCTCTTGAAAAATGCATGACTTGGGTGAATATTTTCCTACTGCTTATGGATTTTTTACAAAATTTTTGAAATATAGCTGGGTTAAAAGTTTATTAATATGAATTGTATATGAGTATAAAGCTGTCCTGTCAAAATACAACTTACCTAGAATTAATTTCTACTTTTTCCCCCTCTTTTTTTGCCAACATAAAGTGGCTAAAAGCCAAGGTAAGAAATACTACTTCTCATTTGATACACAGTATTACCTCTATATTGATAGAGGCTGCAGAGCCACTAAAATTTCAAAACTCTTTCTATGTCTGTCTGCTTCCCTCCCATAGGATTTATGTAGATTAAATGTACTCAAACTCAGTTTAAATCAGCAACATTTAACTTGACTGTGTTAATATATCAAAGATATATTGACATCTGCATTTATACAGGAATATTAATTTTCTAACATTTATTGCTTTGCTCATTTTTTGATAGTTGCCTTGCTTTTATTGACTTACAATTAGGAGGTTTCCCAGACATCATACATGACTTTGTTTCTGAATTGTTAGAGATAAAGATTACTTTTCAGGGCCCGATTGTTATTACAGCGGATAGGGCATTTGCCTTTCATGCGGCCAACCCGGGTTCCATCTACGGCATCCCATATGTTTCCCCGTGCACCACCAGGAGTGATTCCTGATGGCAGAACCAGGAGTGACCCTGAGCATTGCTTCTGTGACCCCAAAACAAAAAGATTATTTTTCAGATGGATTACTTAGCAAATTGACACTGCCTCATGTATATTTATACATGTATTTTAAATTTTGGAAAACTCAGTATTTAAATACAGATAAGATTGATTCAGCAATAGAATATAATTCAATCATCTCATCTTTATTATAAATTGGTATAATGGCATGTGTCAGTGGTGCTTGATTTTTTTTTTTTTAAAGTGCTAAAGTCTGTTATCAGAACTGTCTGGGAATCCTTCATATTCTGATATTTAAAAAAACCAACATCGTGTCACAACACCAAGAGAACAATTTGATACAAAAATAAAAGCTTTTCTTTCCACATTTCAGCATGGAAATAACCAGCCTGCAAGAACTGGCACACTGTCGAGAACAAATCCTCCTACTCAGAAACCACCAAGTCCTCCCATGTCAGGCAGGGGAACGTTGGGGTAAGAATCCAGCTACATTTTACAAGAGATTTGTCTTCTAGAAGGAAAGATGTATCTTCACCTTTGGTAAATGCGTGACTCCTTGAGATGGGACCCTTTTCGCTTTTTCAGAATTAATTTTGGTTCTTATTTTCATGAACAGAACAGAATGAATCAGCCATTTTTATAATATTTTTCCAGTCAAGTCTGTACTTAAAAAGTCTTTATATGTATAAATGAGCATTATTTATCTTTAACAAATATATAGAAGTGGGTGGAGGGAAGTGGATGCTGGTATGGGATTTGGTGTTGGAACATTGTACACCTATAACTGAGTCATGAATAGCTTTGTGATTTGCAGTGATTTATATAAAGGCATATATATGTATAAATCCGGGGAGCTATGATGGAACTCAGTGGTAGGATATATGCTTAGCCTTGGTTCCATTTCTGACATTCACTTTCTGCCTTCCCAGTCTATATATGTAAAATACATATACATTTCACATCATAAGTACATGTAAATTTACATGTATGTATAAAATATTATCTAAGTCAAATACCAAATGGCTATGGGATTCTACATGATGTCTTCAAATGTGTCTGCAGCATTTATTACAGAATCATTCTTTCTTTCTTTCTTTCTTTCTTTCTTTCTTTCTTTCTTTCTTTCTTTTCTTTCTTTCTTTCTTTCTTTCTTTCTTTCTTTCTCTCTCTCTCTCTCTCTCTCTCTCTCTCTCTCTCTCTCCTCCTCCCTCCCTCCCTCCTCCCTCCCTCCCTCCCCTCCCTCCCCTCCCTCCCTCCCTCCCTCCTCCCTCCCTCCCTCCCTCCCTCTCTCTCTTTTTGGGTCACACCTGACAACGCTCAGGGTTAACTCCTGGCTCTTTGCTCAGAATTACTCCTGGCAGAGCTCAGGGAACCATATGGGATGCCTGGGATCGAACCTGGGTCAGCCTCATGCAAGGCAAATACCCTAACTGCTGTGCTATCGCTCCAGCCCCTTATTACAGAATCTTAAGGTGTTTTTTAAATTTTTTGTTTTTTACTGAAGTAGAATAGTTCTATTGGGAGAAATTTACTTAGAGGACAGTGGGGTGGGTTGGGGGGTAGACAGAGACAGAGACAGAGGTGTTTAAGAGAGAAAATGGGCTTCTTCAGAGTGCAAACAGTCCATGGTCTGTTTTTCTGTAGTTGGACTTAGTAGCTTGAAGCCCTTTGGTTTTTCTTACTACTTTGTACCTTTAACTTAGGAATTTTTTTTTAGCATGATTAACTTTACTGTGCTTTTGCTGGTCTTATAAGGTCATCGCCTACTAGACTAGCTTAGGAAGTTAAGTCCAGTGTTGAAGAAGTGACTTCCTCTTTTCCAATTTTAGTTCAGTAAAAACAGTCAATGTTTTAGTGTGGTAAAAAGTTAGTGACACATTCTAGAAACTCAAAGTAAATTCAAGAACAGAATTGGCCAGATTCTCCCATAACCAACAATAGGGAAGAAAATGGACTCATCAGTAATATTGCCATGAATGTGCTTTAACAGTCAGTGTAATTAGTGCCAGCTGAGGGAGCAGGCATGGAGATTGGGGTGGGTGGGAAATGAGGTTCTTGGTAATGGGAACACACTGGTGGTGGGAGTGGTGTTGAAGTATGAATCTCTTAACAGTATTATGAGAACCTTTTTACTTTGTAATCACAGTGTTTCAATAAAAAGGGAAAAAACGTTAGTGACAATTCTGAAGTTGATTATCTTATCTGGGGACATTAGATTAGATTTCTTCTCTGAGAGTGGAAATCTTTGTTTTATAGTAATAACAACCAACAGTTAGTTTTTTAGCATCTTAATTTCTGTTTCCTGTAAATTCCTTGTCCCTGATTTTAAAAAACCTATATATTTAGACATTATAGAAAAGTAAATACACCTGAAAAACAAACGACTTTTGCATCTTGATCTAATTTACTTGTTTAGGGACTGGGGAGATGGCACAACGGGCTTGGTTGCTTGCAAGTGGGAACTTGGGATCAAGACCCATCACCACAATTATCCCTTAAAAGTAGAATGTAACTAAAGACCCATCACAATTATCCCTTAAAAGTAGACTGTAACTAAACTATCCATATATTTCCATATAGAAGTAGGTAGTAATTAATTACAGAACAGATACTTAGCTTTCATAATATAAAGGGTGATCCTTATAGATGAATGATCTAGAGTACTGTACATATATTTCATTTTGATATTATTGAACATTTAAAAAAATTATACCCATTCCTACACCAGTGACCATCCCACCACCAATGTCCCCACTTCCCTCCCTCTCCTCTAGCCTGCCTCTATGGCAGGTGTTCTCTCTCTCTCTCTCTCTCTCTCTCTTCTCTCTCTCTTTCTCTCTTCCCTTACACACTGTGGATTTCAGTACATGCATTTAGAGGTCATGTGTATCTGTTTGCCAGTATTCAATGCTCAGTTCTAGGCTGGTGTTATCATTTTCGACGATTATTAGCACACTGTTCCCTTCTCTGTCTTACCTAACCTCTGACTCCCATACATATGTGGTAATTTCTGCCTTTGGCAAGACCTCCCTGATCCATGCTTTGCCTGACCTTGGATATTGGTATCATACTATAAATGCAGTAATTCTATATGTCTTTTTCCTTCTGGCTAATTTCACTCAGCATGGTCCTCTCCATGTCCATCCATTTATAGGCAAATTTCATAACTTTATTTTTCTTAACAGCTGCATAATATTCCATTGTGTAGATGTACCAAAGTTTCTTTATCCAGTCATCAGTTCTTGGGCACTCTGGTTGTTTCCAGATTCTGGCTATTGTGAATAGTGCTGCTATGAACATAAAAGTGTTGAGGGTGTTTCCGCTGTGTGTTTTTAGCTTCCCAGGGTATATCCCCAGGAGTGGTATGGCTGGAGTCAAATGGAAGCTCAATTTTTAATCTTCGGAGGAATGTCCATATTGTCTTTCAAAAAGACTGTACCAATCGACATTCCTACCAAATGGATGAGAATCTCTTTCTTCCCGCATCCACACCACCATTTGTTGTCTTTGTTCTTTTGGATATGTGCCAGTGTCTGTGGTGTAAAATGATATTTTATTGTTGTTTTGATTTGCATCTCTCTGATGATTAGTGAAGATGAGCATTTTTTCATGTGCCTTTTGGCCATTCGAATTTCTTCCTTGTCGAAGTTTCTGTTTATTTCTTCTCCCCATTTTTGGCTGTTTTCTTCTTGTAAATTTCTACCAGTGCCTGATATATCCTGGATATTAAACCCCTTATCAGATGATTATTGGGTGAATATTTTTTCCCATTCTGTGGACTGCCTTTGTATGTTGGTTACTATTCCTTTTAAGGTGAAGAAGCTTTTTAGTTACATGTAATTCCATGCACGGCAGAGCCTGGCAAGCTACCCGTGTTGTATTTGATATGCCAAAAACCAGTAACAATTAATACACCTCATTCCTATGACCTGAACAAATGGTTTGAGGCTCTTCATATTTCTGGATCAAGCAGATGCCCTTTGGGGAAGTATGGAGATGTTACTGGTGCCCTCGAGCAAATCGATGAACAAAGGTAAGACAAGAGATCTTAAACCGGGGTTGTGGCTTTTATGTGGCTGACCCAGGTTTGTTCTTTAGCACTGCATATAGTCTCCTGAGCACTGTCAGGTTTGGTCAAGCACATATAAAATCCAAAATAATCTTTTCTAGTGATTATTTTCTAAGAAGGTTAATTTTTAAAACCACATATATAAATAAAATAAATTTGTGTGTATGTGTTTAAGTGACAAAATTTATATGCCCAATTAGAAATTTTTTAAAAAAGTTTTTCTTTTCAAAAAGATGATGTTTTTGGTTGCAAAGAAGCAGTCATAAATTGGGGTTGGATATCATTTTCTTTTTCTTGTTCATGACTCCTTTTCTTATATGCTTTTTTTTTTTTTAATAGACGGAATACTCCTTATAAAACCCTGGAACCTGTTAAACCCCCAACGGTTCCTAATGACTACATGACAAGTCCTGCTCGACTTGGAAGCCAGCACAGTCCAGGCAGGACAGCATCTTTAAATCAGAGACCAAGGACACACAGGTAATCTTTCATGTTGAGACTTCATATATCTGACAGTGCAGGTTATTGACTGGTGATAAACTCCTATGAAGTTCCTGAACTGGTGGTAAAGTACTACTCTGATGTTGTGTGATGTGTGAAAATTGGAAATGATAATGTTTCTTATGTATTTGTAAATGCGTATTGTAACTTGTTCTTAAGATGTTTGGGGGCCGGAATGATAGTGGGCAGGGTATTTGCCTTGCACATGGCCAACCCGGGTTCCATCCCCTGGCATCCCATATGGTCTCCCGAGCACTGCCAGGAGTAATTCCTGAGTGCAGAGTCATGAGTAACCCCTGAGCATCGCCAGGTGTTACCCAAAAAGGGAAAAAACAATGTTGTTTGGGGGGGTATCTTTATATAGGCAGAATGCTAGTGTTTACTTCATTGTACAGATGTAGATATATGTTTGGATCAAGACTAGAATATCTGGGGCCGGAGTGATAGCACGGCGGGTAGGGCATTTGTCTTGCACGCGGCTGACCTGGGTTGGATTCCCGGCATCCCATATGGTCCCCCCAAGCACCGCCAGGAGTGATTCTTGAGTGAAGAGCCAGGAGTAACCGCTGAGCATTGTTGGGTGTGACCCCAAAAGGGGGAAAAAATGACGAGAAAATCTTTCAGAGAATAGTCCCTGGCTCTAGTGAGATAGTTCAGTGGGCTGGGCACACGGTCTGCTTGCAGAGTTCCTGAGTTGATCCCAAGGAACTGCATGATCTCCCCAAGTACCAAGCCAGAAATGGCCCCTGGGCCCCAAACTGCCTCTGCTTTCCAGCCCTTAGCCCCAAATAAAATGAAAAGGAGTTGGTTTTGTTTTTTGTTGTTGTTGTTTTTAAAGAGGAAGGTATTATTTTTAAGTATTCTTGGACTAAAATGTTAAAAATTAGAAATTATATCTAGAATTGGGGAAAAAGTTCTCGAGAGAGCTGCTGTACTTGAATTTGTTACCATGTGAATTGTTTTTAAAATGTTGTAGGAATAAATCAGTACATTTTTAAATCTTGGTTTTGGGGAGCTAGAAGGTTAGGTGCTTTCCTTGCACACAGTGACCTCTGTTTCACACCTGTTTCCCACAGGTCCACATGCTTCCCTAATCACTGCCAGGAACCATTCCTGAGCATAGAGCCAGCAATATCTCCCAAGCACACAGGCTATAGCCCAAAAAAAGACAGAACAAACAAACAAAAAATCTTGCTTATGGGACAGAATATATATTCAGAAAAGTATTTAGTAAATATGCAACTTGTTAATGCAAATTGATCGTACTCATGTAACCATTTAGTTAAGAAAATGGGACATTACTAGCAACCACAGAAGGCTTTTTTTAAAAAAAATTTTTTATTATGCCACCGTGAAGAAGGCCTTCTTAACCCCATTCCCAATTATTTTCCCTACCTTCTTCCCAGTTTGGGGCACCTGTAAAGTAAGAAAAATTTATTGTACAACTTAGTATGTTTTTTTTTTTTTTTTTCTTTGGGTCACATCCGGCAATGCTCAGGGGTTTCTCCTGGCTCTGCATTCAGGAATTACTCCTGGCGGTGCTCGGGCAACCATATGGGATGCTGGGGATCGAACATGGGCCATCCCCGGGCCAGCAAGGGCCGGCCGTGCAAGGCAAACGCCCTACCTGCTGAACTATCGCTCCAGCCCCGTAACATTAGTATGTTTAATGATTCAATTTTACTTTTCATTAATGTGGACAAGGAACCCTTGATTTAACTTTGAAATTTTAGTTGATGTTTTAGAGATACAACTTAGATCAGTTTTTGAAATTCAAGTAAGTAGGGTATATCAAGTTATATACTTACTAAGAATAAAATTATTATTTTAGGATTTCTGGGCCGTTACAGAGTCTATTCTTTAACTCAGTCATTGTAGTGTGAAAGTAATCACAGGCAGTATGTAAATGAATAAATCGATGTGTTCCAATAAAACTTTATATAGGGGCTGGAGTGATAGTTTAGTGGATAGAGCGTCCACCTTGCACGCCTCCAACTCGGGTTTGATCTCTGCCATCCGTATGGTCCCCTGAGCACCACCAGGAGTAATTTCTGAGTGCAGAGCCAGGAGTAGCCCTTTTGACTTTGCTGGGTGTGACCCAAAAGGAAAAAAAAAAACTTCATATATTTAGACTATATATAAAAACTAAAACACACAACACACACACAGAGCGAGATGAGAAATGTCATTAGCTCTCAGGTCTTAAAAAGTTGAGTTATTGGGGACTGGAAAGATAGTACTATAGTAGGGCATTTGCCTTGCCTGGGCTGGCCTGGGTTCGAACCTAGGAAGCCCTCCAAACCTCCCAAGTACCACCAGGCACGATCCGTGATCACAACCAGGAGTAAGCTCTGAGCTCCATTGACTGGCCCCAAAACTAAAAGCAAACAAAATTGGATTATGGGTAAAGATTTTACCTATTGACTGCCAGTCACCAGGAACTGTATAATGCGTGTTTACAAACTTTTTGTGTTGTGTTGCTCACTGGAGGTTACATACTTTGATGTGGCACCGGGAATCCTAGCATGTGGGACCCATGGTTTGGGGGGGGTTGCACTCACAACCTCATGCATACCTGCAAAGTAGGCCCTCCATGATTAGCTCACATTCTTTGACTTTGTATCTTGATGTTTTTCCATTGTCACCTACAAGAACTTGACAACATGGTTCATTGTTCACTTCTATTCATAGTAGGTCTTAAATAAATCCTTGTTGACATACTGTACTAAAACTTTCATTGTTCATTCATTTCTTGAAAGTAAGATTTCTGATTTTTGAGTACTAAGTTTTTCTTGTTTTACTAGTTTCAACTAGAGTGAGTTATTGAATGAAAAACAACTACTTCAAGTATTCAGATTAAATTTTTTTTTTTTTTTTTTTTTTGCTTTTTGGGTCACACCCGCGACGCTCAGGGGTTACTCCTGGCTCTGCACTCAGGAATTACTCCTGGCAGTGCTCGGGGACCATATGGATTAAAATTTGTCTTGAGGGTCAGAACAATAATACAGTAGTTAGGGCATTTGCCTCATACACGGCCAGCCTGGGTTTGACCCCTGCATCTCATGGTCTCCTGAGTTCACTCGGAGTAGTACTGAGCACAGAGCCAGGTGAGATCGGGCTCGTTCAGAGTGGTCTGGCGGTAGACAAAGCCAGGAGGAAGCCCTGAGCACCACTGGGTGTGGCCCCAGATAAAACTAAATTGTATTCAGCAGTTAATTTTTTTTGTTTTATGTAATATATATGCTATATTTAGAGGTAATAAAATGCTGTATTTAGAGGTGGCTACAAGGGTATGCCACCTGCATGGCAAGCCTGGCAAGCTGCCCTGTTTTATTTGATATGCCAAATACCAGTAACAATTATATTAGTTCATTCCAATGACCTAATATAATGGTTTGAGGCTCCTTATGTTCCTGGAGCGAATAGATGCCCTTGGCTCTACTAGCATGAGACAGGACATACGGAGATATTACTGGTGCCCGCTCTAGCAAATAGATGATCAACGGAAGGATAGTGATAGTGTTAGTAATAGTAATATATATATATATTACTATTACTAACACTAATATAGGTGTAAAAAGAAAATACAACCTATATTACTTTTTGTAATGTATATATACACATTATAAAATATGTATATACATATATACACACATTATAAAAAAGTATTATATATAATACTTTTTATAATATTATAAAAAATACTTTATAATACTTTATAATACTTTTATAAATACATTATAATACTTTTTATAATGTGTATATATGTATATACATACTTTATAATGTGTATATATCCATTATAAAAAGTAATATAGGTTGTATTTTCTTTTTGCTTTATAAATTTCTTAAATTGCTCTTTTCCTTTTTCTTCAGTGGAAGTAGTGGAGGAAGTGGAAGCCGAGAAAATAGTGGAAGCAGCAGTATTGGCATTCCCATTGCCGTGCCTACACCTTCACCACCCACCATTGGACCAGGTATGGGATTTACTCTCTTTTAATAATGCCGCCCATTATACTTATGAGCTGTATTATGGAAGTCTGATGAACTTTATTTAGGTTCAGAGAAGACTGTTATATGTATGTGATTGCTGCTAGAATAAAAGGTTAATGAAGGCTAATTTTATAACTATTTTAGGTTGGGTTTTATATTTTTTACCAGATTTTCTTCATGTGTGTACATTTATATATGCAGATTTCTCATATAGTTATATATATATATATAAAACTATATATAAAACTATATATATAGTATGAGACATATATATATATATATATATATATATATGTCTCATACTAAAGAGCATTATTTGGGCTATTTTTCATTAGAAGTAATTGCTTTGTCGCTAGTCAAAAGTGATGTGAGGGACCAGAACCAATAGTACAGTGGTAGTATGCTTTCTTTGCATGCAACCAATCCTAGTTTGATAGATGGCATCCCATATGGTCCCCTGTATACCACCAGGAGTTATTCCTGAGTTCAGAGCCAGGAATAACCTCTGAACATTACCAGGTGTGGCCCAAAAACAAACAACGAAAAGTGATATGAATTATTTCCAGATCATATGATTGTTGTTAATCCTCCAGTCAAACGATTGGTGTTATAATTTGAATTATGTATTAAAAAGTTGTGTTGCTTTGTAGCCTAGTATTTCCGCTCTGGTGTTAGCTTGTTCTTGACTTTATTAAATATGTATGATAGTCAGTACATATTTCAGTAAAATGCTATAAAATGGAATTAAAATAGGAAAAGTTTTTTCACTTTTTAGTGCGAAATTTTGAGAAATCATCACTGAGTATTAAATTAGCCCCTTGATTTTTAGTAATGGAAATGAAGACTTTAAAATATTAAAATGATACTTTTTTAAAGTAAGTATGGCATTAAAACTTAAAAAAAATTCTTTAACTTCTCAGGGATGTGAAATAGAAAAGACTACTTTTAAAAACAGGCATATTTTATCGTTAATGCAGGTATGAACCTAGTGGTCTTTTTTACCTAGTAAAATTCTTACTCATTTGAACATGCTATACATATGGGTGTCTCTCACGTTCTTTTTTTTCCTTCTTCTTTCCAATACATTGTACTTTCTTACTGTTTCAGAATGTTTAGTTCTCTTTCTTGCACTCTGACCTGAATTATAAACTATTTTATTAGAAAACATTTCTGTCCCTCCTCCTTCTGGAGCTCCACCAGCACCACCTCTTCCACCAATCCTCCCAGTGAGCACTGTGATAGGTGAGATTGCGTAACCATTGGAGTGATTTGACTTACTTTGCATAATTCATAATGAACTCCTGTTGTAGTTATAGTTACTAGGCTGTAGGTAGTACTGCAAAGGTTAAAGTATTAAATCTAATTTACACTAATTTCTTCTGGGGAAAGGCCTCTGAAGTTACACAATAAACAGAAAATAACTTTCTAGTATCACCTATTATGTTTGGTTTCTAAACCAACTGTGGTTTATATTTGTTTAGGTTTCTCTAGGAAAATTATAGCAGCGATTGTTCAAAAGATGTTAAAAACATCATTGTATATATATTTTTTTACTTGAAATTTGATTTGGAACTCCCTTGAACTCCCATACAACAGTCAAAGGATTAGGATGAAGGTGGGTGAGTAGGAGGAATGAAAATGGAAATGAAGGCTGATGGGAAAGCTCAGTTGACTGGCGTGCATGTTAGAGCCCTGGATTGATTCCCACCGCTGCATGATCCCCCAACACCTGGGAGAGAAGCCCCTGATCACTGAGCTGGAAATGCCCCTATGCACTCCTGGGTGTGGCACCAAAACTGAGAAAAAAGAAGAAGAAAAATACTGCATCGTGTTCTGAGGCTTCTGTATTTAAAAAATTTGAAAAACTTAGACATAGCACAATACTCATTACCTCAATATAAAGATGAGCGTTAAAACTGCCGTGAAATCCTGTTTTATATCCAGCAGATATGTAAAACTGTGGATGCCTGTTACTACCAAGTGTTGATAAGGATGAATAGGAAATAGGAATAGGAAAGTACATTAGTGGTAGGACTTGGTTAGTTTTTTTTATTAGCTTTGGAAGAATTGTCTGTTATCCAAGCCATATTCTATCCTAGATTTATCAGTTTCATGTCCAGACATTTACCCCACAGTATTGTTCTCAAAATATGATGAGAGAGAGAAGGGAAAGAGAAAGGGGAAAGTGAGAGAGAGAAAATGAATATCGACTTCTCCAAAGGAAAGAAGCTGAGAGTACACATCTTAGGTCAAGATGATGGACCAGTCTTCAAGAGAGAATGTACCTCATGGAGATTTTGAGGTTAGAGCAGTATTTGTAATAATAGTAAGATTTACTTGTCTTTTTTTTCATTCTTAATCTGGTACAAGTATATATTGAAATTTTTTTGATCCTGTGTGATAATGTCATTTATTTGACAATCAGTGGGATGTGTACTGTTTATTCATGCATTTAAAAATAAGATCAAGGGGCCGGAGCGATAGCCCAGCGGGTAGGGCGTTTGCCTTACACGCGGCCGGCCCATTCCGCCCGGGTTCGATCCCTGGCATCCCATATGGTCCCCTGAGCACCGCCAGGAGTGACTCCTGAGTGCAGAGCCAGGAGAAACCCCTGAGCATTGCCGGGCGTGGCCCAAAAAAGAAAAAAAAAATAAGATCAAGGGGCGGAGCCATAGCACAGCTGGTAGGGTGTTTGCCTTGCACATGGCCGACCCGGGTTCAATCCCCGGCATCCCATATGGTTCCCCGAGCTCTGCCAGGAGTAATTCCTGAGCAAAGAGCCAGGAGTAACCCCTGATGGTCACCAGGTGTGACAACCCCCAAAAAAAAAAAAATAGATCAGTATGAATCTTTTTAAAAGTTTTATTTTTGTTAATATGGGGTGAGAACGGGCCTCACCCAGTGATGCTCAGAGCTTACTCCTGGCTCTGCACTCATGGATCACTTATGGTAAGACTCGGGGTCACATGTGGTTTGGGAGATCAAACCTGGGTTTGTTGCGTACAAGGCAGGTGACTTTCCTGCTGAACTGTCTCTCCCAGTTTAATTTCTAATAATTACCTATCACTGTAACTCATCAACAAAACCTCTTTATGTTTCTTTACTTTTTTGAGTAGCACCTAGTACAAAAAAAAGTGAAACCATATCCTAGAATAGCGATTTTCAGAGGTGATCCAGGCAACAGCATAAATACAACGTGGGGAACTAGTTAGAAATGTACATTTTCAGTACTCATTTCTTGCTCACTCAATCAAAAATACCCTGTGTTGAAACCTAGCAATCCTGTAACATAATAAGCTGTCAAGGTAAAATTCTAATTGAGAGTTTGAATCAATATTCTAGAGAAATTCAGGTGTTCGTTAGGAGTATTTGTTAGGAGTATTAATAGCGTTCTGAGGCAACACAAATCTGTTGGTAAAATGGATTTATAAATTGTAGACTGTTCATATACCAAAACAATAAACATGAATGGTCTGGGGCCAGAGTGATAGTCAAGCGGGTAGGGCATTTGCCTTGCATGTTGGTGACCTGGGTTTAATCCCCCGCATCCCATACGGTCCCCCAAGTACTGGCAGGAGTAATTCCTTAGTGCAGACCCAGGAATAAATAACCCCTGAGCATTGCCGGTTGACCCAAAAAGAAAAGAATGATATATCCATATTCTGATGAATATAGATGAATCTTTATCAAATACATTTCAAAAGAGGAGCCGGAGCGATAGCACAGCAGGTAGGGCATTTGCCTTGAATGCAGCCGACCTGGGTTTAATCCCCAGCATTTCATATGGTCCCCTGAGCACCGCCAGGAGTGATTCCTGAGTGCAGAGCCAGGAGTAACTCCTGAGCATTGCTGGGTGTAACTCATAAAGCAAAAAAGCAAAAAAAAAGTATTAAAAGAAAGTACAAATTAACAGCATAAAATCATTCCATTTTACCATTTAATAAATTCAATAAATTGCTGAATGCTTATTGTTTAAGGGTGTCTTGATTTATGATTTTAAAAGAAACACCACCATATAAAGGAACAGAACAGAGTTTAATACATATACCAGAGAGTTCAAGCATATAAGAGACTTCAGTATGTTAATATCTATCTGTTCCTGAAAGCTGGGTATTATCTTACAGTTCTTTAAATAATATACATATGTATGCTAATGTGAATAAGTTATATCTGGCCATCATAATTACATATTGATTTATATCACCATATGTGTAATTCATACAGACATATAGCATGTTATATAACATGTTAGTGTGTATATATCAGTCACATGTTCTTTAATTTTATTTTTTCAGCATAAAATATTAAAATAGAATATAAAATAGACATAGTTTGAAACTGCCAGTTGGTTTTTGATTTTGAATTGCCAAAATAGTTAATTCTGTAAAGGCCATTGTAAACATGTGACCACCTACGAAGAATCCAACTTTTCTCTAAGTTATCAGTTTGTACTCAACCTCTTTTCTTTCCTTCTGAGAATCAAGACCTCCTTTCTCCATGAAGAAGTGAGCTTGATTGAGAAGAGGCTTTTTAAAGCAAAATACAATAAAACTGAAAAGTCTTCAGGGGGCGGAGCGATAGCCCAGTGGGTAGGGCGTTTGCCTTGCGCGGCCGGCCCAGGCCGGCCTGGGTTTGATCCTTGGCATCCCATATAGTCCCCTGAGCACCGCCAGGAGTAATTTCTGAGTGCAGAGCCAGGAGAAACCCCTGAGCATTGCTGGGTGTGACCCAAAAAAGCAAAAAGAAAAAAAGAAGTCTTCAGGATCCTGGAAAGCAAAAAAACATTGACAAACATGAAATGGGTGTAGGGAGGGGCAGAGCGATAATTCAGCATGAAGTGCATGCCTTGCATGCAGTTGACTAGGTTCCATCCCCAGCATCACATATGGTCCCCTGAGCTTCCTCAGGAGTGATCCCCCTAGCTCAGAGCCAGAAGTGCACACTGCCACCAGTTTTGGCCCAAAAACCAAAGGAAAAAAAATCGAAGTAAGAACTTTCTTGAGAAAATATTTTATTTCTGGTGTGTGTGTGGGGGAGGAGTAGGGGTGACAGGACGGAGTACTGTATTACTACCCAGCAGTGCTAAGAAAACCAAGTGGCATTGGGGATCAAACCCAGGATGGCTCCCACATGCAAAGCATGTACTCCAGCCCTTTGAGCTATTTCCCTGTTCCCTTGAAAAAAATATTTTCTTCTTTTGTGTGTGTTTCCTTTTTTGGGTCACACCTTGTGATGCTCAGGGGTTACTTCTGGCTCTACAGTTAGGAATTACTCCTGGCATTGGCACAGGGGGACCATATGGGAAGCCTGGGATTGAACCCGAGTCAGCCGTGTGTGAGGCAAATGCCCTACCCACTGTGCTATCACTCCTGCCCTCTTGGTTTTGTTTTGGGACCACTCCAAGCAGTGCTAGAACTTACTCCTGGCTCTGTGCTCCTTGATCACTCCAGGTGGGCTAGGGAGGCTATATAGGGTGCTAGGACTGAACTAGGACCAATCACACCAGAGCAAATAAGTGCCTTGCCCCCTGTACAAGGCACTCCAGCTCCTTGGGAAAATATTCTAATTGTGACAGTAATATCAAAGTATGACTTCCTCCTAGGAAGTATTTTTGAAACTTTGGAAAATATGTTTACATATACATGTATCCACACGGCAGAGCCTGGCAAGCTACCTGTGTCGTATTTGACATGCCAAGTACCGGTAACAATTATAGACCTCATTCCCATGACTTGATGGAATGGTTTGAGGCTCTTCATGTTCCTGGAGAGGACAGATGCCCTTGGGCTATCTCGCATGTGACAGGACATATTGAGATGTTACTGGTGCCCGCTCACGCAAATCGATGATCTACGGGAAGACAGTGATACAGTGATACACAATTTATGAGTTCCAAAAATACAAGTCCCTTTACAAAGTTTTCCTTTAAAATAGTTGTAAGGCTTGTTTTTCACTCTGAACTATTTAGCATGTCAAGAAAACCTTCATGACCAAAGAAAAAGTCTTCATGACTTGCCAAATTATTTTTAAAACGTGTTTCTATTTAGAAAATGAGCAAGTAGATGTGGAATGCTTAGTGACTGCCTATGGCTTGGGAGCTCCAAAGTGGTAAATTTTAACACTTCTTTCAATGAACAACCCCTGCTGTTTGTTTTATTTAATAATTTGTCTGACCTCCAAACGAGGCTAATTTGCACAATTCAATGAAAATTAACTAGGATGTTGTTTTTTCATCTATCAGGATTAGATACTTGGGTGCGACAAAGAGGATAATATATATACTTACCTTTGGAAAGAACAGTTAACTTTAGAGGCTTTGAGTTCTATTAACCCTTTAAATACTAAACTTTTTGAATTGTTGATAATGGTAATACTGAATAAAATTTAAGTGTTATAATATTTCAATCAGTTTAGATATGCATGGTAGTTTTAAAAATTGCTTTGGGTATAATATATAAGAATAAATCCTCCAGGTATGGAGAAACATGCAGACTTTCTATACAAATCTGCCTTTAAATGTTTGTTTAAAGTTTTACTAGATGTGTTACAAAAAATAATTTAAATGCTAGGATAAAATTCTTTTAAAAATATGCATATACCCACTAAATCTGACATTATATGCTCTGAAACTGGAAATTATACTTCTCTTGAAAGGAATTCTACAATGACGTATTGATAAAGCTGCTAATATAAAAATTCAAATAATAGTCATGTATGTGGAAAATTTGCTTAACCGCTAAAATTTTGTAACTTGCTGTATTCTTAATCTGTGTCAGATTTTGACAATGGAAAGAAACTGTTGCTCTCCACTTTAAACTGACCTTTGGTAGTTCGGTGGAAACAGTTTACATATAAAAGCTTTGTATTTGGAAATAATGCAGAAAAAAATATGCATAATATTAGTAAAATATTACTTGAAATATCACAGCTTAAGTTTTAAAAGATTTAAGAGTGTTATTTCTGCGGCTTTCCACATACTGTTTTCCTTCTGTTTGTGGCTTCAGTGATAGAACTGTTTGAGTTTTATCTTTCTTTTTTCTTGTTGTGCTGTGTGGGCTTTTAGAAGTGGTCAGTGTTTCTTACTGAGAGTCCCCTCTCTTTGTTCTGCATGTGAAGTGGTACACAATGCTCAAGTTCTTTGTTGGTTGCCTTTGACTAATGCTTTTCAGCAGCCCCGGCTCAGCTCCTGGTTCCCAGTATGGCACAATGACCAGGCAGATTTCACGACACAACTCTACCACTTCCTCGACATCTTCTGGTGGATACAGACGAACTCCCTCTGTGACTGCTCAGTTTTCTGCTCAGCCTCATGTTAATGGAGGTCCACTTTATTCTCAAAATTCAAGTAAGCTTGTGTTCTGCAGGCATACAGCAATGGAGCTCCTTTTGAATGAAGTCATTCGCAACTGTTACTCTTGTAGTGATAGACAATAATTAAACCCATATATGAAAACCCATGCTTTTCATATATTTGTTTCAATCATTTTAAGAATATTGCCTCTTTCCAAGAAACAACTAACCAAGTATATTTGCATATTAAAATTTAACTTGCGTTTTAATATTTCTATTACTGTTATTGGAATTATGGAATAAAAACATTAAAATTAAGCTAAATTCATTTTAAAAATAATATTAAAAACGTGAAAAGTTTTTATTTGAAATTATATAATTGCTGGCTATCACTTTTGTTAATCTGTGCTGAAATGAGTTCAAAACTTTCAAAAAACATTCATGATGTCTTCTTCTGTCTCTAATTATAACAGTGGGAAGGATTTTCTTTTTGTTTCTTTCCACCTTAAATTGCACATCTCAACACTAACTGCAATATAATTTGAAAATAATCTGGCTTTTAGTGTCAGGAAATTGAAATTGTTTAGTAGAATTATGTTAGTTTGATATTAAGATGATTAGTCCAAAAGGGGAAAAAGATAAATATGAACCTGTTGTTCAATATTTGTTATTGCTTGGAGGCATTGATCATTGGGCATAAATTGAACCATATTTTCCTGTGTCACTTGAGAACTGCTTTCTAGAGCTGCAGGTTGTTTCAGCTTATTTAAAAAGTCATTGAATACTCACTTACATAGGAAATTGGTGTAAATTCCTCGACAATATAATGCACATTCTTGATGTATGAAAATAGCTAGGCGAAGTTCTCTTTTTTGTGTGTGTGTTTAAATTTTAAGAGTTGTAGTATAGCAAAAGCTACTAAGAACTGAAAACTGTCTTAGTATAAAATTCAAAAACCATCTTAGCATAAAATTTCAAAATTCACAGATAATACCAAAAGTAACACCTGTTTCCAGACTCAAATTTTCATACAATATACTCAGAAACATTATCAATTAGAATTTTACCTCATGTTTCTCCTGGTATCCTTTGATAATGCCAGTTATCTTGTATATAAATATTCCACAGATTGTTCATATTAGTTTCACTAGTTCTATGAACTTTCAAAATCGGTGTCTTGGTCTACATTTTTAGATCTCATTTTTGTGTGCATGCTTGTCTTTTCCTTGCTAAGATAGTTAATATACTTGGTAAATAGTTTTCTGCATCTCTTTGCCATAGGACATGTTGTGTAGTTTCGTTTTGTTTGGAGGCCATACTGGCAGGTAGTGTTTGGACCAGGCAGTACAGGGACTGTCATAGTGACACCCTATGATGCTCAACCAGAGCAGGTGATCAAATTGGGAACTTCTGCCATGTGAGGAAAAACATGTGAGCTGTCCCTGGAGCCACACCATTGACTTCTGTGGTTTCATTTTAACTTGACGTGGGTACATCATTTTGTCTCCAGAAATTTTCACTACTAAATGTCTTTTTCTTTTGGATATTGTAAAAGCGATTTCAGCGTCATTTTAGATATGTATTTTCAAATTAATTAGTTTGTGAATGTTTTTAGTGTTTTGATGTGCATAAAATTTCCCCTTTCTAAATATAGTGGTGATCATTAGTTTCTTTATAGCATACCTTTACTTCTACAAACTAGCATAGCTAGTTACTAAGGGTTCTTTCTAAAAAACATTTTTGAATCTTCTGTATACAGAGTACCAGGATGAATAAGGATCTGTTTCACAGTGAATTGAATATTCATATTCATGCAGATACATTGCTTTGTTCATTGAAAACTGCACCTTTTCCAAGTTTTTAAGATTTAACCAACAAAATTAGCATTAACTGCTGAATTACCTGAAACAACTTTTTAATGAAATTATCCTTGGGAAGCATTAAATTGTTTTTTCTTCTTCTATCATATATAATGTCACTTCTGGTGACTACTAAATATTGCTGTCTGGGGCCGGAGCAATAGCACAGCGGGTAAGGAGTTTGCCTTGCACGCAGCCAACCTGGGTTCGATTCCCCGGCATCCCATATGGTCCCCCAAGCGCCGCCAGGAGTAAATCCTGAGTATAGAGCCAGGAGTAACCCCTGAGCATTGCCGGGTGTGACCCAAAAACCAAAAACAAACAAACAAATAAATAAATAAGTAAATAAATGAATAAATAATAATTAAATAAATGAATATTGCTATCCGGTTCTATTGATTTTTGTTTTTTGAGCATTTATTGGCAATTACTATCTTCTTAAAATGAGACAAAGTAATAAACATGAGTGTTTGTCTCCAGTTTTCTATGAGTTTTAATATATTTACTGCGTGCATAAGCATTTGCTAAGTTTCTAATAAAGCCTGTCCTCTCCAGAAAAAAGTTGCAGTGTTTTCAGCTTCCCAGTGACATATTAGAAGTAAATTTAGTGCAGATAAGTTAGACTTAGCTTTATGTTTTTTTTTTCTGAAGTGATAAAATTTTTGATGTTCTTATCCCATGCTGTTCATGTGTGGAATATGGACCACTTTTTATTACATAGTATATTTTAGGAATGATATCTTTAAAAATAAAATTGTTGGAGGCCAGAGCTAGTACAGGGGTTAGATCCCTGGCACCACATACAGTCCCACACTGTCAGGAGTGACGTTCAAGTGTAGGATCATGAGGAAGCCCTGAACATCACCAGTTGTAACCCAAAAACAACTCAAAATATTCCATTTAAGAAATAATAACCTGGGACTGGAGTGATAAGTCCAGCGGGAGGGCGTTTGCCTTGCATGTGGCCACCCCAGGTTCGATCCCCGCATCCCATATGGTCACCCGCGCACTGCCAGGAGTAATTTTTGAGTGCAGAGCCAGGAGGAACCCCTGGGCATTGCCGGTGTAGCCCAAAATGGCAAAAAACAAACAAACAAAAAAGAAATAATAACCCTATTGTATGAACAAAGGTTTTTCCTGGAGAGGTGTGTATAAATTTGGGTGCATATGTAAAGAAAATCTGTGTTATCTAATAATGAATTTTATCCAGGCAGTTTTCTGTAACATTTGTTTTATTTTTTTTGGGTTTTAATTACCTTAAAGGTTGACATATTGATTAGGCACACTATCCTGAAAGTGCTCTCTCTGAGTAGTTTTTAAAAAAGAAAATCTTTCCTTAGAATTTGAAATTGTATTGCATGAAAGTGAATATTATGACAAACTTTGATAATTTTCCCAAACAGTATACTCATAGGATTAAATCAAATGTATTCTTTTATACAATTAAGCAGTTGACTAATAATTCACTTAACATTTGCTCATGGGAAATGAACTTGTAGAAGATTCTTCAGGTTTTGTTATGTTGGTTTTTTGTTTTGTTTTGTTTTGTTTTGTTTTGTTTCATTTGCAAACTGTTCTTGTACTTATGTTTGTGGTCTTTGTAACTGACTTCTGCTTTTTGTTTGTTTCCTTTTCTTTCCTTTATCTGTTTTACTTCCCCCATACTGTGTTGTTGCTACCAGTTTCTATTGCTCCACCCCTCCCCTATGCCTCAGTTGACTCCACAGATACCTCTCACAGGCTTCGTGGCCAGGGTGCAGGAAAACAGTAAGTTTGACAAACTGAGCTGTCAAAGAGTAGAAGCTGTCTCCTTATAGCATGCATGGCTGATGAGGCATCATTTTCCTTCCTTTTTATTGAGAAGCTAATCTGGTCTTGAACATAGGCTCAAATATGTTACTGAAACTGAAGAGCACGGTCTTCAGTTTCTTCTCTGTGTGCATGATACTGACCCATATAAATTCCAAAACTGCAACTTAACATATTCACATGATCTAAAACATGAAATCTGATCTTTGCAGATTCTTGAGGAAGTCATAATCAAACACAAAAAGTTCAAATTGTGTAAGAACCACTAGCTTCTGGTGCTTATTTAGGGGAATTATAAGACATTTTGTTTTATTCTATTGCCAACTGATTCATCAAGATACAGATGTAAGATTCTGTATATTATGTAGTTGTTAAACTATTTCAGCCTTTAGAATAAAATTTGTTTCAGGAAGCTTTGTAGTCTTAGATTTTTTATTAGTTTAGAACATATGTAAAGATTGTTTTTCAGGATCAGAATAAATCTGCAAGAGTAAGTAAGCTATATCCATGAATATTTATTATGAAAGTAATAAACAATATAGAGCCCAAGTTTTGGCTACATTTAAACCTGTGAGGATTATTTCTGAATATGTAACCAGTTTCTTAGAATCTTATTTGAGGCAAGGTCAGGTTTAATGATTTTTCTGAAATTCTTTTGAATATACGGATTTGATTGTGATAGAAAAGTTTATAGTACTATCTGATTACTTTTCGACTCCAGAAGATCTCTAGTCCTTAATATATAGTCTTAGTTAATGTTATTTGGAAAATTGAAAAATGCCAGTTTTAGGTAATTATCTTATTCCTGTATAGCTATTGGGTATTAAGATGGCAAGGTGGTTGTGTAGTCATTTGCTTAGAGCATTTATTTAGACCCATTGCCAGGCAAATCAGTCTCAGAGATCTGAACACAAATGTAATTCATTTGATCAGCCCATCTTCAGACAGGTTCTGAATTCCAGCTTTTGTTGATCCCATTGTGCTTTCTCCCTATTTCCTCCTTCCCTCTAGTCAATTGTTTGTATATTCAGTGTTATGTACTAGAATTTAGGAGAAGCAGAGTCCTACCTTTAAGAAATTATTTAATAGGGGCTGGAGCGATAGTACCAGGAGTAGTTTATTTGCCTTGCACACAGACAACCTGGGTTCAGTCTCTTAATATACCATATGATTTTCTGAGCTTGCCAGGAGAGATCTTGTGCACAGAACCAGGAGTAAGCTCTTAGCACTGCTGATGCATACCCTTTCTCACCCCTCCCCAAATGTAATAGACATAAAAAAATTATACTTCTAAAATGTTGAAATTTGAATGTAAACCCACTTTATAACCATTGTATTTACAAACTGTATAAATACTTTTTTTTAAGTGCTGGGATTGAAACCTCCACCCCATAAGTTTTGTTTTAAATAATAAGATAATTTCTGGTCCTTGATACTATACTTTTTTTAAACTAAGTTCAAGAGCTTTAAAAACTAAACTGGGGGCCCGAGCGATAGCCCAGCGGGTAGGGCATTTGCCTTGCACGCGGCCGGCCTGTGCTGGCCGGGTTTGATCCCCGGCATCCCATATGGTCCCCTGAGCACTGCCAGGAGTAATTCATGAGTGCAGAGCCAGGAGTAACCCCTGAGCATCGCCGGGTGTGACCCATAAAGCAAAAAAAAAAAAAATAAATAAATAAAAAGTAAAAACTAAACTGGTTTAAGGTTTGAAACTGCCTTACATTTAGGAATTTTAGGAAATATTTCTTAATAGCTACAAAATTAATATTCATTTAGTAAATCCAAAGTGAACTACCTGGACTAAACTTTGGCTAACTTTTCAAAACTAGAAAATCAGGGCCAGAGCGATAGTACAGAGGGTAAGGCATTTGCTTTGCACATGGTCAGCCCAGGTTCAATTGTGGCACCTCATATAGTTAGTGAGTCCACCGGGAATGATTCTTGAGCACTACTGGGTGTGGCTCCCAAAAAAAAAAAAAAATAAAACTATGAAGTCAGTTTTGCTGTGCCTTATTCTAAGGAGGCATAGGCTTTGCTAAAATGGCCCATAGTGCTATTTTTAGTTTTTTATTACCAACACGAGTGTGATTTCTTTTATTCTTTTAAATAGTTGGTTTACTATGACACTCAAAGAAGAAAATACAAATTTTCTTCTTTTAAATAGCTGGTTTATTATGGCACTCAAAATTGGTGATAATGGGGCGGAGCGATAGCCCAGCGGGTAGGGCATTTGCCTTGCACGCGGCTGGCCTATGCCGGCCTGGGTTCGATCCCCGGCATCCCATATGGTCCCCGAGCACCACCAGGAGTGATTCCTGAGTGCAGAGCCAGGAGAAACCCCTGAGCATCGCCGGGTGTGACCCAAAAAAAAAAAAAAAAATTGGTGATAATGAATACATGTAACAATTAACCTATTAAATGTGTTTTGATTCAAGACATGAAGCTCTGAAAAATCAGTATAGTGTTTTCATCTGTTCTTAATAAAACAGGAAGCATTTTTGTATATCCATACTGCTAGATAATTAGGCATAGGAAATTTGATTGGCCAGAGTCTTGCCCCCATATGTATATGAAGTACAGATAAGCCAAACAGTTTAAGAATATTTGAATATAATCACAAATGAGGAAACCACTCACTGGTATCTTATAAATAAATGAATTTTTTTTTTTTTTTTTTTTTTGGGCACCCCTGTGCTGCCAGGGGTTACTCCTGGCTCTGCACTCGGTTTCCTGGCGGTGCTCGGGGGGCCATATGGGGCGCGGGGGGCGGTCGGGCGGCCGGCGGCGCGCGGTGCCAGGCCGCCCCTCGGGGCTCGCCGGCCCCATAAATGTTTTAAATGCAGTGCGGAGATTGAAGCCACATACATAGGTTGCGCATTAAACCAATGTAAGGGACAAAACTCTGAATGTTTGTGTCAGGATGGATTTATACCCAGACTCTCCCCTTTTAGCACTCTATTAGCTTGGTGGACGAGGAATTGACAAAAGTATCATGAATCCAAATATTAGATAGGAAAATGTCACTTATCTCTTGTCTTCCCATTGTTCATCGATTTGCTTGAGTGGGTGCCAGTAATATCTCCATTCGTTGGAAATGAGGCCCATTAAGATAGGAAAATAATTGTAGATTTGTGTGATGCCCACATGAGCATCAGGGCACAGGATTTGTTTTCTTGTAGCCTTTATCTCCTAGCAGGATAAAATAGAAATCATAGAATTCAAGTCCTATCTAAGTAGTGCTGTCACCTGTAGATATTTAAGTCTGGATCCCTTGATTTTTTTTTTTTTTTTTTAAATCACACTCGGAAATGCTCAGGGGTTACTCCTGGCTCTTCGCTCAGGAATTACTCCTGGTGGTGCTTGGGAGACCATATGGGATGCCGGGATCAAACCCTGATCTGCTGCATGCAAGGCAAACTCCCTGCCCACTGTGCTATCGCTCCAACCCCAGAATACAGTACATTTTAAAGTTATAGTTAGATTATGACCATTTTTTTTTTTTTTCTTTTTGGGTCACACCCAGCAATGCTCAGGGGTTTCTCCTGGCTCTGCACTCAGGAATTACTCCTGGCGGTGCTCGGGGGACCATATGGGATGCCGGGATCGAACCCGGGCGGCATGGGCCAGCGCGGTGCAAGGCAAACGCCCTACCCACTGGGCTATCGCTCCGGCCCCAGATTATGACCATTTTTTAAACCACATAAATAATCCCAGAAATGATTATTTTGAGTTAGTACTTAGTTGATATTCTAAACTTGACCCCTTACCAGATTTTGTGTAAGTCCTATATGAATTTATATTTTCTTGAATTCATATTTTCAATATTTTCTTGGCTGCACAGAGGGTTGGAGCACATGTCTTACATGTGGGAGGTACAGTTTTGGTCCTCTGCGCTGTCAGGTTTGGACCAAAATAACAATAAAACAAAAAAAAATTCCATAAAATAAAAATTTCCTTAAATGTTTCTTTGTAAAAAGTTTGTGCATTAGACATTTAAATGAAGAATTATTTTGTGCCAACTGTGAATTCCTTATATTGGGGTCTTCTGTCACCTGGTATCTTAATCATTCAGCGAACACAGTTCTAGTTTGGCATTTCCCCATCTCACTGTTTTCACCTTTTGTTACTTAAATCATGTGCATATATACATACCGCAGCCATTTAGAATTTCAGATACGACTTTTGTTTTTGCATGATGTAGGTTCTTTTGTTTGTGTTTTTAAATGACGTCTTGTGGATATATTCTTAGAAAATTTGATCTAGTCCTTCCCTCTCGTCCTGTGCGTATTATTTTACTTGCTGTAATACAGAAAACTCTTACGTGCTTTTTACAAAAAAGTTGATCATTCCTATGGACATTTTGAAAATTTCAGTTATATTTTCTACTTGCCACTTGTCTTCCCGTTGTTCATCAATTTGCTCTAGTGGGTGCCGTTTGTTGGGAATGAGGCCCATTATTGTTACTGTTTTTGGCGTATCGAATACACCACAGGTAGTTTGCCAGGCTCTGTCATGGCTCCCGGTTCATCCCAGGGCAGCCAGTCATTTTTTTCTGTGTCAGACCATCAACCATCCATGGCCCATGGGGCAGAGCCCTGGGTGTAGACAAGCCTGTCTCCTGTTTGCCACCTGCTGATGCACCTGGGCACCACAGCCACTCCTGCAACACTTCAAGGGGCAGGACTTTTCTATTTATTTGAAATTATATAAGTTTGAATTTTCTGTTGTAAATGTAAGCGCTGAAAATCCTACACTTAATAGTAGATCCAAAATCACCAACTTTTCCTTGTCCATTAAAACCAAAAATAAAAGTTCTTCCTTCTGGGTCGGGACTTAATTTTAGGAACCAAAAGATATGAAAACCAAAATCAGGGACATGGGTGTACACAGTGAATGGTTATTGGACTATTATGTATTAATAAATTTCCTGTAGTCCAAATGACAAAAAGAATATAAGCCTTATTTAAGAAGCAGTATAACAATGACATTTCTTCTGACATGAGCTTGGAATATGGATATTCCTTTACCTCTGATCCTTACAAAAAGATACTGACTCCTAACCTCCTGCATTCTTTAATTTGTAGTTTTTTTCTAATACCCTTATATTAGCTTATTTTATTATCGCAAAATTATTCCTAAGAGTAATAGAAGCTTTAACACACCAAGCTTTTTTATTTCTAATCATTGCATGTTTTATTAGAGTGCATGCTGATATCAATTAGAACTTTCTTAAATGCCACGTACGAGTTTCCATTCATTCTGATTTCTGATTCAAGTTAATTGCCTGACTTTTGTAGTTGCTGATAGTCCAACACCACCACCACCACCACCACCAGACGATATACCCATATTTGATGACTCTCCACCTCCGCCGCCACCACCTCCCGTGGATTATGAAGATGAAGAGGCTGCAGTAGTTCAGTACAATGATCCGTATGCGGATGGGGATCCTGCTTGGGCTCCCAAAAATTATATTGAGAAAGGTGAGTACAGTGACCAAGTTGATGGGAAGGAAGGTAACATAATTACAGACTTTCAGAGCTGTGAGGAACACTCAGTTCAGTGTTTCTCAACCTTCTGAATACTCTTAACCAGCAAAAGATGATTTTAATTAAGCTCCCCCATGCCTATTATTTTCCCATATAAAGGGAGAATTCTTTTTTAGTTTCATTAATTAAAGTTAAGAGGACAGGTTTTTTTTTTTTTTTTTTTGCTTTTGGGACAAATCCAGCAATGCTCAGGGGTTATTTCTGGCTCTACACTCAGGACTTAATCCTGGCGATACTCAGGGGACCATATGGAATGCCTGGGATGGAACATTTGTCAGCTGTGTGCAAGGCAAATACCCTACTATCACTCCAGCCCAAGATGATATGATTTACAGTGACATGATTTAAAACAACTTGAAGAGTAACTTGCAATTGGGGGGGTGGGGAGGCGGGGACAGGGCACACCCAGCAGTGCTCAGGGCTTACTCCTGGCTCTATGCTGAGGCTCATTGCTGATTGTGTCTGGGGTACCATATCTAGTGCCAGGGATTGAACTTGGGTTGGCGGCTTGCAAGGCAATGGTCTTATCTTCTGTATTGTTTTTTTTTTTTTCGGGAGGGGGGTGGGGGGGAACCACACCCAGCTCTGCTCAGGAATTACTTTGCACTTAGGAATCACTCCTGATAGGCTTGGGGCCCATATGGAAGACCATATGGAATGCTGGAGACCAAACTTGGGTCTGCTGAGTGCTGGGCAAGTACCCTACTTGCTGTACTATCTCTCTGGCCCAGGCTCCTGCATTTTATATATGCAAGAACTAAGCTTGAAAAACAAGTCAATGGACTTTTTAAAGCTTTTATGTTTAATAAAAATTTCAAGCAAAATTTTTTTTTTTCCTTTTTTTCTTTTTGGGTCACACCAGCAATGCTCAGGGGTTACTCCTGGCTCTGCACTCAGGAATTACTCCTGGCGGTGCTTGGGGGACCATATGGGATGCCGGGATCGAACCCAGGACAACTGTGTGCAAGGCAAACGCCTTTCCCACTGTGCTATCGCTCTGGACTCTCAAGCAAAATTTCTAAGTCCTGAAAATAACTGGAATTTTTTAGATATCTGAATATTTAAAAATACTTTCATGATTGCCATGAGAAAAACCCACTAAATTAATATTTTTAGTTGGGTTCACTTCACAAAATTTTATATAACTCCTGACATCCGCACTTACCACAGTAGTCTGAAGTTACTTATAATTATCAAAAAGTAGTGGGTGGAAAACAACAAAATCTTGTTTTATTGAGTCTATTGGCTCTTTCCTACCAATTCTGTGCTATTTTACAGCCTTTTCTTAGAGTTCTGAGAGAAATGTTTATAAAATTATTATCACATAATTGAAAATGATTGATCAAAAAATGAAAAACAGAGTACCTATACCATACAATTGCCATACAATTCTCTTAAGCTTTAATTTATGGGTTTCTGTTGACAATTTTTTTCTTTTCTTTTTCCTCTTTGGATCTTTTTTTTTTTTTTTTTTTTATTCTAATAACCCCTGAGTGTCAACCCCGTGACACTCAGGGGTTACTCCTGGCTCTTCGCTCAGTAATTGCTCCTGGCAGTACTTGGGGACCATATGGAATGCCGGGGATCAAACGCAGGTCGCCCCGTGCAAGGCAAACGCCCTACTGCTGTGCTATTGCTCCAGCCCCCTCTGCTTACTTGTTGACCTTATTCTGTAACTATTCTTTTATAAAGTATAGACATAGCCCCATAAATTATGAGTATCATTTTAAATTGTAAAATAATTTGAAGAACCGTAATTCTCAAAGTTACTGAGAGTTGAGTGTTAGGTATATACCACCTCACCAATCCCACCGGCAGTGTCAACTTCCCCCACGAATGTTCCCATACTCCATCCTCCAACCCTGCTCCACATGCCACCTTGAAATATAACAAGTTCAGACACGTAACAGTTGTGTTTGCAGCTTAGACCTCATGTTTTCAGTGTTGTTGAGCCAGTGCTTTGATCACACGTCTATACCACTCTCCCACTCACCAGTATAACCAAAGCCCCTATCCTTGTTCCGTTACTTCCCTGTTTCATCTCTTTCTTTCCCCTTTTTCTTTCCTTCTGTCCTTTTTTTTTACTCGAATTTTATTTTATTTTATTTCATTTTAGTATTTTATTATACCACCGTGAGATGATATATAATTAAAAAGTTCATATTTGGGTTTTGATCATACAGTGTTCCAGCACCCATCCCGCCACCAGTGCCCATCTCCCACCACCACCGTCCCTGGTTCCCTCCCTCCCCCCCAGCCCGCCTCCATGGCAGGTTCTTTATTTCTTTCCCTTTCTCTCTCTTTTTTCCTTCCCTTCCAGACTATGGATTACAGAACATACATTAAAGGGTTATCATGTGTATCTTTTGCCTGTAACCTTCTGTCCTTTCTAAATTTGAGGGTCAAGAGTAATCTAGACATACCCCCTTTACTGTATTACATTTATATGAATCTTTCTTTGCTTGAGTAAGATGTAAACTTAACTAGCCAGTGGTTTATTGGAAAGTTGATTGAGAGAGAAAGCGGAGGGTAAGGGTACTGTCCTTATATTCGGCTGACCCTGGTTCAGCTCCCAGCAGCACATAAGGGGCTCCTCCTGGGTACCACCAGTTGTTCCTTGGTACAGAGCCAGAAACAGACCTTGAGCTATTGGATGTGGCCCCAAAAGAAAACAAAATACACAGTGTGAGTTGTCTGGTTTGCTAATAACTAAGCCTGTCATAGTTACTTGGGAGAAATTGCTGCTTTGAATATGGTTGAAGCTTAGATATTTGAATAAGTGAAAAGCTAATCAGTCCTAAATTTTAGAGTGGTAGAAGCTGTTTATGTCTCTAGTCTAGTTGAATTACTCAAAGATCAGGATACTACCTGCCTGTATTTATTGTGAGAATAGTTGGTTTTGTTATGCTATTTTTATTGGCACTGAATTTAAATGTGATTGAATAGTGTAGTTATTGTACACTCTTGTAACATCTCAACTCTTTTCTTTATAGTTGTGGCAATATATGATTACACAAAAGACAAGGATGATGAGCTATCATTTATAGAGGGTGCAATCATTTATGTAATAAAGAAGAACGATGATGGATGGTATGAAGGAGTCTGCAATCGAGTGACTGGTCTGTTCCCTGGGAACTATGTGGAATCAATCATGCACTATACTGATTAAACTTTTGCTGTAAAAGTAGGTTATTATTATTGTGTCATGCTGTGGGACTATTATGGTTAACAGAATTGTCTTAAAATGTGCCCATATTTTCAGGACATGCTGTTTTATTGGTATAATTGAATGTCTACCTGTAAGCATAAATCTTTGAGGCAGTTTTTGTATTGCTAAATAGCAACTTACACAGACACTGTCCATAACTGATTATGCTTAATATACTTACATATTGTTAACTTTATGACCAGCCTAAATATTCTGGGGATGTGGGGTATAATATTTAACAAATCATGATTCAGATTGTACCATTACATGTTCAGTGCAGCATGGTTACTAATGCTATGTCAAACTAATATTAAAATCAGAAAACTTAAACGCTGGTGCTGGTCATACTTTTATTTAGATTCTCTGATTCTTCAAATATACTGTTTGTTTAAAGCATGCATACAAATTCATGTAATGAAATACACTTTAAAAAAATCCAAGATGCTTCCAATTTGTGTAATATTTGAGAGTATTTGTACTGAAGTCTCTTGAAATGAATTGAGTCTTTAAGGTCTCCATGTGAAACAAAGGTTTATCTGTAATGTTGTAATTTGTACCTAAGTTTTTTAAACGAGTGAATTTGCATTATAAATTTTTTCCATTCATAAATATATAAGTGAACCAAAGGTTTTTATCCTTTCCTTCACTGGTTTGCTTTAAAAAAAAAAAGAATAAATGAAACTGATTTATTGCAGAATTATGGTTCTATTTTCTCAATATATTAACTTGGAAAAACATTTTAGCCTTATCTCACTGTCCCAACAGCAATGTGACTGATTTTGCAGATATAAAATCTGAATGGTTATTTACAAGTCAATCTACTGAATTTCTTTTCTTAAAGTAACTTTTTCAAAGCCAAGAAAATGTGTCAAAGTGTGCACATTCTGTTCAGCAAAGTTCTTAAGTATTGCTGTGGTTAGCAATTACTCAAGTTTTTCAGTGGACTGTTGTATACTTGTCCAATGAAAGGAAATTGTAATTCTTTTACATATTGTTTTATACAAATGAATGCAATTGATCTTTGAACAGGCACTATTTAATCCATTATCTGGCACTAGCAACAAAAAGATTTTTAAAATAAAATAGTTGGGGAAAAGGTGGGCCATGTATTAAATCAATAAAGAGGAATATATATCTGATCAACAGATTTGTATTGTCTTTTGACATCATTGAAACGCAACACGTGCACTTTGTGTGTCTCTTTATTTAAGGGAGGTTTAGAGGGATGTTTTCTTCTGTTATGTATAATTCTTTATTGCCTAGGATATTAAAGTAGAACACTTTACGTGTGGGTTTCTGTGTATGAGAATTTGTTTGGATTTCAAATTACAGTTCTGTACTGGGTGTTACAGACTTCTAACGCATAGTGAATGGTAAGACTAGTGCAGAAATTAAAGATCATTATTGCTGTAAGGTCATTGTGACTGATGCTTATGCATTTGTCTTTTGTTAATTTCCAACATGATTTCATTATCACTAGTGCTCAGCTAGCTACTTTTAACTTCCAACATCATTTCATTATCCCTAGTGTTCAGCTAGCTACTTTTAATTTTTTTTCCAGTGGAATGTTCTCTTTTGTATATAACCTGGTGTCTACATTTTATGTACAGTCTTTTATAATAAACCAGTCTCCTATATTCAGTTTTGGATATTGTTAAAATCTAATTGGACTGAAATGTAGATTTATCCACTTTCTGACCTCTATTTCATGATAAAAAGAGAAACCATTTGAATTTTAACATTATTTATTGTGTAATGGCTTTAACATGTGGATATTAACAGTGTAAACAATGCCACATAAAACCCACAAGATGCTGATATGAATTCATAGGACTAGACAGATTTCAGATGATTTAATGACATTTAAAAAAGTTTTCTGAAAAAAAGTTGCCAATAAAAAATATTGCCCATCATAAGGTTGAAATGATTTTTGAAGTGATTTTTGGTTATCTGCACACGAAGCAACATATATTCCACAAAATTCTTTAGGCACAGTCTGGTAAAATAGCTGCCAGAAGTAACAAATTGTCAATCATTTATCTCTTGTGAGCACAATTTCTGAAAGTTGTATGAGGGGCATCTCTTTCCGGGATGGTCGAAGCTTACTGATCTCTTTTACTGCTTCATGGCAGTACTGCTGGGCGAGGTAGGTTGTTTGTTGCACACCATCACTCTGAAGCATAAAAAACAAAACAGGTCATCCACCAGATCAGCTCTGAGACCTAATGAATTAGCATACTTTGAGATGAGTCGAAACAGCCAAACTTTGTAATGTTTTCCTTAACATCTGCTGCCCACTTTTTAAAAGGCTTTTTTTAATTAAAGCATATTATATTCTATAAGCATGCAAAGCAACTAACTAAATACTAAGTAGCCATGCAATCCTCTTAATATTAGTTGGAAAGGAGTTCTAGATATTTGAAATTAAGGAAGAAATTTAAAAGCTTAGTAGGAATATATGTATTGTAACAGAATATCGAATAGTCTATGAGAGAATTGTTTCCTTCTTTAAAAAGCATCAGCCTATCCTTTGGCTTTTTGTTTTTAGACCAAATCCAGTTCTTCATATATGCTCTTCATCTGAGCAACATCCTTATTCGTGGTTTTTAATTTATTACTTTTCTATGCTTCCTGATAAGATTGTTTTACGATACAGAGCATATACTTCTTGTGTGTTGATTTTATTTGGTGGGGTTATACTAAATGTGCTCAGGCCTAGCCCAGTACTTCTGCGGCCACAGGCACTGCTCAGTTGGGGATGGCACGTAGGTCTGGCCTTTGCCTACTCGGGCCATCCCCTGGGCCTCCTAATTTGCTGCCTGTAGTTCCTTTGTAGCTGCCTCTAGCTGCTCTTGCATAAGATGAAGGTACCAGTGCTTTTCCCATAACTACACCTATACATTGAGATGTCTACACTATACTGTGTAACAGTTTTATCTTATTCTATTTGATGTGTAGGGGACTGAACCCAGGGCCTCATGAACTAAATTTCCAAAATCATATGGGTTCTTTTTAAAATCCAAACATTAAAAACAAAACATTGGGGCTGCAGGGATAGTGCACAGGTAGAGTGCTTGCTTTGCATGCAGCCCACCCATGTCCAATCACTGGCACCCCATAGGGTCCTTCAAGCCCCACTAGAAGTGATCTCTGGAGCCCCGAGCCAAGAGGAAGCCCAAGGCCTCACTGAGTGTGATCTCCAAACCAAAAACCAGTAAAAACTCGTTTCCATGACACAGCATGACAACTGCAGAATCGAGTCATATACTTGTAATTTGTTTTCTTCTCAGTTCCAAGTTCATCATTCATGATTTCTCGGTTATTCTAAAGAGACTTATTTTTAACATTATTGGTGAAAGGCTCTGATTTTCTCCACCAATTGACAAACTGTGACTCAAATATGACACATCCCTAGTTTCTGTGCCTTGGCCAGAAGCCTGCTTTAGTGAATGCTTTACCCCCTGGGAGAGGAGTCCTGATTCCTGTAATTTCCATCGCCTTAATCACTTCTATTCATTACTTAGTTTCCTAGCACTTAGGCTCAGCTGCAAGCTCAAATGGCTTTTTATTGACCTCTTTAGCCCATTCCATCTTTCTGGTATTTCCACACACACAGTTTTACTGAAATGCATCTACAAATAACTTGCCCTGAAAACGAATACTGAAAGCCATCTTTTTTTGTAGAGGACTCAGAGGGACTTTCATGGTGATAAACTGCCTGGCTGTGCAGGCTGGAGAGTTCAGTGCTTTGGCCCAGTAGTACAGGGAGACCCCCAGAGTGAGACCTGTGGTTCTTGGGGAACCGGTAGTGTGGAGATTGAACTCAAGACCTGGTGCAGCCCTTTTAGCTTTATCCCTAGTCTTTTATTTATTTTTCAACAGGCTTTCCCCAAATTTAGGAATCCTTACGACCCTTCAAATTCTTGGAAGTCATTTAGTTATGAGGTAAGAATGACTTTTGCATTTATTTTTAGTGGTGGCTTGACTGGTTACAGAATTATAGGTTTAAAATGTTTCCTCTGTTGGGTCAGAGCAATAGTGCAGCAGAAAGGGCATTTGTCTATGTGCCGCTGGCCGGTGTTTGATCCCCAGCATCCCATATTGTCCCCTGAGCGTCTCCAAGAGTAATTCCTGAGTGCTTTGCGGACTAATCCCTGAGCATTGCCCTAGGTGTAGTTCAAAAAATAAATAAAATTCTGGCCTTTGGTTTGGCTCGACTTCGTGATATTTTTTGAGGGCTTTTCTCATTGGAGTTCCCTTGCTGTGTGCCTTTTATGAGATTTCCTCAGCCACACATTTTAGCAGTTTGAAATGAGATTTCTATAAACACTTTTATCTTTCATTTTTTGTTCTTAATGTTCTAGAAAATATTTTATTCTGGATCTGAAGTGATAGTACAGACTTTAGGTAAGGTTTCTGCCTTGCACACAGCTGGACTAAGCTGGACTAAGTACTGGCACCACATTAAGGTTCCTGAGCACTGCCAGGAGTAATCACTGAGCACAGAGCCAGGAGTATGCACGGAGCACTGCTGAGTTTGGTTCCCCCAGCCCTGTTCTATGAATACAGTATTTTTTTTTTTTGGCTTTTGGAGTAACACCCTGGGGTATTTGGGCATTGCTCCCGGCAATGCACATGGAGCTGTGAGATGCTCTGGATCCACTTGGATCCACAGGATCCTGCGTGCAACACATTCAGTCTAGTTTATCTCCCTGGCCTAAACACAGTATCTTGAAAAATCCCTGGGGCCAGAGTGGTAGTCCAGCAGGTAGGGCATTTGCCTTGCACATGGCCAACTTGGGTTCAATCCCCACCATCCCATGTGGTTTCCCTGAGCACCACCAGGAGTAACCCCTGAACATCGCTGGGTGTGACCAACCCCCAAAAAAACTTTCACTGTAACATGCAGCCATTTTATTAAACTGTTTAGTAATTCTGTTTAAGTTCTAGTTGATCATTTCATGAGGGAGTAGGAATTCTGGATAAAGAGGAAACTAGAATTTTGAGGTCTTCGTTCAGAATTTGTTTAGAAAATATTCCTGTAAAATTTGTTTCTATGCTTGTTAGCACTTGTTTTGCATATGAGACACAATTGTTACCTTTGTCAATCCCAATTACCACTTATTGTTTCTGAAAACAAACTTTCCAGATATAGATATATGTCCTTATTAGTTATAATGTTCTCTCCATACTGCATTTCTTTGTTTTTTTTTTACAGGGCTGGATCTCAAACAGATTTCACAGGCAAAGGCAGAAATCTACCTCTGAGTTTACACCCCCCCCCCCAACCTTCAATATTAAGTTTTATTTAATAGTATTGCCAAATTATCCTCAGAAATTGGTGATTCAAAGCAAATTATGATGCTCAGTATAGAAATAAGAGAAAAATGTTCTATGGAGTTTTGCTTTTTCAAAATTAAAAAATCTAAAAGGCCAGTGTAAAATTCTTTTAAGTAATGAACTAAGTAAATCTCAGACCACTTCTTACTAAAGAATGTCAGCTCCAGCTCATTCATGACTGAGTGAGCTCTGAATGGGCTCCAAATGGATGTTACAAACCGTTCACTGAAAAGAGCATTAGCTTCTACAAAAGTTTTGAATATGTAGCCTACATGTTTAATAAGATTAAACCCTATGAATATTATACAACAAATTTAGTTTGCCTGTGCTAGTTTAATTTGTTTTAAAGTTGCCATGTTTTTAGCCACAACTTTATAGCAATTATATGGAATGAATTAAGAAATGCCAATTTTGCTACAACCAATGTAAGTAGTTTCAGATCAGGAAGGAAGAGGTGTCAGCACTGTCTGCACATTAGTAGGTACTTCTACTAAAGATTAATTAAAATCTTTGAGAAGTCTAGAAGAAAGTGAATTTTCTAAGTTTTTCCTTTCAATTCACGATTTTAACACAGCTTAATATCGAATCTCACATTACTTGGCTAAAGAACTTAGGGTCATTGTCATGCAATTATCCTTTATTCTTTTAAAACACTCTTACCTGTAATACATACTGTCGAGCTCTGTCCACATCTCCTGGCAAATTGAACCGTCTCATTATCATTGCGTTCATTTCTGGGAACTAATCACAAACAAAAGTTTTTTTTTTTTTTTTGCTTTTGGGTCACCCTATAGTGCTCAGGCATTAGTCCTGGCTCTGCACTCAGGAATTTCTCCTGACGGTGCTCAGGAGACCATATGGGATGCCAGCGATCGAACCCATTTGCAAGGCAAATGCCCTACCCACTGTGCTATCGCTCCGGCCCCCAAAGTTATTTTTGTGAGAATCGGATATTGTACTATTGTACTTTATAACAATAGAATAAGACTGGGAAGAGGGGAAGTGGTTCAAAGTTTGACTGATGGGAGAGCAGGTGTATAAGAAAGCACATCACGGAGCTGGATAGAGGTAAGGAGCTTGGCCCGTACACTGCCAACCTGGGCCTAATTCATGAGCCAGAAGTAAGCCCTGAGCACAGCTGGGTGTGACCCCAAAACAAAATGAAACACAGTTAAAATACACCATTTTCTATGTCCAGGCACTGAGCTAGTGCACAGGAGATGCAGCTAACTCATGACTCATCAGGGTAAGGCAGTTTCTTAGTCTCATGATCTGTTCTATCCTTGATCCAGTGATGAGTAAGGAAGAGCAGGAATAAAAACTCTTGACTTGTCATTCAGATTTTCAGAACGCAGTAGGATCACTCACCAGAAGCCTGTTGAAATTCTGATAGTTTTTTTTTTTTTTTTTGACCCACACCGAGCAATGCTCGGGTTACTCCTTGCTATTCTCAGGGGACCCTATGGGATGTCGGGATCGAACCTGGCTGGGCTGTGTGCAAAGCAAACCCCCTACCTGCTGTACTTTCTGGCCCTTTCCTTGAGTTTCTAACTAGAGGAGGCCTCTCTTTAAGGAATGCATTTCTTGCAGGGGCAGGGGATGGTGACAAGAAGGGTTGGGCCATGTCTAGATGTGCCCAAGAGGACCTAATGTGGGGCCCGATGGAAGCCAGCTTGGCCTCATCCAAGGCAAACCCCTACTGCTGTACTAGCTCTGGGGCCCTGCATGCATTTCTAACCAGTTCCCAAGTAATATTCATCTGGTGACATTCTGAAATGTACTGACCTAGGAAAAGCATGGGAATGAGATCTAGTTTTAGTACTAAACTGGTCAACACTTGAAAAGGAGTGAGGCTTCTGCGCAGAGATGATTTTGCACACATGGTTGCCTGCATCATCCTTGGGCAGACTCAGCAGCCAGTGACAACAGTGCAGTTATGGGAGGTTCTCGTCCAGGGCCCTGCTACATCTGCTGTTGAATATTCTGAGTATACTGTCTTGAGGCTTGTCCTGGGCTCCAAGATGTAACAACTCACCAAGTCTTTTTTGGTTTGGGGTCACATGTGGCTGTGCTCAGGAATGACTCCCGACTCTGACCAGGTATCACCATTGGTGGTGCTTGGGGGAATCATGTGGGGTCCTGGGGATCAAACCTGGATTGGGGGGTGGGCAAGGCAAGTCTACTCATTGTACTATCTCTCCAGCTCACTCCAGGTTTTTAATGTGTACCCACAGCTGAAAACCATCTAAGAAGAGGCAGAGATACAGGATGCTAGTCAGATTATTGTAGGGAGTTAGAGAGATATCTAATACAGCAGGCAGGGTGCTTGCCTTGTATGTGGCCAGCCTAGGTCTGGCCAAGGCACCCTGAGCCTTCCCGGAGTGATTTCTGAGCGCAGAGCCAGAAGTAACCCCTAAGCACTGCTGGTTGTAGCCAAAAAACAAACAAACAAAAAAAAGACTGGGATCAAACTAATGGTCATAGATTTTGAAGCAATGCACTGAAGATACAAACCTTTATTCCAAAATAATAACATTTTAGGACAATTGTCACGATAACACAATGGAAGCCAGGACGTGATCTGATGACTTAGATGCCTAGTACTTGTGCTGCCAGAGCTGAGTGAGCTCTTGAACTGGTTGGATTCTAGCCTCTTCTGGCTTGAGGGAGCTCTGAACCACCTGATCCAAATTCTAAACTGCTTATGGTTCTGTAAAAGGGAACCTGTAATGCTGAGCGTTTTAGCTAAGAGCTTAGCGCTCTGATCATTTTTCCCCAAGCTGTGAGCCTAAAGGATGAACTGTTGCCCTGTAGCCACCACACTGCTGTTAATCTCAGAGGGAAACATAGGAAATACACAGAAAAAACCTCCCCCAAAGGAAGCGGGTCCCTGGGGCGTGTGGTCATGGAATGATACAAACACAAAAAGTATGAGTGACAATATTATAAATCCAAGAACCTCAATAAAAAGTGGTTTCTAAAATAACTGGAGAGAAACCCCCTACCCCCACCAGATGATGGCAGATGAGAAATTAAGAAAGTCCCTTTCAGAGCAAAGTATGCGTCAGAACAAAGTTTTATGGGTTTGTTTTTTTTTTTTGGGTCACACCCAGCAATGCTCAGGGGTTACTCCTGGCTCTGCACTCAGGAATTCCTCTTGGCAGGGATCAGGCACCATATGGGATGCCGGGGATCAAACCCCAGTTGGCTATGTGCAAGGCAAATGCCCTACCCGCTGTGCTATTGCTCCGGCCCCAGAACAAAGTTTTAAACATGTAGAGATTTCTAATATGCTTATAAAATTTAAAGAGCCAGCAACTGGTTAGTTTCGAAATGAATAAATAACAAGATCTTTTTTGTTTTATACTGCTTTGGGTCTCACCCAGCTGTGCTCAGTGTTTACTCCTGGCTCTGTGCTTAGGAATCATGTGGGACTCAAGAACTATGTGTATTTCCAGGGATCTAACCCATGTTGTTTACATGCAAAGCAAACTGTCCACTGTACTACCATTCTAGCCCCAGTAACATGGCTTTTTAAGAATTAAACAAGTTATTATAGAAACAAATTAGGAAAGCTTAAATTAATCCTAGTGGTTAAGGAAGCAAGCAAAAATCTAAACCCATCCAAATAGCATTTTAGTTTCTTATGACCATGTTCCAAGAACTGTTATGATATTCACCTGCATATCTGATAAAAATCACATTTTTTGTAGTATATATTTTCTGTAATACCAAGAAGTGTGGTCAGATGTGCTGAATGGGTAGGTGGTTTCTCTGAATCCTTAAAAAAGCACTGAAAAGCAAAATTTGAAGGAAAAAAAACCTTGCCTCAAGTGTGCCTACATCCGTCTTTTAAAATATGTCCTGTGTGCAATTTCCATATGTAAATACCAGTTCTTCCACTGACACCGCCCTGTGCCCCTCTTGGTGTTTATGAAAAGAAACAGAAATGAAACAGGCAGAATTGCTGCCTGCCTGCAAAGTTAGTGAGAAGAAGCAAATTTTGGTTGCTTGGGGTCTGTTTTAAAGAGTAGAAAATCCATACAGGGACAGATCAGATGCTAACTGTAAAACCCATCCCTTAAACAGAGATGGTCGATAAACCGTGGCATGCTGATGCAGGCAAAACCTGGCCGGCTCGGAAGGAAGCACCAGCTAGAGTCACAACAATAGCAGAAGCCAGTGCAGCTGGTGCAGGGGCTGGTGGTGGCAGTTGAAAGTGCCGCCATAGGCTGACATTTGGGTTTGCTGACTTATCAAAGAAAAGAGAAGCAGCAGAAGAAAGGAAAGTTCTTTTAAAGGATATTAGAGAATGTAGTCACAGGCAGACAAAACACATCATTTTGGGGGGGGGGGGGGGTGGGCGTTTGGGGGGCCTGGCGGCCCGGGGGCGGCGCGGCGGGGGGGGGGGTGTCCGTAAAAAAAAAAAAATATTTTTCTTAAGATATCAAAATCCAACCAATGCACTCTTTAAAGGGTCAACAGTTCTATCCTTGAAGGAAATCATGTATATGAGCATTTGGGAAGATACTGCATCGCCAGGACTTGCCTAGAATTCCAGAAATGGTCTGACGTTCTCTCTACCACTTGGCAAAAACCTAGTCAGTGAGAGGTCAAAAATCGTCATTTCCAAGCTGGAGAGATGGCTGAAAGGGCTGGAACATGTGTTTGCAAGTGGGAACCCCAGGTTTAACCTCCTGGTCCCCGAGAACCATTCATTGGGTATAGCCCTAAACAAAACATGGTAAACATGGGAGTTTCTATCAAGTTGCTGGGTCCAGCATATTTCAATTCCAAAACAACCCGTCATGCTCAGTCATAAAGGAAAGTGACACCCTGAGACTGCTTCTCTGAGCAACACACCCTATGTTACAAATGGAAAAATTCAAAGTCTATATAATCACGAAACAAAACTCTGGTAGATAAAAATGACTTTTAATAACTATTTCATTAATTGGGTAGGTTCATCACAAAGTAAATTAACAGACTTTGTCAGCAGAACGTTTCAAGTATGAAGTCAAACAATTATTTCCTGTGTGGGAGAGTTACTGGGGAAATCACACAAACTTAGCTAGTACTAGGGTTTTTTTTTTTTTTTCAGTCAACATTAGTAGTGACAAATGATGAAACTGCATTGTCATGTTATTTTTTGGAACTTGTTTTACCGGAAATCAAGCTCCATAAATCTTTTGATGAATTTCTGGCCAGGAATTCTTTTTTTTGACAGTATAATCCATCATAGAGCCTACATTTGATTTATCAGGAAACAACTTATAAATATATCTTTGATTCACTTTTGGCCCATATGCTAAAGAACTGACGAATGTGTCAGCTAGGAAACAAATTCTGTCCAAAATCACTGCCTACTCAGCCGAACTCTGTGTTCCCTTTTCTAAGGCTGCAACAGAAGATTTTAACCCCTTTCCCCATTGCTTTATGGACAGATGGGAACAGAACTAACTGTCTGCTGTGGGTGAGTGTGTGACTCATGGGATTTCCCACTGAACCACCCATAAAACTTGTTGAACGGGGCCAGAGCAATAGTCAGCAGGTAGGGCATTTGCCTTGCATGTGGCCAGACCCTGGGTTCGATCCCTGGCATCCCATATGGTCCCCAAGCACTGCCAGGAGGAGCCCCCTGAGCTTTGCCAGGTGTGACCCAAAAAAGAAAACAAAATCTGGTTAAATGGGACCACATATAACTTTCGTTCCTTTTCCTTGATGCTTTTCCCCCCCTTAAACCAGCATTTTCAGTCTCTTGTCAGCTATTGGCAAATCAATGTGTTGAAATGATCAAATTCCCGATCGAACCAGTGAATCTAAAGGCAGAATTATTCATTGCCCTCTGTGTAGAGGAAAGTAAGTTCCTCTGAAATGTGTTCATAGCAAAATGTAATCAGAAGAGGCATCTATTGTCAACGAATCATTGTAAGGTTTAATTAAGACTAAACCTTGACTTGGTATTATGGGTCTCATGACCATTCTAATTTTTTAGTAGTAGTAAGCCACAATCTTTGGGGGAAAAACTTGTCCCTTCAGTCATCTCTATAACTTCAAAGACTGCTGAAAAAAAATGTTGTAGAGCTACCTCAGTGTACTTGGTTAACCCGGCTTTGCTGTTTGGCTGGGGACGACACTTAAAGCTGCTCCCAGTTCTGTGCTGCTCCTGACAGTGCTCAGAGGCATACGCAGTGCCTTGACTTGAACCCTGGCCTCCCGCATTTGCAGTTTGTTAATCTATCTCCTCCCTGGCCTCCTACTCACATTTCTTAATCAGAGTCTGTCTGAATATCAATCAGATTAATATTTACAGCTGTAGAGATGATAGCCAATAACAACTTTCTAATTTCAGGGACGCCTTTCCATTTACATGGCTCATGAATAAGCACTTTTTGGGTGGGTAAATAGTAACACAGGAAACATAGCTCAGGCTGTAAGCTTCCAGCCTCCTCCAAGAACAATCCTAGTTCTGGCCCTTCTGGATAGTACTGGAAGATGATCTCTCCCAAAGCAGAGTTCAGTGATATATATATTTTTTAACAATACCAAGATGGGATCATTGAGTTTTATGGAAGAATGACTTAGCTTTGTGAATTTTGAGAAGAGGCACAATATCTAAAAGACTAAAAGTTTGCTTAATCTAGGACCAGAATGATAGCATAGTGGGTAGGGTGTTTGCCTTGCACGCAGCCAACCTGGGTTTGATTCCCGGCATCCCATATGGTCCTCTGAGCACCGCCAGGAGTAAATCCTGAGTGCTGAGACAGAAGTAACCCCTGAGCATTGCGAGGTGTGACCCAAAAAGCAAAAACAAAACAAAAATAAAGAACGACCCCCAAATCTCTAAATACTACTAAGGTGAAAAATCTATTCAAAAGATAGCCAAGTACCAGCCCATATCCTATTTAATTCAAGTGATATTCAGCAGTGAAAAGCAGTGTGGCAAGTGCCCAGCATGAGCACTGAAAGGTCTGTTGGGCAAATCACTGCAGCCTCTTGAAAGCTTCAACTACAAAGGCAGTGAAACTGCCTTCCCTGTTAAGGAACTCTGGTTTCAGCTCGAGCTTGTGTGTCCCATTCACTTCTAGACATCTGGAGGCAATGCCTGAGGCTCTCTGAAGCCTTCCTCAGCGCAGCAGCAGCACCAGGAGACTTCTAGAACTTCAGGATTTATCAGAATCTCTTTTCATTGGAGGGTGGGGGTGTGCACACACCAGTGGCGTTGGGTTTCAAAGCCAGAGAGAGCTCCAGCATGCAGGTTTGCACTCCAGTTTGAGATGTGTTTGGAGGCCCGCCCTGAGATACACCCACAATTCAATCCTATAATCAAGATGCAGAAACTGTTCACTTTGTCAGTGCTCAAATCGGAAATAACTGAAAAGTATCCACATGAAAATTATCTCAATTAATGTTCACAACAAACCAGGAAGAAAGGTCATAATTTCAGGTTTATAGATGAAACATCAGATCTGGAATATAAAGGTTACATGACTCCATCAGAGCTAAACACCTACATTTGTGGGGCTGGAGTGATAAATACAGCAGGTAGGGAGCTTGCCTTGCATGTGGCTGTCCTGGGTTTCGTCCCCCACATCCCATATGATCCCCTGAGCACAACCAGGAGTAAATCCTGAGTGCAGAGCCACATGATAGCCCCTAAACATTTCCGGATATGGTGGTTTGGCCCCCAAAAATATCACCTTATGGAGCCGGAGCGACGCACAGCGTGTAGGGTGTTTGCCTTGCATGCAGCTGACCCGGGTTTGATTGCCCAGCATCTCAAATGGTCCCCCAAGCACTGCCAGGATTAATTACTGAGTGCAGAGCCAGTAATAAACCCCTGAGCATTGCTGGGTGTGATCCAAAATGAAAAAAAAAAAAGCCCTATACTTGTGGTCTATTAATAGAAATGCTTTTCCATACATTCCTTATCCAAACCTTCCCATCAGCTGCCATGAAAGAGGCCGGATCAGGAAGGTTCCACAGCCATGTGTCAAAGGGAGGCTCTGAAACTTACCTGTTGACAAGCAAATAAGACGGGACCAGTAGCCAATCCAAGCTTCAGGTCAGCTGATGTGGGTTTGCCCATCTGGTCAGAACAGGAGGTGAAGTCCAATACATCATCTATTAGCTGCCGAGGGGGAATAAGAAGGAATGCACATGTCAAGTCTTGAGCACAGCATGAGCCCACTGAGGCAGCAGACACACTTAGAAGTTGGGGCCGGAGTGACAGAACGTGGGGGAGGGAGTTTGCCTTGACGCAGCTGAGCCGGGTTCCTTCTCTGGGATCCCATAGAACCTGACCCCACAGCACCATCAGGAGTAATTCCTGAGTGCAGAGCCAGGAGTAACCTCTGAGTATCGCCGGGTGTGACCCAAGAAGGAGAAAAACAAAAAGAAGTGAAGCAAACCAACCTGAAAAGCTATTCCCACATTTTTCCCGTACTGATAGGCAATCTCGTGCACTGCTGGGTCCGGGCATCCAAGGACGGACACCTGGAATGGAAAGAATCCTGAGATAAGCTATCGCAGGCAGAAACAAGGGAAGGACACAAGCAAGTATACGGCAACAAGGTGGCTGCGTTTTCAACATTTTTAAAATTGAAAATGTTGAAGAAATCCTCTGGCCTTCTTTAGTACTAAGAAAACAATACATTCTCCCCATTTCACAGGATAAGCTGTTTCTTTCCTCCATTAATTAGGGGGAAAAGAATTAAAATGAACCTTTGTGTCAAGCCAAAGAAAGATACTAGGAAATTCTGGCTCCCAGCACTCTCAAACCTGGCTCAACTGACACCCCTCCCCCAGCCATAAACCCTTCATTTAGAGCTGGACAACCCAATCTGATCTACTTGTACCCACGATGTGGCCTTACGTATCTTTGTATTTCCCCATTTGAACTCCTTTGATTAAGAATCTTTGCCAGTCTTTCTGCTTCCATATATAGCTCACGAGAAATAATGCAACTGTATAAAGAATGTTTTCCTCCATTTCAGTGGGGAGAGGCAGAAACAGGACTCTTGAGTCTTTTATGAAACTCCAAAATAACCAGCTGGCACTGGCCTCTGGGGTGCATTTCCACTTCCCCGAAGCATGCTAAGCAGGCCCAGCCACATCTTCACAAAACAAAAGGCCAGTAAAAACTAAAAGCGGGAAGCGAGAGACATTCTGCTCTTCTGGTCAGTGCAGTGACTGCCAATGAGAACGCCAGGAAGAATTCTGCGGGCTCCTTTCAGTGGTGGGTCATTGCTTATCACAAACCTGGACCCTATTCCCTACTAGCTCAGTGGTCCTCAGTTGGGACCCTAGTGGGCTCAGGCATCTATCAGGTTAAAAGGTAGCTTACAAAGGCTGCCTTATGCCCTTTACAATAGCATGAGCCTTTTGATGACTGAATCTCTCTGTGCTTCAGTCAAACCATAGATAAAACAGCCATCAAAAGCACTTACCTCTAGGGCTGCTCTGAGGAATACCTGAGATGATTTATATATATATATATATATGTACATATGTTTGTATGTACATATGTTTGTATGTATGTATGTTTTGTATGTGTATGTATGTATGTATGTATATCCCTCCCCACTGTGATATTGCTCTGGCAATATCAGAGATGCTACCTTTAAACTCAGCATTGAGATGCTACCTTTAAACTCTTAGCATTGTCTCTGCCATCTCTTAGAACACAGTGTCTGTTTGGTTGCACTGAAAATAACCCTCCTCCCAGGTATCCATGGGCTACAGAAACAGGAGCCTGGGCAGTGACACATCTTTGCTAATAACGTCACTCACCTCTCACCCATCACTGTGAAGCTATTTGACAGTGCAGTGAAAGCTGTGACTGTGTTTGCCCCCTTCCCCCCCTCCACTATAAAAATGCATGCAGGATAGAAGATCACAGAAACAGTCAACTCCTAGGAGCTTTCCACAGCAGGGACCTTAGTGCCAGCAGCCATGCCCCCAGCATGTTAGAGGCATTCCTCTGAAACGAAACAAAGAAGATCACTGAGCTCAAAGGATGAGAGTGGTGAGATTTGGGATACCTGGGAGTATACTGAGCTCAGAATGGAGTAAAAGCCTCTTTCTAGGTAACCTCTTTCTAGAAGGCAATTCTGTTGAGAGGCTGGAGAGATAGGAGGGGGGGAGGGCGTTTGCCTTACATGCAGCTCACCCAGCATCCCATATGGTCACCCAAGCAACAACACCAGGAGTAACATCTGAGTGCTGACACCTGGGCATTGTTGGATGGGCCCCCTCATACAAAACAAAATAAAGCAATACTACTGAGAGATTATTGCTGTTTCCTCAATACTGAGTGGCAACGAAAAATGCTTCCTGAAAAGATATGGGGAGAAAAAAATACCCATCATATTTATAAACTCATTGAAGTAAAGTTTATGGACTGCCCATGACAAGCACGTGACATTATTCTAGTTAAATCTCACTACATCCCATAAATATTTCCTTTTGTGGTTGATGTAAGAGCTAACAATTACCAGGCACTTTCTAAGTGCTAGGAATAATTAAAAAATTCCTCATATATTCACTCACGTAAGAGGTAGAGCCTGAGGCATACAGAAAGTGTTTCAAGGGGAGAAACGAGGGACTGAGAATTTGAGACTGAACAATCTGCCTCCAGAGACGATTCTCGTCAGCCCTCTGCTATGCCGCTCGAAAGGTCAACAGAATGGAAACGCAGGAAGCAGGAAGTTGAGTCCTGTCTGCACTGACTGCTTCTAGCTCATCATATGCGAATAGGAAAATGAGCTACTGCGGAGCTGCTTCAGTTAAAGTGGGAGAGATCTGAGTTCCACTGTTAAAAATATCAAACAGGTCGTCGTCAAAATCAACAGAATATTCTGAGAAAACATATACAACATAAACATCAAAGAGCTATGGTAAGGTACTACCAGCTCTGTGCTCAGGAGAGATCCCCGACAGTGCTTGGGAGCCAGAAATATGGAATACGGAATGCCAGAGTAAGTCATGAATCCTGTAGTGTCTGATCTGAGGCCATTGCTATGCTAACTCTTGGTCTTGAATAAACCAAGATGGAATCAAACCCGAGACAGCTACATACACACATACACACACACACACACACACACATACATACATACATGCATGCATACATACATACATACACACACACACACACACGTAATTTCCTAGCTCTGTGTATTGGGAGGGACTAGAAACAATGACACCAAGTGCCCGACTATGGTTTCTCATGACCATATTACAGAGGGAACCACGACTCCTTGAAGAAATAAATCCCAGCCCGAGGAAGAACAAGATGAACCTGGAACATCTATCAGATATTAAGGAAGAACAGAAAGAATGACAGGGTCAGGGTAAAAGGGCACATAACATGGTCTTAGGTTATAGGGTCTCTCCCAATCATGGTACAACTGACACTGAAGGAAATATAAAAGGGCTATAATCCATAGGCTAAAATAAGAATGTAGGGCTTGAGATCTTTCTAAAAAAAAAAATACCAACTCCCTGGAGAACCAGGAATCAAAAATGGTAGAATTAGACACTTGATGAAACAGTCATCAGTTACAGCTACCCCAGGAAAGAACAAATGTTACAATGAGGGACCGGAGCGATAGCTCAGCGGGTAGGGCATTTGTCTTGCATGCGCCGGCCCATGCCGGCCAGTGTTGGATCCCCAGCATCCAATATGGTCCCCTGAGCACCGCCAGGAGTAATTCCTGAGTGCAGAGCCAGGAGAAACCCCTGAGCATTGCTGGGTGTGACCCAAAAAAGAAAAAAAAAGTTATAATGAACGTGTGACAGTTTAAGAAGTGAAATATTTACATAATCTCAAAAACCTCACCCCAAAAGGGAATAAGGACGACTTAAAAGTGAAGAAGGCTGGCAGGCCACGCAGTCCACATGAGTATCCCCAGGAAAATGACAAAGGACACCAGGAGCCTTCAGGCTGGTGAAGAACATGGCATCATTTCTGCTGTGTTCCTGCCCCGAACTCCTCATTGGAATCCAGTTTGTGAGACGACAGACAAACTAATTTGAGAGGCTCGACAATACACGTAGCCTGGAACTCTTCAAAATATTAAGATCACACAAGAACAAAGAAAACCCAGGGATCCCAGCAAATTCAGAGAAACTAGAGTCAGGAAAACTAAAGGCAACATGATCTCTCTTGCACTTATCCTAGAGCACAAAATAAATGTTCCCCTACTGGTGTGAAAGCATTAGGGCAACTGGCAAAATCAGGATAAGGGCCATCTGGAGATTACATAAAATAACCAAGAAAGCGGAGTTCTGCAAAGAGGACCCTCAGAACTCTGTGGTGACAATCTGGAGCTCTGGAAATCAAGAGACAGGAAGTAAGCTCATTGATTCCAGGTCACACGCAACACTAGAGAACAGAACTTCAGAAACAAAGGGAGAAGCAGGAGAGAAGGTGAACGCAGGCAGGACGGCCGTGTTCTAACACAAGCAGGATGGTCATGCTTGGTTCTGGGTTCTGGGTTCAAATGCCAACTTAGACACTAACACTAAATGGCACCTCTCAGGTTGCTGCATTCCCAAGTATTCCACATGACTATGTGAGCAATTAACGGCCAACTGTCTTTTGGATTACTTCTATTTCCATATCAATGGTATTACAAAACAACTCTAGAAAGCATGATCTTTACTTTCCACAAAAAATACCCAGTAGATAAAAAGGGTAGTGAGAGAAAAATGTCCTCAATGAACTCTAAGTTGCTAAATTTCTTGTAAGTCCTATAATATCTTAAAATTGCATTAGTTCTTCTGTAATTATCCTCATATTTACATTTTCCATCTCCTCTCTTTTTTTGGCATCGATGACTTGCTGTGCGTGTATTCCTTTTGGAGCCCACATGTGTTTGCATCTGAAATACCAGGCGTCCATAAAAATAGTGATTTTTAAATCTATAACAACTCAGCACCCTTCTTTCTACCCATAGGCACTTACATACAGAACCTTTGATTCGGAATTTGCTCATACTCTGACTTGGACTGACTAACCTAACAGCTCCAGAGCTGAAGAACAAACTCCAGGAAAGGTGGTAAGGGTGTTTTTTCTTTGGATGGGGCCATTGTGCCTCCTAGTGGGCAGCAAAGAATATGCCATTTTTTTATAAGGTTCAGGCTGTGCTCAGTGTCAGGCTCACTGTTCACCTGCTACTGTGGCTGACATGCTCCAGAAACAAATGGGTCAGTATAATCTTTGGATTTGGTATAAGTTGGTGACCCCGCACTAAGTCTTCCTTTGATGCCAAGCGCCTACTCCGTGGTGCCCTCAGGCGTTCACTCAGTCAGTACATTAATTCTCCTTCTTGTTCCAATTCTGGGGTGGTGGCTGTGCCAGTGCAGAAGCCACTGCATGGACAGTGACTGAGTTTCAAGGTCAAAGAATCCATCTCCGACTCGCACTTGAGTGCGATCATCAGCATGGTCCACTTCCCACACTAGTGTCTGATGATTCTGTTCGCTTTTTCCCCAGCTTTATTATATTTACTTACTTATTCATTCATCCATTCATTCACTCATTCTTGATTTATTTATTTCTGAGTCACACTCAGCAATGTTCAGGAATTACTACTGGCTTTGCACTCAAGAATTACTCCTGGCAGTGCTCAGGGGACCATATGGGATGCCGGGAATCGAATCGGATTGGCCACATGCAAGGCAAATGCCCTACCCACTGTACCATCACTTCAGCCCGATTCCTGATCTTGACTTTCATGCAGATACTGAACCACGAAAGATTCATGAAACAGCTTTATGGCCGCCATTTGAGACCCTTCACTCTTACACAGCATTCCAGCATCTATCTCATTTTCTTCACTTCTTAAAATGAAATACCCCAACCCCACCTCACCCCCCTACATGCCTACCTGAAATTTCTTGGAAATTAAAAACTACTAGCCCCTCTTAGTAAAAAACGAAGACGGCTGAGCCCATAGCCAGTATGTTCTGTATCCTTCACACTGCTTAGGGTTTGGTTTCAAGTTGGTATGTTTTAGGAAGATGTCCGTTGTTCTTTCCTGGCTCACATACGGTTCTCCTCCACACACTATTGCTAAGGGACTTTCACCCGAGAGACCTCTTTAACTGTAATTATGTTAAGAATACCATGACAGCAATTTATATTTCCCCTTAGAGATTTTTCTCTAGTTGCTTTGATTAAAGAGATTTACTGACCCACATACTGACCCAGATTTTCACTGTTACATCTGTCAGAATGAGAAATAATCAGATGAACAATTTTTTTGGTGGAAATTCTCTCTCACTCATGGCTTAGCACTGGAGGCATCACATGTTTTAAATTACAGATCCTGAAATATATATATTCTAAATATATATGCATAGTCTATATATATGAACATTCTAAATAAAATATAGCATCTAATTTTCTAATGCTGGGGGCTGAAACCAAGGTCTCACACATGCAAGGCAAATGCTCTATCTCCCGGAGCTAAATCCCTGGCAGAAAACACTGTTGCTTTTTGTTTGCTTTTAGAGATAACTATATGGAGAGTGGAGAGAAGTCCATTCAATAAACAGAAGAATCACTTGTTCATACGTAAGAATATTTCGTTGTTGAGGGTCCAAGGAGAGTACAGCAGGTAAGGCACTTACTTCCTTGCATGCACCCAGCCCAGGCTTAATCCTGACACTCCCTGTGGTCCCTGACCACCACCAGGAGTGCTCCCGAGGGCAGAACCAAGAGTAAGCCCCAAGTACAGCTGGGTGTGGCACAGAAACAAAAAATATTGGGGGGGGGGGGGCACAGCTCAGAGGCAGAACATGCTTTGCATGGGACTGATAACCAGCACAAGAAAACCAAAGGATAAATAATAAAACTATCAGAAATGGCCAGAGAGACGACTTAAAGGGCTAGGGTGTGGGTTCTACACATGAAGACCCAGGTCCAATCCCCAGCACTGGTCAGTCCCCCCGAGCACCGTCACAAATCACCGCAAGCATCAAGCCAGGAGTAAGCCTTAAGCACTGCTGTTAGGGACCAAAAGAGCAAAAAGGAAGAAAAAAAGAATCAAGAGTATCTACTGATTATGGAAAAAGGTCAAGGAAAGATAGTACTAGATGCTTTCTGCTCTGTCAGCATTCGGGCTGGGCATGTGGCCTCAAAAGGTGGAGTACATGCCTGCAGGCATTCTGTGCCTGGCACCATGGGATGTCCCGTGCCCTCCCCTTAATAACCTTTCGAAGGTAAGTTGTCAAAAATAAGCATAACTGGGGCCGAGAGATAGCCCAGCGGGAGGGCGTTTGCCTTGCATGCGGCCGGCCTGTGCTGGCCTGGGTTTGATCCCCAGCATCCCATATGGTCCCCCCGAGCACCGCCAGGAGTAACCCCTGAGCATTGCCGGGAGTGACCCAAAAAAAAAAAAAAAAAAAGCATAATAGTTATAGGAGCTATAATTTATAATCTGTTCAAATCTGATGTTACATAGTTTGGAAAAGTTGGGGAATGTATCACTAAGGCTACCATGATTAAAGATAATTAAAGTTAATGTTTTGTTCTTTTTTGCTTTGGCATCACACTGGGCTGGGCTCAGAATCACTCCTGGAAGGTTCAGGGAATCATATGGGATGCTGGGGATGGAACCTGGGTCAGGTGAGTGCAAGGAAAGTACCTTGGCACCGTACTCTCCCTCAGGCCAGATTTAAGTTAATATTGGTAAAGCAAAACAGGAGAGTAAAAAAAAAAAAAAGAAAACCAAAAAATTCTCTTGCAATTTAGGAATAGAATTATTTTCTTAATGACATTTTGGTTACTAATCTTAAGATTTGCCAGTGGCATTTTTCTAAGAGAATGAACTTTCAAGAAAGAGCTATGAGAGTTTTTTTTAACTTGAAAAAAGACAGAACGTACATACTGCTTTACAACTGTTGGCTATTAGACTTGCAGTCTTCTTGAAGGTCTTTTCTAGGTAGTGTGCAAACCTCTCATTTTCATTTTCTTTTGATCCTAGCTGAAGAAATTCACCTATAAAGATAAAAAAAAAACATTTGAGAGATGGGGTTTATTGACTGGTTAAATGCTAAGACAATTGGGGCTGGAGCGATATAGTTCAGCAGGTAAGGTGTTTGCCTTGCACATGGCCGGCCCATGCCGGCCTGGGTTAGATCCCGGCATCCCATATGGTCCCCTGAGCACCGCTGGGTGTGAGCCAAAAAAACCAAAAAAAAAATAAAATAAAATAAAATAAATGCTAAGACAATTTTTTTAAAAAAGGAAGAAAACTCAGAATTAACCTACCACGCACCAAATCTTCAATCACTTGGGTTAAAATAGAAATAACAGTCGTGTTGCCAATCCGCGCCAGAGCTACTGATGCTGCAGAAAGAATCAAGTCTCCAGCTAGAACAGCCTAAAAGTGGGGGAAACATCAAAGAAATACATCAGAGCCAAGGAGAGGACTACTTAGTGGTCTTAGAAGATAAGATGCAGGACTGCGTGATATTTGCTCTCAGCAGAACCGGAACCAGTCAGCTAGACAGCAGCACCATTATCCTCTGGGCGGATTCAAGCAGCTTACGCTTCTTTTCTTTCTCTGTCTCTCTCTGCCGGGATCGAACCCAGGGCCTCACACACAAAAGGCGAGTACTCTACAACTAAGCCACATGCCCAGCCTCCACCCCAGTCGCTGCTCCGATGTTTCTGTCCCTACTAGGCAAAACTGCAGCAGCATAAGTTTCCCTTCACTGGCTTTCCCCTCAAACCGCCTTGAGTCTCTCTGTGTATTGTTTCCCTGCTCACAAAGTCCTCCCCCACCTTCATCTGTGAGACTAGCTCTGACAGCACCTCCCCACATGTCTGTGAAGCCCAGCGCTGATCCCCATCTCTTCAGTGTGGGGCGTATCACCCCTTGCATATCACTGCAGTCGCAACCTCCTTTCCCAGCCTGTGATTTCTTATTGCCTGAACTCCCGGAAGGTACCGACTGGAAATGATCTCAGCAGTGCACAGCACACCGGTGCATGGCAGAAGGCATTTTTCTTCCGTGGAAAAAAGGAATTTTGGCTCCAAGTTCAGTTCTTTTTGCATGCCCATATAGTGGCCCTCATTCTTAGACAAAACACTCGTTCTCCCCACTGAGTACCAATCTTAGTACCCTTAGATTGTGAGGAGATAACCAAATTGCAACTGCAACAAATTATACACAGAACTGAATTTTATGCTGCAATCAAATATATTATTACTTGCAGGTCTAAAGATATACCTAAATGTTATTGTACAACAATCACAAATACTAGCCTTCACAAATTTTAATTTATAGACTTGGAAATCAGTTTTCATCACACCTTCTCAGTACCTAAAATGAGTTGTTTTATAGTATGTTCAACTATTGATCATCATTTTATATCACATATCTCGGTGTAAATATTTATAAACTCATTGTATAAATGTAACATGCACACATTTTTATCTGTTCATCTACTACTGTGTATGTGTTTGTGTGTTGTGTGTGTAAATATAAAGCTTGGAGGACTCGCAAGGCTTTTTGCCTCATTCCTAGTCTGGCTCCAGAGAACCAGGGGGACAAGAGACCCCTGCATATGGCCCTGGAGCTGGGACTTCAGATGAGTGAAATGCTGTGGGGAGAGGCTGAGAGCAGGCATGGCTGGGAAGCCAGACAGGGCAATGTGGGTTCATGCGGGATAAATGGAGTTTTTCATTTTTTTTTTTTAAAACGGGGGCGGAAATGGGGAGATCAGGGGCTAAAGCAACAGTACAGCAGGTAAGGTGCTTGCCTTACCTGAGGCTGACCCAGGTTCAATTCCTGGCATACAATATGGTTCCCTAAGTACCTCCAAAAGTTAATTCCAGAGTGCAGAGCCAAGAGTAAGGCCTGAGCAACATGGGTGTGGCCCAAAGGCAAAAAAAAAAAAACCAAAAAAAGGGGGTTTTCTTGATCACAGTAGTTCAGGGACAAATTAGGAGAAAGGACAGCCGGTGGACCTGTACAGAGCTGGCCAGACACCTGGCTGAAAATGACTGGTCAGCAGCAGCGAGTTCTGTCTCTTGCCTTTAGGAAAATTCCAACAGACACTGGTAGAGAGATTGGTGCTGGATCTCTATTATGAGCTACCTCGTAAATCAGTGTCTTATATATATATATCCAGTAACAGATATTTATATATATATAAATATATATATAAATATTTATATAATTTATATATATAAATTAAAAAAAAGACAGACCCCCAATAATGATCAGACTAGCGACACAAGTCCAGAAGACCTTGGGGCTGCAGCCTGACGGCGGAGCAAACGTCCTGAATGTGGGAGACCGTGGATTTGACTTCTCTCACCACAAACAAAAACAAATGACTCCCGAAAACCTACAAACAGCTCCACTTGCTCTCCTAATTCTCTGTCCCTGGGCCAAGCACTCCAAAGAAGGCAACGGACAGCCTGGAAAACAGGCACCCTTGACAGATGGCAGGCTAGGGCCATGGGGCCCCCAGGAACTGTCCAGCATCTTTAGACCACCACCCCGATGCACAGTCTGGCCGGCTCAAATTGTGGATGAAAGGCTAACCAATCAAACTGCGCAACCTGATTACACACAAGTCAAGGACATCAAAGGAAACCCTGCACGTGCAGGTAACAGGTAAATATTGGCTCACTTTATTCCTGTTCTCCCCAGAGCTTCAACGCCCCCCCAGTGCAACCCCCTTCAACAAATATTATTAAAGCTGGTGGAGGGTGTGGGGTCGGAACACTGTGTGCATGAAACTCATTATCAGTATCCGTATCATTAATGGGACTGTAAATCACAGTGCCTGCAATTTTTAAATAATAAAATTAAAAATCAAATACTAGTAAAAAATGTGGAAATATGCTTAAAAATACACATATATGAACCAAGTTCAATTACAGAGCCCCTATTTACAAAGGTAAAATTTCCATGGGAGTACAGCTCTGAAATACAAATGTATTTCATTTTACTTATTTGCTTTTTGTTTGTTTGAGGGCTACATCTTAGAGTGGCTCCATGTTCAGGGATCAATCCTGGCAGGGCTCAGAGATCAAGTGGGGTATTGGGAATGGAAGCCTGTCGGCCATGTGCAAGGCAAGTGCCCTACGCTGTACTATCTCTGCAGGTCTACTTATTTGTTTTGGCAATCCGGCATGAGGCAGGATGACCTAGTGAATTTAATTGAATTCAAATTCAAATATAAAAGGTCTTTTGATAATTAAATGAAAGTGGCTGCTGGATAGTGACAAAAATTCCTTCACATGCACTAAAGAAATAGCTCAGTGGGCTGAGCACATGCCATGCATGCAGGAGACCCAGCGCTTGACATGGGTCATGACATGATCTCCCAAGCACCAGAGCGGCCTCTGAGCACAGAGCTGGTAATAGTTGTTGAGCAGAGCTTAGGGTAAGATCAAAAACAAAATGAAACAAAAAATCCCTTCCTTTTTTTTTTTTTTTTTTTTTTGCTTTTTGGGTCACACCCGCAATGCTCAGGGGCTACTCCTGGCTCTGCACTCAGGAATTACTCCTGGCGGTGCTCGGGGACCATATGGGATGCCGGGATCGAACCCCTGCCAGCATGGATCGGCCGCGTGCAAGGCAAACGCCCTACCCGCTGGGCTATCGCTCCGCCCAAAAATCCCTTCCTTATAACCAAAAGAAATTCTATCAAAATTGTGAGTAATCAAAAATACTAAGTCTGTTTTTCTCTGGCCTTACCAAGTACCTGCATACCAAGGCATGGACACTATTTTGAACATTTTACGACTACCTAAGAGGCTGTTTTATTTCAATGAGACAAACCTGTAAGACAAATGCAACCCAAGGAGCATGTGACATGATGAGGAAGGTTTATGAAAACAAGAAGCCATACCTTCTTTTCACCCCAGATCCTATTAACCGTGTGCTTTCCTCTCCGAGCACTTGCATCGTCAATTACGTCGTCATGAACCAGACTAGCAGTGTGGATCATTTCTGCAATTAAGGCTATGGAGCGCTGGCTGGCTTGCACATCTCTAGTCAACAGAAAGCAATGCTTTTTAACAGGGATGCCGCTATAATCGCCTCAGCAATCATCTTGTGAAAACCGGACATCGGATCTAGGACAAAGAATTTTATTTCTCTAAGAGAAACTGTATTAACAGCCTTGGTTTCCTTACAGCGCTGTTGCTGTCGTGGTGGAGATCATGATTTGAAATACACAAGATACCCTGCCAAGATCATGTTTTACACAGAAAAATTTGCAAAGCAAACAGACAACGTAGAAACAAAACTGCTACAGAGAACAGGTTTGTGAGAGGAATCTCCTTAGGGAGGTTGGAAGGCAGCAGCCAGTGAGAGGTCCAGCCTGGTGGTGGCCATGATAAAACAGATGTGGAAGGGTTAACGATGCATTTGAAATCTTACATAACATAGCAAACTGATGTGATAAATTCTAAATAACATTCTATTTAGAATTTTATTTAGTGCGAAGAACTAGAGTTCGTATGAGTAGAAATGGAAGAATATCTCAGAAGACTGGCCATCAGGGGGACAGCATCCTTTGTCTTTGCCAGTGGAGCTAGCTTTAGGTCACAATTAAATTTCCAGGGTGTTTGGGATGACAGACGAGCAGCATTCTAAAGAGTGTGAAAGACCCTGAAATGGGTCATATGGTCAAAACTTTTAATAATGTCTCAAATGTTTCCCAGGAAGACCTCAATAATTAAGACAGATGGGGTGGTGGCGGGATAAAAACTTTCTTCCAATTCCTATGTAACTTTTACAGTAAAAATGGAAACTTTTACTTCCCAGATTTAACACACAAAATAGGATAAACCTTCAAGAAAATCTAAGGATGGGAATTTTATACTTAAAAGGGAATGCACCATTTCCCCGCCTCCCACCAGCTCCTTTATAATCATAGTCATCATTATCAGTGGGAATTAAAAAAAAAATCTGCAAAGTCAAACAGGGCAAATAATTGGATTTTTTGACATACCTAAAATGTATGTCAGAGGGCCAGAGCGATAGCCCAGCAGGTAGGGCGTTTGCCTTGCACGTGGCTGGCCTGTGCCGGCCCAGGTTCGATCGCCGGCATCCCATATGGTCCCCCGAGCACCGCCAGGAGTAATTCCTGAGTGCAGAGCCAGGAGAAACCCCTGAGCATCGCCGGGTGTGACCCAAAAAGCAAAAAAAAAAAAAAAAAAAAGTATGTCAGGGCCGGCCCGGGTTCGATCGCCAGTATCCCATATGGTCCCCTGAGCACCGCCAGGAGTAATTCCTGAGTGCAGAGCCAGGAGAAACCCCTGAGCATCGCCGGGTGTGACCCAAAAAAAAAAAAAAAAATGTATGTCAGATTTTGATATTCAGACTTCAACACACCATCTTTTTTTTTTTTTTTTTTTTTTGGGTCACACCCGGGACACTCAGGGGTTACTCCTGGCTCTTTGCTCAGGAATTACTCCTGGCGGTGCTCGGGGATCATATGGGATGCTAGGGATCGAACCCTGGTCGGCTGCATGCAAGGAAAATGCCCTACCCGCTGTGCTATCGCTCAGGCCCCACACCAATTTATCTTAAAGTTTGCTTTCCATGTACCATAAGTTATCTTTTAGAAGGGAGAAAAGAGAGAGATACTGAAATATGACTTTTTCTTTCAAGATTTACTCTAAATACCTGTACACAGAGCATTCATTCTACTTCATTAAAACCGGCAGAAAGCAATGTATCTACAAATACTCAAGCAGACAATTAATAGCTTCCAATTTTGCTTTAAATAGAACTACCAAATAGCGGACCTTGCCAAAGCTCCTCTGAATGATCTGAACACTCAGAACGTTACAGCTGATCTTGACTTAGGCATCAACTGTAAGAGCTCCAAATACTTCCGGGTCACAGCACATTCTTCCAAGCGGAGAATAGGGCAAAGGAGAGTAGGGAAATGTCCTTTAGCAAGAGAGAATGGAAGTTAGCTGCTTCCTAGAGCAAATCTGTGCCCCCTCACTGATCCCGTAGATATGTAATAGGAAACATGGCCCACACAGATTTCTCAGCTGAGTTTGTTTTTGTATCTGAGCCAACCTGTGATACTCAGGTATTATTCCTGGCTCTGCGCTCAAGTACCACTCCTGGTGGCGTTCGGGAACCATATGGGATGCTGGGGATGAAACTTGGGTCAGCGGTGTACAAGTCAAATGCCCTCCTGCTGTGCTCCAGGTACCCTCCCACTGTGCTCCGTCCGCAGCTAAGTTCTTTTTTTGGATTTCTGGGTCACACGTGGTCATTCTCAGGGTTTACTCCTGGCTCTGCGCTCAGGAATTACTTCTGGTGGTACAGGGGGGCCCATATGGGATGCCGGGACTGAGTGCAAGGCAAATCTTCATACACTATGGCTCTGGCCCCAGTCAAGTTTCTTGAACTGTCCCTTATGTGAGAGGAAAGTAGAGAATGGAAAGATAGAGGCTTTCAGAGTACTTTTATGGGTACAAAGGCTGAAAAGACATTTTCTTACCAGAACCTCTGCTCAGAGGCCAGGGAGACGGCTGAGGGGGGCTCACCAGCCCCACTAGTAGCATATCACTGGGCCAGACACTGAACTGTCAGACTTGCAGAGCCATAAAGACCCCAGGCCCCACAGCAGCCCCTCCCTGCCCCACACTGCAGCTACTGAGGGCGCTCACCTTTTAAAAAATAACAAAAAACTTTTAGATTTGCGGTTCTGTGGTTTAGAATGCTGTTAATAACGGGTTCTCGGCACAGGATCCCACAGCACACCCAGCACCAGCGCCCACGCCCTCTCCCGAGGACCCCAACACTCTACCCAGCCCCTCTCCCCACTCCATTGTGTGGCTCAGTTCTCCCTTTGTGTTGCTCTGTGGCAACCTTGCTGTGTCTCTTGAGAGAACGTTCTGTAACTCTCCCTTTCCTTCTGACTGACTTCCTCTAGTTCCATCCAGCTGCTGTAAACTGCATGATTTGGTTGTTTCTGGACGGTTCTCACCTTTCTCCCATACTCACAGCTGGGCATCCCTCTCACGGCCATGCTCTGCACAGACCGGGTTTTCTGGGAAGCTGGGCAAAAGGACAGTGCTGACAAGTTTCTGCATCTCGGACTTTTCAAATGAGGACAAACAGCTCCTGGACCCTTGAAACTTCAGACTCTGCATGTATTTATGACGCAGACTCGCCAGGCTAAATCATACGCGACAGCAGTCAGAATTCTGACTCACTGGACAAACGCGATCTAGGATTGCAGACCAGAATCACTTGATCACTTGACTTCCCGTAGATCATCGATTACTCGAGCGGGCACCAGTAACATCTCCATATGTCCTGTCACATGCGAGATAGCCCAATGGCATCTGCCCGCTCCAGGAGCATGAAGAGCCTCAAACCATTCCATCAAGTCACGGGAATAAGGTCTATAATTGTTACTGGTATTTGAACTATCAAATACGACGTGGGTAGCTTGCCAGGTTCTGCCGTGTGGGTGGGAAAATCTTGTAAATATTCAGATATATGGAAAATTTATCTATAACAAAGGGACTGGGTGTATGAAATGGAGCAAGGAAGGACATTTCAATAAAGGGTGCTGGGAAAGCTGGGTAACTACTTGTAAAAATATATAAAACTTAATCCATATGTCACCCTATACACAAAAATTATTCAAAATTGCTGGAGTGTTAGTAAAGAGAATAGGGGCTTACCTTGCACACAGCAGACCTGAGATCAATACCCTACACCACATGTGGTCCCCACGCTCTGCCCAGCCTGAGTCTGTGGCAGGCAATTTTCACTTCTCTCTCTCTTTCCTCTTATACATTGTGACTTGCAATACATACAGTTAGAGGTTATCATGTATATCCTTTTGCCTACTTTCAATGCTCAGTTTTACGCAGGTGTTATCATTTACCATAATTATTAGTACACTGTTCCTTTCTCTCTATTACCTAACCGCTGACTCCCACACATTTGCAGTAGGTTCTACCCACTGATAAGACCTCCTGATCCATGTTTTGTCTTTAATTTTAGCCTGAGTTTCTTTTCCCGTGCAGAACTTTTTACAAGTTGCTTTTTTGTTCTTTACTTTTGTTATCTTTTCCAGTGGAATTAGCTTATTGAAGGCACCTTTGAGGTCCAGATCTTGGAGAGTACTGCCTATATATACAATTTCTTTTATGGTTTCTTTAAGTCTTAGATCTATTTTGTTTGTTTCTTTGATTTTGTTTTTTGGGTACACCTGGCTCTGCTCAGGGCTTAGTCCTGGTCTGTGCAGACCAGAATAAATGTTGTATTTTAGATGCTTTATAATGTTATCTGCTGTACTTCGCCCCGCCTTGCCAACTAGTTCTCATGTGAGCCCCCTTCTACCTGGAAAATGCAGCTACCCAACCCAGCAGGATGGTGGGTGAGATATTCAAATGCTACAAATTACCAAAAAAACCCCGCACACACTACCTTTAAAATATGTAATCTCCCGGTGCCAAACTGAGTCACGCTTTCAGAAAAACTGGGCGTCACGTCTACTTCCTGCTGTGAAATAGCAGCCGCGTTTTCCCACTGGTGGGAGGTGTGAAGAGCAGCCAGACAGGCAAGGTAGCGCGGGAAAGGAAACCCAGCCTGGAAGGGTTGGCTCGGGCTCTGGGCTTCGCATCTGTAGGAGTAGCCGATGATTCAGCAGCCCGCCAGCACACGCACTTTCTCTCCCTTCATTACACTCATGAAGAATCTGCAGCACGGACCAAAAGAGGCGGAGGGACAGACTCCCACAGACCCCTTTACTCAGCCCCCATGTTACCAAACAGAGGACTTTCCTCCTCATTCTAATATATGACACGAGCCTGAGAAAGACGATGCAAACCCCCAATGTGGAAAAATTGGCTCTCTGAAGAAAAATCAAACCATGTCCAGGGGGTTCCTGGGTTTGAACACACAAGAGAAGCAAATACACTAAAGTCAGTCGGTTTGACTTTAGCAAGAGACAGACATGTCTAGCCCTGAATTCAGAGAGGCTGTACCGGAACAGGGCTCTCGGCTAGCACAGATGGCTCCGGTTCTGTTTCAAAAAATGTTCTTTTCTCTTCTGGCAATTCTGAAAGGAAGTGTTCAAGCAGGAGTGATAGTACAGCGGGTAAGGAGTTGGCTTTGCATATGGCCAACCCGGGTTCGATCCCCAGCATTCCATATGGCCCCTGAGCACTGCCAGGTCAGGAGTAACCCCTGAGAATCACCAGGTGTGACCCAAAAAAGCTAAAAAAAAAAAAAAAAAATTAAAATTAAAGAAGTGTTTGACTCTGTCAGAACTCTGACAAGCTTAGAATTGTTCAAGTATCTCGCTTGTGCTCAGGAAATCCAAATCAACACTCCTGAAAATGCGGACGGAAGCCCTGCAAACAAAGCTTTTCAAGGCAAGACACAAGAACCTGCATTTGAAAGAACCAAGTCAGCTCGTTCTGTCCAAGAAGTCTGGGAACCTGGGCTCTGTCGAGCAGGGTGATTTTTATCTGAAGCCAGGAATGGACACCTTCGCTCATCACTGCTGCAGTGCCTCTTACGTGGGGCGCAGGAAGGCCACTCGGTGACTGGAATCTTGGGGATGGGGGGGGATGAGGTTGTGGTCCGAGAAGATGCTCCTCCAGAGAGAGGCAGCCCTTCCGGGCACACCGCACACTGGGATGAGGCAGGGACAGGGTTCTGGGGTTTGCATCAGGTTCCTGCGGCTACTGCAACACTTGACCACAGCCTTGGTGATGTCACAACAAACTTCCTCAGCATCCTGTTAGCAGAAACCCGAAAGCAACCATGGTGAGTGGAGCCCAGGGGCAGGCAGAGGTGTCCGGGAGAAAATCCTCCTTCCTGCCTCCGGGGGCAGGCACTGGCTTGCGGATTGTTACTCTGCCCATCTTTAAGGCATCCAAGGCATCTTTCTCCAAGGCATCTTCCCCTGCTTTTTTTACCCCCTGGGCCACACCCAACACTGCTCAGGGATCACTCTGGTGACCGCTGGGGGGACCATATGGGATGCTGGGGATCCCGGTCGGCTGTGTGCAAGGCAAGTGGCAACCCACTATACTATCATTCTAGCTCCAGCCCCTTAAAGGAATACATGTGATGACAGTTGAGTCTCCGAGGAGCTGCCCCAGGGCAAGCCCTAAAGGCATGCTAATGATTTTGACCAGCAAGAAATAGAAGATCCAACAATGATATGTGTTCCCACTCCCTTGCCTCCCAACTATGTCCTTTAAAAAAAGGAAATAATTCACTCCGAGAATCCTGGAGGTAAGAAACAGACCTAAATCCCAGACTAGGGTCAAGCATCTATACTTAAACCCTGAAAAACAATTCCCTTTACCATAAGTTGCAAATTGATACCTATATTAGTCAGTCAGTCAGTCAGTCAGTCAGTCTGTCTGGGTCATGCTTGGCAATGTTCAGGGGTTACTCCTGGTTCTGCACTCAGGAGTGCGCCTGAGCATATGCACCTAAGCACAGGGACTGAACCAGGGGAGTCTGTGTGCAAAGGCAAGCTACCTACAGTACTAACATTCTGGCCCCTTTGTTTTATATTTTTGGTTTTGGGCCACACCCAGTGGTGCTCTGAGCTTATTTCTGGCTCTATATTCATAGATTACTCTTGGTGAGAGTAATCTATGAATATAGATTAGTAACATATTAGGTCACTATTAGCCCCATATTAGGTGACAATATAGGGCACAGGGGTCAGGTCGGCTGCGTGCAAGGCAGATGCCCTACCTTCTGTCCCCTTGGCTATGTGCTCTGTTGTTATGTGTTCACAGCTTACTGCCACCTTTCTCGAATGACCACGAAAGGTGCTCTTACGCTACATAATGAGCGTCCATGTACCCATTAATAGAATTTGTCTTTTCTCTGCGAAATCTCTCTTTGCATCCATTTAGTGATTTCCTAGCTACAAGGACGCAGAAGGGAAGAGACAGCCTCATTTTCTTCCCAGATGGGCCCTTCAGATAATTCAGGAAAATGGCCACTTCACTTCACCCCAGCCCCAGATCCTTTTCTGCTGCAGAAAGTAAAAGCATCCAAGAAGTAAGTCATGGATACCTTTTGTGGGACTATTTTTCGGCCTACCAGTTTCTTATCTTCATGCCCCCTCACCTGATATGAAAATGGTTCCTTATTCTCAGCAGTGCTTGATTTCACTACACCTGTCTGAAATCTGCACTGTCCTCATGACCAAAGCCACCTTGTGAGGCATGCAGTCCCCGCGAGATGTGGGAGAAAGGCTTAGACTGTCCCCTGGAGGATGGACCAGATAGTCCAGCCTGGTGAGTGGGCTAGGATGGGCGGACACCTGGGTCACTGGTGGGGGCTGAAGGTGGCACATAGTGTGCCTGCACTCTACTGCCCTCTACTTTAGCCAGGAGTAGTTCCTGAGTGCAGAGCCAGGAATAACCCCACAGTACTGCTGTGTGTGGCCCCAAACCAAAAAACAGGTCTCTGGAAATTCTGCCCTTGCCACCAGCAAGCATGTGAAGTAACAGAGTGTCTGTCAATGGATGCCATTCCCATAACATTCCACAGGGGTCCCAGGCTAAAATTGTGCAAATGGAGGACCACAGCATGAGATTAAATGGCTACCAAGTAGGACTGGAATGGCCATAGGAAGGAAACAAGGTGGGAAGAAGACCACTGTCTGAGAAAGGCTGAGGAATGCTGATGTAATCGAGTGGGTTCTGGTTAATCCCTAGTTATGAGATTAAGTCCTGGTTTCACACTATTGTGATTATAGGTTTCATGTTTACCTGCTTTGCTGGCAGGGGGAGGTCTAGGGACACAAGTTTTCCATATATGGAAATAAATGGTGGCTTTTTTTTTTTTTTTTGCTTTATGCCTTGTTTTATGAAAGGTTTCAGGCGACTATACTCAGCGGGTGGGAAGAAACCTGTATTCTTTTTCAATTTGTTTTCTTCTGGGGCCACACCTGAAGATGCTCAGGGTGTACTATCTCTCTGGCCCCATAAAACCAGTATTTTTAAGATGCCGGGCAAGTATACAGTCAGGAATCTGTACCACAAAAGATGCATGCTACTATATTGACTCACAGCTGACACCATGCACTGCCTTGGCACCAAGCCTTGAGGCATCTCTGCTCTCACGGACAGCATTGTCCTACTTCTGAGACCAGCCATGTCTGTTTTCTCTGGTAGTCTCTTTTGCATTCTAAAACCAACAGTTTGTACAGGCTCAGTAAGGAAGATTGGAAAAAACTTTTAACCCCAGTTGCCAGGATTTAAGAGAGCAGAGGTGTTTCCTTCTCCCTCACGTGTTGTCTCTGAGGATGATGAACCATGCTTAGTATTCCACAGAAGACTTAGCAATACACACGCACAATCTCGCCCATTGCTGGTTCTCACTCAGGGCCAATATGCTTCCCCATGGCATGTGACAATGCGTAGAAATGCTTTTTGGCTATCAGTCACGGGGGTAAGTGAAGATAGCACTAACTGGCACCTTGTGGGCAGAGGCTAAAGATGATGTTTTGTATGACAAAGTGCCCAGAAGAGCCTCCTCAATGAAGAACTACCTGCCCCAAACATGCATGGTGCCCATGCTGAGGAAGCCAGCACTCGACAGGCCTCACGAGGTATACGCGAGGGCGTTCCTGCTACTGCACCTTCCTGGTGCACTAAAGCGTGCTGATGAGGTTAAAAGGTCGGTGTCAATGATCTCACTGCTTGGACGATACTGCAGCACCCAAAGGTGGCAGGGTAAGTGGCGCCAGCCCTGACCATGGTGTGAGAGTCTGGGGACAAAGGGACTGAAGCAAGACACGAAAGGCTGTGGGTGGGCTCGAGGCACCTGCCAAACAGCGACCTCCAATGCTTGTTTCTCCCACACCATCAGCTTCAGTGCTGACCGCCACAGGAGTGGTGTCAGCTAAAGAGATAAGGTAATCATGATAAAAAAAAAAGCCCCACCCTGGGGGAAATGTGTTCGTGGTTTATGGCCAACTGTCTTTCTCAACAGATTATAGGGGAGGAAAAAAGATCACTACTAGGAAGACTCTGTGCAAGAGGTGAAGAGTTTAAACAAGCAGAACAAGAAACCAAACACAGCGTATGAGTGACTGTGAGTGAACAGGGGAGTGAGAGAAATAACGGAGGTGGCTGAAGGAGGCACCTTTGGGGAAGATTTTTTCCTTTTTCAGAGTCTTTTAATATTAAAACACTGCAGCCCTATGCGGCAAGTTGGGCATTTGCCTTGCGAGGCCAACTTAGGTTTGATCACCTATTCCACACAGCAGAGCCTGGCAAGCTACCCATGTTGTATTTGATATGCCAAAAACCAGTAACAATTACAGACCTCATTCCCATGACCTGATGGAATGGTTTGAGGCTCTTCATGCCCCTGGAGCTAACAGATGCCCTTAGGCTACACTTGCTCACGAAAGGAGGTATGGAGATGTTACCGCGTGCCCACTCGAGCAAATCGATGAACAACAGAAGACAAGTGGTACAAGGGGGTACAAGTGAGCTCAGGTATTCTCCCCTGGGGGATGCGGCTGGCAGGGCGGGTACCTGGGGTTGTGGTGAGCCCCAGGCCTCGGCAAAGGTGGAACTACAAACCCCAGAAGTCCAAGCGAAGCGGAAGTGAACGGACAGTTTGAACTCTACACCAGCCTGTCTCCCCCTCAGGTATTCTCCTGGGGGGATGCGGCTGGCCGGGCCGTGGCAGCGTGATTAATACAAAAACTAGGAAATTCAACACTAAGGGAAGGTAATACTCTCAAGAAAAAAAGCAATGCAGCTAGAGGAATCTATCCTGAACACATAACACTGTAGGGAAACAATGCAGATCCCAGTTCGAAGAACAGATGGAAGTAATCAACCCTGAAGACTCAAAAAAAAGAATGCAGGCGATGCGCGCCTTTGCACCTTTTGATTCGCTTTGCTTGGCAATCTCTCTGGCAATGAATTTAGAGAAAGAAATTGGTAGGATGTTTAACGTGGAGTTCAGTGAAAAAATGGAGCAGATGTCCAATAAAATGCAGGAGAACATAAACTAGAGCATATTTATTGAAGGGCAGTCAATAAATTACGGGAGGAAATGAGAGCAGAATTGAGAACTATGCAAAATAGAAATATCATCGATTAAGAAACTCAGTAGATGAAATGAAAGAAATGAAAAACACAATAGTAGGATGACAGCAGCGGAAGAGAGGAATCAGTGAGACTGAGAGAGATGAACTGCAAGAAGCACTCGAAGAACTACATAAGATGGAAAAGACCGGAAAAATGGATCAGCTTAGCGGAACAGAGAACAATGGGATGAAGCCAGGCGGAACAACATAAGAATCATTGGAGTCCCAGAGAGGGACGGGAAAGAAGAGAAGTAACCCCAAAGGAAATTAAAACAGTTAAAAAACATCCTGGCTGAAAAGTTCCCGAGTTAAAGCGAGGAGCATCCAGATCCAAGAAGCCGGCGCGCCACCAGCAAGAAGAAGACGGGTCAAAAGACCCCAAGACACATCCTAGTCACTAAAAAATGTGGATGCCATAGACAGAGACAGAATTCTTCAGGCAGCAAGATCAAAGAAGGAAATTGTATACAAAGGAGCATCCATTCGACTTTCAGCAGACTTCTCAGAAGAGACCCTCAAGCCCGAGGCAGTGGTGGGATATAGTAAAAAAACTCAATGAAGTGA
>JAJIBD010023322.1:0-101632 GCA_021461705.1 Cryptotis parvus | reverse complement strand
TCTCCCTGGGGTGTGCGGCTGGCCGGGCGGGTGCCTGGGGCTGTGGTAGAGCCCCAGGTCTTGGCAGAAGGTGGAACTACAACCGCCAGAAGTCTGAGCAGAAGCGGAAGTAGACGGATATTTTGAACTCTCACACCGGCCTGTCTCCACCTCAGGTATTCTCCCTGGGGTGTGCAGCTGGCCAGGCGGGAGGCCGCTCACGTGGCCGCTTATTAATACGAAAACTAGGAAATTCAACACCAAGGGAAGGTAATACCCTTAAGAAAAAAGAAAGAGTACACTAGAGGAATCTATCCCTGAACACCGCAACACCATGGGGGAAACAACACAGATCCCCAGCTCGAAGAACAGATGAAGGAATCGACCCTGAAGACTCAAAAAAGAATACAGATGTGCAAGATATCTCTGACAATGAAATTAGAGAAGAAATTGGTAGGATGTTTAAGGAGCTCAACGAAAAAATGGAGCAGATGTCCAGTAAAATACAGGAGAACATAAACAAAGCAGTTGAAAGGGCAGTCAATAAATTATGGGAGGAAATGAGAGCAGAAATTAGAACCATGCAAATAGAAATATCATCACTTAAAAACTCAGTAGATGAAATGAAAAAACACAATAGGGGCTCTCAACAGTAGGATGACAGCAGTGGAAGAGAGAATCAGTGAGACTGAAGATGAGCTGCAGAAAGCACTCAGAGAACTAGGTAAGATGGAAAAAGACGGGAAAATGGATCAGCAACGGAACAGAGAACAATGGGATGAAGCCAGGTGGAACAACATAAGAATCATAGGAGTCCCAGAGGGACAGGAAAGTAACCCCAAGGAAATTAAAACAGTTAAAAACATCCTGGCTGAAAAGTTCCCCAAGTTAAAGGATGAAGGCATCCAGATCCAAGAACCCCTACACGTACCAGCAAGAAGAGACCCCAATAGAAAGAACCCCAAGACACATCCTAGTCAAAGTAATGGATGCCAGAGACAGAGACATAATTCTTCAGGCAGCAAGATCAAAGAAGGAAATTGTATACAAAGGAGCAACCATTTGACTTTCCGCAGACTTCTCAGAAGACACCCTCCAAGCCCGAAGGCTGTGGTGGGATATAGTAAAAAAACTTAATGAAATGAATGCCTTAGCAAGAATTCTTTATCCAGCTAAACTCTCACTCAGATTTGAAGGACAGATATACAACTTCTTGTATAAAGTCTAGAAATTAAGCTCCCATTTGACCCAGACATACCACTTTTGAGCCGTACCACTCCATACCCCCTCGGAGGGCAAAAACACACTGCAAAAACACCATCTACACTTCTATGTTCATAGCAGCACTATACACAATAGCCAGAATCTGGAAACAACCAGAATGCCTGAGAACAGACCGACTGGATAAAGAAACTGTGATACAGCTATGCTCTGGAATATTATGCAACAAGAAATTTGCCTATAAATGAATGGACATTGAGAGGATCATGCTGGAGTGAAATCAGCCAGAGGGAAAAAGGACAGATATAGAATGATTGAATTTATTTTCAGGACATAAAAAAATACTATGATACCAATATCCAAGGCCAGGCAAAACATGGATCAGGATGTGTTTTCATTGGGTGGAATCTACTGCAAGTGTGTGGGAGTCACTGGTTAGGTAATACAGAGAAAGGGACAAGTATGCAAATAATTGTTGGAAAGGATAATACCAGTGTAGAACTAAGCATTGAATGTAGGCAAAAGGATATACATGATAACCTCTAAATGTATGTATTTCAAGCCACAATGCAGAAGAGAAGAAAAGAGAGAGAGAGAGAGAGAGAGAGAGAGAGAAGAAGAAAAGTACTTGCCAGAGGCAGGCAGGGGGTGGGGATAGAATCAGGGGACATTGATGGTGAGAAATGGGCACTGGTCGGGGATGGGTGCTGGAATACTGTATGAATGAAACCCAAGCATGAACATCTTGTAATTGTATATCTCATGGTGGTATAATAAAAAAAATTAAAACAAAACAAAACAAAAAACTTGGAAGTCATTGGTGTATTGAAGTTTTGTTGATCACAAAGTAGTAAGTAGTAGGAGAATATAAACTATGCTTGATCTTGTTTAGTCTCCCTACTAATTCAAAATATTTTCCAAATTAATAATAACTAAAATTAAAGATTACACCAACTTTTGATATTAATTACCACTCCTGTATTTTATCAATATCTTGTAATGAAGAAAATGAAAGTCCATTAAAAGATATAGCAGAAGGGAAATACATTTATGCTAAAATCACTATTTTTATTTTATTTTATTTTATTTTTAATTTTTTTATTTTTAAAATTACAAAGATATACAATTAAAAAGTTCATATTTGGGTTTTGGTCAAACAGTGTTGCAGCACCCATCCCGCCACCAGTGCCCATCTCCCACCACCAACGTCCCCGGTTCCCCCCCCCCCCAGCCCTGCTCCATGGCAGGTTCTTGATTTCTTTCCATTTCTCTCTCTTTCTCTTTTCCTTCCCTCCAGACTATGGGTTACAGAACATACATTAAAGGGTTGTCATGTGTATCTTTTTGCCTCTATTTAATGCTCAGTTCTAGGTTGGCATTAGTACCCTCAACAATTGTTAGAACACTGTTCCATTTCTGTCTTACCTAGCCTCTGAATCCCACACATTTGTGATAATTTCCACCTTTGACAGGACCTCCTGATATATGTTTCACTTGACCTTGGATATTGGTATCATAATATGTACATATATATTTATGTTATGCAGATAAATGCAGTCATTCTGTATCTGTCTCTCTCCTTCTGGCTAATTTCGCTCAACATAATCTTCTCCATGTCCATCCATTTGTAGGCAAATTTTATAACTTCATTTTTCCTAACCGCTGCTAGTATTCCATTGTGTAGATGTACCAAAGCTTCTTTATCCAGTCATCGATTTTCGGGCACTCTGGTTGCTTCCAGATTCTGGCTATTGTGAATAATGCTGCTAGAACATAAGTAGGGATGGTGTTCCGCGCGTATTTTTGGCTTCCCAGAGTAGATTCCCAGGAGTGGTATTGCTGGGTCAAATGGGAGTTCAATTTCAGTCTTTGGAGGAAAGTCCATATTTTTTCCAGAAAGGCTGTACCAGCCGGCATTCCCACCAACAATGGATGAGTGTCCCCTTTTCCCCACACCCACACCAGCACTTGTTGTTCTTGTTCTTTTGAATATGTGCCAGTCTCTGTGGTGTATAAAATCACTATTTTTAATAATGATATAAATATTATGTGTATTTCTGCTATAAACTTTGAGTTTGCTTAAACTGGTTCCTTTTACACTGTAGGGCCAGGCAACCTGCTTCTGGGAATTCATAGTTAAATTTTCAGTTTTGAAACTGGAGGAAAAAGTATAAAGAGCTGCAGAGAATCCTGGTATTTTGCTGCCAATTTTCAGGTATAAGATGTAGCTTTACTTTTTTTTTTTTTTTTTTTTGCTTTTTTGGTCACACTCTGGCAATGCTCAGGGGTTACTCCTGGTTCTGAACTCAGGAATTACTCCTGGCGATGCTCAGGGGACCATATGGGATGCAAGACAAACGCCTTACCCACTGGACTATCACTCGGGCCCCCTACTGTTAATATTTTACTGAAAACCAGGCAAATACTTTGTAGAAACGCTGAAGTAGAATGCCTGAAAAGAGTCATCATTGTTTAGAGTAAGCTCCAGCCATCTGGTTATGTTGCATAGGGAAATATTTTCTAATTTCTCCCATGCTGTCCAGTCAAAGTTTTATTCTGTAAGAAAGTAATATGAAAGAAAAACTACTTGGTATAGGTAACTGCTTTCGCCACTCCGATTTCCAGGAAAGTGATGGTAGTAAAGATTTCTAAATGCTCAGAGGGGGATAACCTTCAGAATCATGCTAAAGGGGGAGATAATATTGCAGTGTTTGCATTGGGGGATGACTGAATCTGAGGATGGTCAATATTCCAACGTAGAAAGAACAGTTTGACAAGCAAAAATACACACATTGAAGAAATTAAAGATACCTAAATGAATGGGAAGATAACATTCAGACTCCATAGTTCCTCAGATTCCATCCAAGAGAAAACCTGATCTTTCCCCTATAAGTTTCATCAGTCAATGCTCTCTTCTACTGATAGTATACCACCTACATGGCAGAGCCTGGCAAGCTACCCGTGTTTTATTTGTTATGCCAAAAACTAGTAACAATTATGGGCCTCAATTCCATGACCTGAAGAAGGGTTTGAGGCTTTTCCTGTCCCTGGAGCAAGCAGATGCCCTTGGGCTACACTTGCTTGTGATAGGACGCATGGAGATGTTACTGGTGCCGGCTAGAGCAAATCGATGAACAACGGGAAGACAGTGACAGTGATAATATGTTTGTGAATTCAGATGCAAACAGCAAAGAGGCTGTTCTACCAGAGTTAACTATGCATTTGTCATGTGTGACCTTTATTATGTTGAAACACATTTCTTTTATTTCTGTTATGTTGACAATTTTTTAATACAAGTAAGTTGTCAAATATTTTCTCTGTGTCTGTTGTGATAAATATATGTCATCCTTCGGTTGTTGATACACATCACTTTCCTTACTTGTTTTGTGTCCTTATAATTAATTGCACCTGATTTTTTTTTTTTTTTTTGAAATGTACTGTTGGACTGTTTGGTGGTGTTTGTTGAGGATTTTTGCTCATATCTTTAGAATTATTAATCTTTAGCTTTCATTTTTGGTGATTTATTTGCTGGTTTCAGTACTAGGCTAATGTTCACTTCATAGAATGCATTTAGAATTTTCTCATTTTTTATTTTATGGAAGAAGTTAAAGGTTAGGAATTCTTTTTTTTTAAGTTTATTTTTTTATTTACTTTTTAAAAATTTTTTATTTTTACAATTACAAAGATATACAATTAAAACGTTCATATTTGGGTTTTGGTCATACAGTGTTCCAGCACCCATCCCGCCACCAGTGCCCATCTCCCACCACCAACATCCCTGGTTCCCTCCCCTCCCCCAGCCCTCCTCCATGGCAGGTTCTTTATTTCTTTCCATTTCTCTCTCTTTCTCTTTTCCTTCTCCTCCAGACTATGGATTACAGAACATACATTACAGGGTTGTCATGTGTATCTTTTTGCCTCTATTTAATGCTCAGTTCTAGGTTGGCATTAGTACCCTTGACAATTGTTAGCACACTGTTCCATTTTTCTGTCTTACTTAGCCTCTGACCTCACACGTTTGTGATAATTTCCACCTTTGACAAGACCTCCTGATATATGTTTCACTTGACCTTGGATATTGGTATCATAATATGTACATATATATTTATGTTATGCAGATAAATGCAGTCATTCTGTATCTGTCTCTCTCCTTCTGGCTAATTTCGCTCAACATAATCTTCTCCATGTCCATCCATTTATAGGCAAATTTTATTTTATTTTTTTTAATTTTTTATTATACCACCGTGAAACATACAATTACAAAGGTGTTCATAATTGGTTCTTGGTAATACAGTATTCCAGCACCCATCCCTCCACCAGTGCCCCATTTCCACCACCAATGTACCCCTCCCTCCCCGTCCCCCACCCACCTTAATAGCAGGTACCCCAGTTTCCTCTCTTTCTCTCTCTATCTCTCTCTGTCTCTGCATCTCTCTTCCTCTTATTTTACACATTGTGGCTAGCCCTGCAGATATTTAGAGTTTATCACTTAAGTCTCTTTGTGTATATTCAGTGGTGAGTTTTAATCTGCCAGTACCATTTCCCATATTTATTAAAACACTGGTATCTATATCCTATTAATGAATGCAGTCATTCTATATCTGTCCTTTTCCTTCTGACTAATTTCACTCAGCATGATAGACTCCATGTCCATCCATTTGCAGGTAAATTTCATAATTTCATCCTTTCTGACAGCCGCATAGTATTCCATAGTGTAGATGAACCACAGCTTCTTTAGCCAGTCCTCTGTTCTCGGGCATTTAGGTTGTTTCCAGATTCTAGCTATAGTGAATAGCGCAGAGATGAATAAAGAAGAAGTACAGATAGTGTTTCTGCTATGTGTTTTTCGGTCTCTAGGGTATATTCCCAAGAGTGCTATTGCTGGATCAAATGGGAGCTCAATATCTAGCTTTCAGAGGAATGCCCATATTGTTTTCCAAAAGGGCTGGACCAGTCGGCACTCCCACCAGCAGTGGATGAGAGTCCCTTTTTCCCCACATCCATGCCAGCACCGGTTGTTCTTGCTGTTTTGGATGTGTGCCAGTCTCTGTGGGGTGAGATGGTACCTCATTGTTGTTTTGATTTGCATCTCCCTGATGATTAAAGATGAAGAGCACTTTTTCATATGCCTTTTTGGCCATTCGAATTTCTTCTTTTTTGGAAGCTTCTGTTCAGTTCTTCTCCCCATTTTTTGATGGGGTTGGCTGTTTTCTTCTTGTGGAGTGCTACCTGTGCCTGATATATCCTGGATATTAACCCCTTGTCAGATGGGTATTGGGTGAATATCCTTTCCCACTCTGTGGATTGTCTTTGTATCTTGGTCACCATTTCTTTTGAGGTGCAGAAGCTTTTCAATTTTATATAATCCCATTTGTTTATCATTGCTTCCATTTGCTTGGTCAGTGGTGTGTCGTCTTTAAAGATACTTTTCGTTTCGATGTCATAGAGCGTTTCTCCTATATTTTCTTCGATGTACCTTATAGATTCATGTCTGATATCGAGATCTAGAATCCATTTTGATCTGACTTTTGTGCATGGCGTTAGAAGGAGGTCTAAGTTCATTTTTTACATGTAGCTGCCCAGTTTTCCCAGCAAGGTTAGGAATTCTTTGGTAGAATTCATCAGGGAAGTCAGATCTTGGCTCTTGTGATGGGTGATTTTTTATTACTGCTTCAGTTTTGTTACTAATTATAATCTGTGCGTTGTCGGAAAACGCTGCGGAGCCCTGCACAAAATCCGGGAGCAGGGTCAGGGATCCCCCTTCTGCCCAGGGGATCGGCTGCCGGGATGGAGAAAGACGCAGGAATCCTGAGAGGTTTTCTTTTTATTTATTTAAGTTAATATTTTATTATACCACCGTGAGATATACAATTACAAAGTTGTTCATGTTTGGGGGTTTCGGTCACACAGTGCTCCAGCACCCGCCCTCCACCAGTGCTTATTTCCCACCACCACCAATTTCCCGATTCCCTCTCTCCTCCCCTAGCATGCCTCTATAGCAGTTTCTTGATCTCTTCTTTTCTCTCTTTCTCCCTCATTCCCCCCCCCACTTCCTTCTCTTACATATTGTGGCTTGTAATGCATACACCTAGAGGTTATCATGGTATCTTTTTCCCTGTACTTAATGCTCAGTTCTAGGTTGGTATTAGCCCTTTCGACAATTATTAGCACACTGTTCCCTTCTCTGTCTTACCTAACCTCAACTCCCACCCATTCGTGGTAGATTTGGATTGCTTCTTTGGTCTTGATTTTGCTCATGTGTGCCCCTAATTTTTCTTATTTCTTTCCACCAAAGGAGTTTTGGTTTTGTTCTTGATACTTCTATTGGTAAGAGCTAAGATTTATTTATTTGAAATTCTTCCTGAAGAAGTCTTATATATTATAAACTTGCTTCTTATGCTATGTTCACCACACCATATGATTTCTGATTAGTAGTTTCTCATTTTCATTCCTTTCAGGCACATCACTTCACCTTTTATTTCCACATAAACACAGTAGCATTGTTCAATAGCATGTTTTTTATTCTCCCTACTTTTCTTCTTTTTGGTTGATTTCTAACTTTACACAATTATATTTGAAAATATGACTCCACTCTTCATAAACTTTTTTTGTTATACTTGATTTGTGTTTCTACCTATGGAATTTTCTTGAAAATATTTCGCAGAAACTTTTAAAAAGTGTATTCTGGTGTTTGGGGTAGAATTCTTTGTATACATCTAATTTGTAATTTAAGATTTTTGTTTTCATCATGACTTTGTCCTCTCTGGTTCATCTGCTCATGATACATTGGGTGCTAATGTTTTTTATTTTCATTTTATTGTTGTCCATGTCTCCCTTCACATTATTAATATTTGCTTTATACATTTCAGAGCTGCTATGCCGTATGCGTATTGCTTACTAATTATTTTTCCTTCCAGTTGTGTTGATCCCCTTATAATTATATAACCCCTTTGTTCTTTGCTTTATTTTTTTGTATTGCAAGACTGTTTGATCTAATATATGTCATAATATATTGTATGCATTTGTTATATATAATAATTCCAGCCATGTTTTGGGAGCATTCTCATATGGTGCTCAGAATCCTGGGGGTTCCTTCTGATGTATCTGAGCCAACTGTACAGGGGCTTAGGCCCTACAATACCTGGATTACCAAGATCACTTTAACTGATTCCAGGGATGATTCTAGTGAAGTCCAAGGTACCATGCAGTGGTGGGCTACCAAACCAGGTTTAGCCATATGAAACCACGTACCTTCACTTTTGTATCATCTCTCCAGCACAATTCTAGCCTTTCTGAGTTTTCTATTGACTTGGAATATCTTTAATTCTTTCTCTTTACTTTAAGTCTAAGTTCGTCTTCCTAACTTAAGAGAGTTTCTCATAAATTGTATATAATTCAGTTTTATAGTATCTATGTGGCCATTTTATATCTTTTGATTTTGAACTTCTTCCGTTTGCATTAAGTATGGTTATTTATAGATGAGGACTTGCTTCTATTATTGTGACTTAGTGTTCTGCGTCTGTCTTTCATGCTTTGTGTGTGTAATTTTCTTTTCAAATTTAGAACAGCTTCTTTCAATATCTTTTGTAAAGAAAATCTACTATTAGCAAGTTCCTTCAACTCTTGTTTGTCTTTGAGGCCTTTGTTGATTTCTTGTATCTGAAGTAGAGTCTTAGAGAATATGTATTCACAAACATTCTGGCTTTGGGCTTTTTCAATATATCATCTCATCTTCTTGTTCTATAGGAACTTGTGAGGAGTTAGATGAAAATCTGTTGGAAGCACCTTTATAAATTATCTTTTTTCCCTAACCACCTTCAATATTCATTTTATCTTTGAGGTTTTGAGAATTTCACTGCGTTGTATATTGGCACAGTTCTCTTTTCTTTGAAATAGTCTTATATTCTGCTAGCTCCATGGACTTAAATATCGCTTCTTCACTAGGTATGGGACGTTTACCACTATTATTTCTTTGAATAATCTCTGTTTCCTTTTCTTATACTGCCTTTAAGGATGCCCATATCATTATTGTTTCCCTTCCTTATACAGTTGTATGGTTCTTGCAATATTTATTCATTTATTTTACATTTTATTAGCCCTCTTCATCCACTAAATACACAGACTCAATTCTATACTTGGTTTATCCTATGCTCATAGTTTTCTATGGCACTTTTGATTTCATTTATTAAGCTTGTCACATATTGAATATTGTTTTCTTTTTAAATCTTTAATTTCTATCTTTTTTCTATTAATTTTATTTCTGAAAGAGTCTATTTTGTTTTATCTCCTTGGTTCACTTTTTTTTCAGGACCTTAAAAACTCTCAGGTCCAAGAGATCTCTCTTGGACCTGTCTTTATGAGTTCTCTTCTACCTCTCTGAGTGAATTCTACATATTACAAGGACATAGAATCTCCATGCCTTTGAGGTTGATTCTGGGAAGCAGTTTTCTATGAATCATCATTCTATTAAGGTCTCAGGTTGTTTCAATTTTTCATCTTTCTATCTTAAAAATGCTTTTATACTTAAAATGTTCATTCTTTTTTTAAAAAATGTAATAATATTAATATGAACTAAACACAAAGATATATATATATATCACTTGATCACTTGACATCCTGTTATCATTGATTTGCCCAAGCGGGTGCCAGTAACATTTCCATTTGACCCTATCACGTGCCAGTGTAGCCCAATGGCATCTGGTTGATTCAGGAATAAAAAGAGCCTCAAACTGTTTGTTCAGGGTTTTGATGAAGAGGTTTGACCATCTTGTAGGTGGGCGACCACGCGATCTTTTGACATTCCGTGGGATTCAGTCGGTAACAACTCTAGTCCAGTGGTCATCTCCAAATCACATTACATGTCCAGCCCATCTGATTTTTGATGCCTTGGCAAATGAGATAGTGTCCCTGACTCTGGACCGGCGATGAAGGTCGGAACTCCAGATACCTTCTCTCTTTAAATCAATGAATGGAGACAGAGTGGCATCTTGAACTCCCTACAAACTTCAATGAGCTTGGTTACTGTGTGGATATGGTCGATTGTGTGTGCTGAATCCTTTTCAGAAGCCAGCTTGCTTGCATGGTTGCCCTTCATCTAATGTTCTGCCAATCCTGTTCAGGATGACTTGAGTGAACAGCTTGTAGATGACGGACAATGGGCAGATGGGGCGATAGTTGCCCATAATATATATATATATATATATATATATATATATATATATATAAAATTGCCCATAATATATGTGTGTATATATACATACATACATACACATATATATGTGTATGTATGTATGTATATATACACACATATATATTATGGGCAATATATATATATATATATATATATGTACATATTATACATAAAACTACTTTAATTTTTTCCAGCAGGTGGCGGTATATTTTAGCAACTTCCATTTGGGAAGGATGGGCAGGAACTATTTTATTTATTGGTGTTGCCAGTGGCCATACATATTAGGAGGCTTATTTTTGCCATTTCTGGGTAAGCAGGGGAGGGGGTGAGGTACATTGAATTGGCCAGAAGTTGCTGAAAATATGCTGGTGATGGTGCTGGTGGGTGGGTGGTAAGTGGGAATCTGACTCATCTTTGGCACACAGCTATCCCTCCTTTTTGGGAACCAAGACTGGAGACTTGATAGTTCCTCTGTTGTCAGTACATTTCATGACGTCAGTACCTATCCTGAAGAGTGGAGAATTGGATGTGTTGTCTAGACACTTTTTCTTTTCAGTTGACCTTGCTGCACTAAGGGGTCTGTAGGGAACCACTCCAAATTCTTTATCCCCTGTGAATTAGACTTGGGTCAAGGACAGGTACCCCACATTTTTTTTCTTATCACCCATGTCCCAGGGCCTGTGGGTTCACGGCCAAGACTGCAACTTCCATGCAACTGTATCCAATGAAACAGGCATATCTTCATGTCTTCTATGCCACAGACTAGGTTTCTAAGGGGTGAGGATGGAGGGTGGGATTCGGGTTCCGGTAGCTGAGGATGAACCTGAACCCCACCCCATCCTGAGATGTTGGACTCTTTTATTTTCTATTCTTCTGGATAATTAATTGCTGCTTTTGGGGACCAATCACATATTCTCTTCTGTTGTTTTGGTATTTTTTTTCAAAATTCTAACAGTGCTCTCTGTAGGTATGCTCGAACCATGTTCTATATGAATGATATAGACTTGAATTTAAGGCACATCATGGATGGATTGTGTGACCTGAACCATGAAAATCCATCTTTGTTCTGTAGCCTAAGGAAGAAGACCACAAATATTCATCTTCCCTTTGATAAGTGGAGTTCTTAATCAGAATAACTTTATTTTTTACTGAAATAAAAGTATGGAATATTGCACCCTGATGCTGTATATTAATGTAAATTCATCCTGAAGGCCAGACACCCCAAAATGTTATTGGAATCTATTTCTTTCTAATCAACGGCTTACCACTTCTTTCCCCTTTTTCTTCTTTCCTACACAAATCATGCTAGTGCTGAAGCTTAATTTTAAAGGAAACCTTTCTAGAGCTACTGAAAGCAACACAGATATCAAGTGTCCACAGAAAATCAATTCATGCTTAGAAGAAGGTCTTAAAAACTCAGACTCAAAGCAGCTGGACTTTGAGGTTATTGCTTTACACACAAAAGTAACACAAAAGCCACCCATCAAGTGACAATGAAAGCCAAGTGTATTTAACTCTGAAATTTCAAATACATCGAGATCCTGAAGTCAGAGATTGAGGTTTAACAACTATCAAAATCAAGAAAGTCCTTAAAAATGCATGAGATTTCTGTCAGAAAAAGGATAAGTGTGCTTCATTGGCACTTTGTGGTAGTGAGGTAAGGCCACAATGTCAATGGTATTATAAATTCTTAACCTAAACACAGTAACATTTTTAAAGTAAAATGAATAAAACATCTAGTGTCATTATTTCAGCTGTTTGAGGGACTCTGGTCAAGATTTTCAAAAACAGTAAAAATCAAACTTCCTGAGAGTTATTTGTTGTCCTATGTTTCTCTTCTTTCCAATGGCCCCCCAAATCATGTTTACTTATTGATAATATAGGAAAGTTACAATATACTATAAGCTATCTGAAAGTGCTTTTTCTTGAACTCTTTCTGTCCATGGTATCTGTTTCTGTTTCTGTCTCTCTCTCTCTCTCTCTCTCTCTCTCTCTCTCTCTCTCCTTTGTGAGTGTCTTAGTGTATGTATCCTTATATCATGATTGAATGTAGCTGAAACGAGGTGTGATGATGAGAAGAAATGCTGCAGTAAAGAGGGAGATACAGTAAATGGAAAAATCTTGTGTGAATGTAATTCTCTACCACGACACTCGAAAGTCTGAAAAGGTTGAATCAATAGGAACTTTTTTTTTTTTTTTGCTTTTTGGGCCACACCCAGTGATGCTCATGGGTTACTCCTGGCTCTGCACTCAGGAATTACTCCTGGCAGTGCTCGAGGGACCATATGGGATGCTGGGTATCAAACCTGGGTTGGCTGCATGCAAGGCAAATGCCCTACCTGCTGGACTATTGCTCCGGCCCCTCAATAGGAACTTTGTAGCACATCTAGACTCAAATTTTGGAACTAAAGTGTGAACAAAAAGAGAAGAGATGCTGAAACATTATTTGTGGGTTTGAAACCCAGCATGGTTTCAGACACTCCAGATCCACAGCTGCGCACCTTTGCCTCATGGTGAGTGGCCCAGGGAGTTCATGGGGGAAGAAAACTAAAGGACTCCGGCAAGCCCCTGGCCGGGTCCTACATAGTTCCTAGGGCTTGCTCAGCATGTAGGTGGGTTTGCCTGCTGGACTCGGAGCAGGAATTTGGGTTCCTCCACCCATTCCCCAGACTCCAGGTCGGTGGGTATGGCTCTGAGCTCCAGCCACCACAGCCAACCGCCAGAAGACAGATACTCCAGATCCACAGCAGTGCATTAATCTTAGACTCTAACATATTAGAGTCTAAGGTCCTTCCCAGGATCCTTCCCAGGATCTTTCTCATTTATACACTTTAATGATCATTCTATTTGCAACACACTGGAGAGGTTATGGGGAATGAGGAATTACGATGTCACACTAGAACTCACTATTAAATATTCAGATAGAGACATCATACATTGTTAGTATCCGTAGGGCAAGCCACAAAGTGTAACAGAAGAGAGAGAGAGAGAGAGAGAGAGAGAGAGAGAGAAATACAGGGACATAGACAAAGAGATAGAGAAATAAAATGTGTCTGCAATAGGGGCAGGCAGGGTTTGGGTGGTGGGGGGCATGTTTGGGATATGGGTGGTGGAATTTGGTTCTGATGGAGGGATGGGTTCTGGAGCACTGTATAGCATGACCCAATTATGAACATCCTTTTAATTGTATACCTCACATGGTATAATAAAAATTAAAAATAAGAAACCAGCATGTTTGAATGCAGGCACCATATTTCCTGTGCTTTGAGTTCCTCTGTCACTGTATCACTGTCTTCCCGTTCATCGTCGATTTGCTCGAGCAGGCACCAGTAACATCTCCATATGACCTGTCTCATGCTAGTAGAGCCCAAGGGCACCTGCTTGCTCCAGGAACATAAAGAGCCTCAAACCATTCCAGCAGGTCATGGGAATGAGGTCTATAATTTTTACTGGTATCTGGCATATCAAATATGACATGAGTAGCTTGCCAGGCTCTGCCGTGCGGGTAGCATACTCTTGTAATCATCTCAAAATCCAGCATTTATTGGTGAACCGCAAGGCGCCGAGCAGCCGCGAGCCTGTCTGTGATAGGCTGGTCTGCTGGGTGGAGTTCTGACGAAGGGGAAGTCCGGATGTGAAAAATGGAGGTCCTCATGGAGTGGGGGGGTCGTCTGGCTTGTTGTGAGGCTCTGCTGGGGTGGCAGGTCAGGGCTAGAACCTGCCATCCCTCCCGGCGCCTCATGAGCGGCTGGACACAGTGAGAGCCAGTAGCAGCTCTGCCCCATGTCTGTCTCTGAGTTCCTCTATTTTTTAAATAAAGAACTATGCTGTAGGAAAAAAATAATCAGTGTGTGTAGTATTTAGAGGAGTACTATTAAATATTGATCTTCCACATGTCAACATGAAGTCGATGATGGGATTTCATGAGAATCACTGTTTATCTGATTTTCCCATTTAAAACTGTTATTGCAAAAGTCATAATGCCCAAAAGGAGAGAAAGAGAGAGAGAGAGAGAGAGAGAGAGAGAGAGAGAGAGAGAGAAGTGCCTGCCACAGAGGTGGGGGAGGGGAACTGGGTACATTTGTGGTAGGAAGTGTACAGTAGTGAAGAGATGGGTTGGAACATATATGAGTGAAATCCAATCATGAACAATCTTGTAACTGTGTATCTAACTGATTCAATTATTTTTTTTAAATAGTATGAGACTAATAATCCAAGGCCAGGTAGAACAGGGGCCAGAGAGATTGGTCAATGGTTGGAAGCTTTTCAGAAGTGTGTGAGGGGTGAAGAACCAGTATGCCAATAGTAGTTGCAAATGATCACTTTGGGCAGGAACTAAAAAAAAAAGAGAAAGAATACCAGAACTCTCACTTTATGAATTTGCGCCAAACTTTAGGAATGGACAAAAATTTTTAAGAAATAAGGAATAGAAATGTTAAAATTTAATAGTTCAAATTTATATAATGAAATTAAAAAATATATATCTCTATTTATTACTGTTGCTGATACATGAACACACATATACTCATAATAGGTTTAAACATAGATATTAACTTATGATAAATTTCTTTATAAATATGACCGATGCATATGAAATTCAGTTAATAGCATCTATCTCATTTAGTAATCTAGTGACATCTCTTAACACTAAAATATAAAAAAAGCACTTTGACTCAGAAAACTGTCCCTTGCTGTTTTCAGGTGAGTGGTTTTCGTTCAGTGGTTCACCACATTTTATGTTTTTTTTTAAAGGAACTTTGCTAGAAGATTCAGTAAAAATGATGTTAATGTGTCAGAGTACACTGGGCACCCTGACAAAATCCAGGAGCAGGTCTTCTGCCCCAGGGGATCGGTGGCCGCTGATGGAGAAAGACACAATAATCCAGCAAAGTTTCAAAAGGCTTTACTCACACTTGTTCTGGTATACATCCAGCAACAGGAAAACCCCAGACTTCGGTGATGGGATTCCATGAGAATCACTTTTTTCTGAATTTCCTATTTAAAACTGTATTGCAAAAGTCATATTGCCCAAAAAGGTGAGAGACAGAGAGAGAGAGGAGAGAGAGAGAGAGAGAGAGAGAGAGAGAGAGAGAGAGAGAGGAGAGAGGGACCCTGGGCCCTGGCCACATGTAGGTTTAGAATCCTAGGCCAAGATGGCCACTACCACGGGCCAGGCCCAACAGGGAAGAGAAGGAGAGAAGGAGAGAGAGGAGGTGGAAAGGAGAAAGGTGAAAGAACAAAATGGCGGGAAGAAAGCAGCCTCCAGCTTTTATAACTTTTCAGCCCAGACCAGCCCACAACATGGAATGCAGTTAAGGTCAAATCTCCCTCAGGTAACTTCTCCCAGGACCTCACCTAGCCCCAGTGAAATGTTAATAATGCCCCAGCCCAAGATATACCTGGGAAGTGTTCCTGCAGGTCTATGTAGAGAGGGAAAGGGTATGTATATGTACCGATGGATATCCTATAGCCAGGTATATATTTCTCCAAGCCTTCACAAGATTCTCATCTTTACTTCATAGTTGTTTTGTATATTAGCCTTTAGACTTATTAGAGAGTCATGCTTGCTTGCTTGGAGGCAAACAGCATTTATCTCTGGTCTAATTACTTAGAGATGCAACATGGCCAGGTAAATATGCTGGTAAGATCTAGCTAGTCCCATGATGATTGTGGTAGCATGAGAGAAAATATTTATACTAGCTAACATAGAATATATAGTAAGATATACTGCTACATATCAAACTGTTTTCTGCTCCTTATCTACAAAGTGGCCTGGAGGAGATATCTCCAGGCAAGATGCAGAGACTCTGGGCATCAGTGTACTGCAACAGTAATAGAATATTATTATAATATTGTGATCAGTTTATATTATAAAACTACAGGGATATTTGCAAAGCAATGATGACCATTGTTATTCAGATTAGAGAATGCTCATTATTACAAAATTATTCCGCTAATTTATTTTAAAGTATTTTTTAAAGCCTCTGCCTACTAAAGATACCCATGAGTTCTAGGACATTTATTTGTCATGAATTGCTTCCTTTAAGAATTACATGGAATCTAGTCTGGAAGGGAAGGAAAAGAGAAAGAGAGAGTAAGGGAAAGAAATAAAGAACCTGCCATGAAGGCGGGCTGGAGGAGGGGAGGGAACCAGGGACGTTGATGGTGGGAGATGGGCACTGGTGGAGGGATTGGGGCTGGAACACTGTATGGCCAAAACCCAAATATGGATTTTTAATTGTATATCTTTGTAATTGTATATCTCACGGTGGTATAATAAAATACTTGGAAAAAATTACATGGAATCTCTAAGTAAATATTTAATAAAATATTATTAAAATATTACAATAAAAATTAAGTAGGACAAGGGAGATAGCTCAAAGGCGTGGAGTGATGCCTTGCTTGTGTGAGGCGCCAGTTCAATCCCATGAGACCCTCCATGCAATGCTCAGTGATTCCCAGGAACTCCCGAACACTTCCACACATGGCTCTAAGCCACCCCAGAACCAATGTTCTAACCACTGAGAGTTCAGTCCCACATGATATACTGAGAGTGGCTCACAGATGCTGTGTGCCACTAGTAGAGTCCCTGTAAAATTAATTACCCAAAAATACATAGATGTAGGAGGAATTGGGAAATAGTACAGAAGATAAGGTGTTTGATTTGTGTGTGGCTTACCTGGGTTTGAATCCCCAGTACCATGTATGGTTCCCTCATTACCATCAGGAGTCAGAACTGAGTACACAAGTACAGAGCCAAGAATAGCCCTCAAGCTCTGCTGGGTGTGTCTTCTACTCAGCACCCCACCACCCCAGTTTAAACAGTATAAAATTTAAGCAAATATATTCTCATTTGCATGCAGAGAAAACACTTAGTAAACATTAGGTAGTTCACAAACTGATGGTAGTTGATTCAGGAGAATGAGACAAATTATATAATATCAAGAATATAAAATCTTCACTCAGTTGTTGAAAATACTATGAATATAATTTTCTGGTCTAGTTTACTTAGATCTAGTAAGTGATTCAAATAAATACTAATATACTTGTGCTACATCTGAGGAATTTAAATGTAAAAATTTACATAGAAGTTCTTCTCAATACTTCTTTCCTAAAGAAATTTCATATTTCAATAGAAACTTTTAAAAAGCCAGTCAAATTTGCAACATTTTTTCAGTGATATTTTGAAACTCCAGAGTGTTAATTTTAAGATAGTATTTTTATTGAATTTGCTTATCAAATTGGTATAGAAATCTAGAATATAAATATACTTAACGTTATATTGCAAATGCTTTTCCTGGCTTCTGCTGCATCTTCCAGTATTTCTGCTCTTCTCTCTTTGAGGTCTTCCTTTTTTCACTTCTCTGCACTGCTTTGCAAGCTTGGACATTAGCATTTGGTTGCCTGAGGCTCGTGCCTTGCCACATTGGCGAATGAGCTCAAGAGTTTCTGAAGACAGGTGTCCTTTTGTGGTTTTTTCTCTCTTGGCATTCTTTGCACAATCATGGAGGTGCTGAACCATCTGTTGTATTCTTCATAGATGTTATCGATGATGGTATCTTCCCATGTTGCCGCAGTGGTGCCAAAGAGTTCCCAGTTGGTGATTGTTCCGGGAGTTCTCTTCTTAAACTTTGCAGCCTTTTCTCCCATTGTGTGAAGTAGAATTTTGCGCTAAGGAGACGGTGATCTGATCCTGTTTGGAATTTTGGGACGACAACAACATTGGTCAAGCAACACCGTCGATTGAAGAAGATGTGGTAAATTTCATTGTGAAACTGTCCACCAGGGGATTCCCATGTCCAACGTTTCAATTCAGCCTTCTGTAACTGTGAGTTCCCATGAACGGTCTTGGTGGACATGATGAACTCCAGATAGTCTATCACCCTGTTCGTTCCATTCTAGATCATGGGTCCCAATGTGGAGTTCTTTGGCAGATCTTTTTGGTCCTATCTTGGCATTAAAATCACCGACTATAATCGTGTAGAAGGTGTGATCTTTTTCATAGAACTCCTCCAGTTCCATGTAGAATTTCTCAGTTTCTTCTTCCTTGTATGTGGATGTTGGTGCGTAGACAACGAAGATAGAAACTGCTGGCAGTGACTGTTCAAGTGTAATCGTCCTATCCGGTTTGTTAGGCATTCAAATAAATCAATGTTCGCAGCCTTGTTCGTGTTGACAAGGACATCAACACCACCGATGCCTCTTTCATCGCATGTTCCAAGGAACAGTTCTTCTCCAGTGTCAAAAACTGTGTGATGTCATTGATGCCTCCTCATCTCAGTCAGACCAATGATGTCATACTTGATATTTTGCCCTTGCACCATCAGGTCCTCTATATATGCTTCTGTTGCCAGTGTACATGCATTGAAAGTACAGACTGTCGTTTTAGTCCTTTTTCATTTTGGCAGCTTAGTATGGCCCTGAAATTTTATCAGGCCCTCCTTGTTCATCCTTATTAGTACTGCCGTATTTTTTTCTGCTTTTTTTTGGGTCACACCCGGCAATGCTCAGGGGTTGCTCCTGGCTCTGCACGCAGGAATTACTCCTGGCGGTGCTCGGGGACCATATGGGATGCCGAGGATTGAACCCGGGCGGCATGAGCCGGCCGCGTGAAAGGCAAATGCCCTACCCACTGGGCTATCGCTCCGACCCAGTACTGCCGTATTAAGGGCTCTTTCAGGGTCAGGAAGATGAACATTTTTTATTACTGGTTTTGGCATATTGAATACTCCTTGGACAGCTTGCCAGGCTCTGCCGTGCGGGCAATATACCCTTAGTAGCTTGCTGGGCTAAGCACTGCCAGGAGTAATTCCTGAGTGCAGAGCCAGGAGTAAACCCTGAGTATCACTGAGTGTGATGTCACTCTCTGCGCTGACAAACTGGTCATACCCTTCAGCCGCTTCACATAGCCAGAGGACACATGGCCTGTGTCCCGGTCACCCACTGGTGGTCCTTGATGAGTGCATCGAACATGGCAGTGGTAAAGATCATAAAGAATGATGACTACCAGGTGTCCGTAATTGTATCGCCCGTGGCCGGGTCTGAGGCCCCCGCCAGAGCGCCCAGGAACTGGGGCCGCCTGTCCTTCACCAACTATAAGACCAGATGACTGCCCTCCAACATCCTGATGAATCTATCACATCTTTCAGAAAGGCAATGGAGAAGATTATCCATGACTTCTACTCAGATCTCTTTGATAGCCACGTCCACCTGCCCACATACTAAATTCCGCAGGATGGATATGTCGTTCCCAATGTTCTCCCTTCTGAGATCCAACATGCCATTTCATCAGTAAAGAAGGGAACAGCACCAGGCCCAGACAAAGTCAGACCCGAACACCTGAAGAATCTGCCTTCAGTACTCACCAATACACTGGCTCGGCTCTTCACACACTACCTGTCTGAATGCAAGGTACCCTCCCATTGGAAAACCAGCAGGACAGTTCTCTGTTCAAGAAGGGAGACATTCACGACATTGGCAACTATTGCGCCATCTGCATGTTTTCTGTCATCTACAAGCTGTTCACTCAAGTCATCCTAACAGGATTGGCATAATATTAGATGAAGGGCAACCATGCAAGCAAGCTGGCTTCTGAAATGGATTCAGCACAATTGACCATATCTACACGGATATTGAACCAAGCTCATTGAAGTTTGTAGGGAGTTCGGGATGCCATTCTGTCTCACATTCATTGATTTAAAGAAAGCCTTTGATATTGTGGAGACTGAAGCTGTCATCGAAGCCCTACCCAAACAGGGCGTTCAAACCCAATGCATCAAGATCCTTCATGAGCTGTATTACGGATTCACCACCAGGATCTCACCATTCTACAAAGAGGTGATCAACAATGTCAAAAGAGGGGTTCATCAGGGTGATACCATTTCACCAAAACTCTTCAGCGCCACCCTCGAGAACATCATGCAATGGTTAGAAAGGGAAGGAATGGGAGTGAAGACAGACGGTCAACAAATACACCACCTCTGATTCGCTGATGACATCGTTCTAATAACACCAAATATTAGCCAAGTGGCACAAATGCTGGCTGACTTCGACCGAGAATGTGGAAAGATAGGTCTACAGCTGAATCTCAGCCAAACTATGTTCATGAAAAATGAACTAGTTCCAGAGGCCCCATTCACTCTCAATGGAACAAACATATCTGAATGCAGCAGTTATGTGTACCTAGGTCGAGAAGTCAACATGATGTATGACCTAAAACCTGAGCTGTGCAGGAGGAAGAGAGCTGCATGGAATGCCTTCAAAAGCATCGAAGAAATAGCTAAAAAGACAAAAGAACCTCCGCCTCCTGGCACATCTCTTCAACTCCACCATTCTCCCTGCATTAACATATGCCTCAGAGACCTTGGCCCTACGAAAGCAGAATGAGAATGCTACTCGGGTCTCCCAGAGAGGAATCAAAAGAGCTATGCTTGGAATACCACGCCTCACTCAAGTGAAAGAAGGAATTTGGAGCTCTGACCTCCGTCGCTGTTTCAGAGTCAGGGACTCTGTCTCGTTTGCCAGTCATCAAAAATCAGATGGGCTGGACATGTAATGCGATTTGGAGACAACTGCTGGACTAGAGCCGTTATGGACCGGATCCCATGGGGATGTCAAAAGATCACGTGGCCACCCACCTACAAGATGGTCAGACTTCTTCATCAAGACCCTGAACGAATGGTTTGAGGCTCTTCATATTCCTGAAGCAAGCAGATGCCATTGGGCTACTCTGGCACGTGATAGGGTCAAATGTAAATGCTACTGGTGCCCGCTCGAGCAAATCAATGAATAAAGGGATGTCAAGTGATCAAGTGCTCAAAGTTTATTGGATTTGTTCATTTACCTGTAATTTGTCAGTAAAAATAAATTATATATTTATATCATGCATTATTTTATAATATAAATAAATCATAGATATTTTAATAAATGCATTTTATTACATATAAGTATGCATGTACACATATATAATTACAATGTTTTAGTGAACCCTAGTAAAACGGAATATATTTTTTCTTCTGAGTGACCCAATTTCAGAAAAATGAAAGCTATGTAAATACAAATATATTCATATAGATAGAAGGGAAACACAATTATCCCAGATATAAAATTGTTAATTAAAGTCAGCCTTTTAAATAGCAGGGTTAAGCTATCTATAATTATGTTTCTAAAAGCAAAACCAACTAAAGTTGAATGATTAAGTTAAATCTATGAAGGAAAAACATGTCTTGGAAAGACTTTAGTACAGTATTGGAATGATTCCTAGAAACAGCTAATGATTTAAAGGCATGGTAGATCTAAGATTCATTTTGTCTAAGCAAACTCATAATTAAAGATTTTTAAAAATCTAAGTAGAAGGATACTATTTTTGTTTTAGTTTAAAGGCAACAGCTAAACTGTTCACCCTTAGAGAAGCCCAAGTTCTCCTTTAAGTTCTCTCTCTCTTATCAAAACATACATTTTGAGATAAATTTTAAAAAAGATGCATGTTGTGATAAATTTTTTAAAAGACTAAATAAATGGAGAGATATACTAAGTGAATTCACTCAGTGTTGCTAACATATTTCCTCTCTCTGAAAGATTTATACAATCATCACAATCATGTTGAATAATCCTGTGGTTTTTAGTGAAATATAAGTTTTAAGGACATGCTATAACCTGAACTGTTTTGAAACCAAATCCAAATTCTACGACTTATACTACATGGTTTTCAAACTTATTACAGAGATTCAATCATTTATTGGTTTTGTATAATATATGGATTAAATGATGAATCAAATTGAGAGTCCAGAAACAAACTTATGCAGATACAATGAACTGATTTCAATAAAACTATCAAAACAATTCAATGGAGAATGAAAGTCTATTAAACAAACAGCGAAAGAACAATTAAATTTTTTTAAAAGATAAACATGTTTTAATTTTTACCTACAGGTGAAAATTAAAGTAAAATCATAGACATAAAGATAAAATCTAAAACTATGACTTAAGAATACAACAAAATATCTAAACTTTTGATAGGATCAGTTATAGGCAGATTAAGTATCTTAAACATAAAATAGAAATTAATACACTGAGCTCTTTGTAAGTGAAATTTATTCAACAAAAGATCATTAAGCTAACATTGGTGGTGGGAAATGGGCACTGGTGGAGGGATGGGTGCTGGAACACTGTATGACCGAAACCCAAATGAACATCTTTGTAATTGTATATCTCACGGTGGTATAATAAAATATTAAAAAAAGATTATTAAACTAAGCAAGAGAAATTCATTTGTTTTTGTTTATTTATTTATTTTAATTATTTTATTATACAACCGTGAGATATACAGTTACAAAGATGATCATGTTTGGGTTTTGGTCATACAGTGTTCCAGCACCCATCCCTCCACCAGTGCCCATTTCCCACCACCAATGTCCCCTGATTCCCCCCCCCCCCATCCCTCAGCATGCCTCTATGTCAGGTACCTTGCCTTCTCTCTCTCTCTTGCTCTCTGTCTCTGTTTCTCTCTCTCTCTCTCATCCTTCTATTAAACACTGTGGCTTGCAATACATACATTTAGAGGTTATCATGTATATCCCTTTGCCTACATTCAATGTTCATTTCCAACAATTATTAGCACACTTTTCTCTTCCCTATCTTATCTAACCTCTGACTCCCACACACTTACAGTAAATTCCACCCACTGAAAGCACCTCCTGATCCATGTTTTGCCTGACCTTGGTTATTGGTATCATATCCCACAAATAAATGCAATTATTCTATATCTGTCCTTTTTCCTCTGACTAATTTCAATCAGCATGGTCCTCTCCGGACATGTAATGCTATTTGGAGACAACCGCTGGACTAGAGCCGTTACAGACTGGATCCCACGGGATGTCAAAAGATCACGTGGCCGCCCACCTACAAGATGGTCAGACTTCCTTGTTAAGACCCTGAAGGAACAGTTTGAGACTCTTCATATTCCTGAATCAACCAGATGCCATTGGGCTACATTGGCACGTGATAGAGTCCAATGGAAATGTTACTGGTGCCCGCTCGAGCAAATTGATGAATAACGGGATTCAAGTGATCAAGTGATCAAGTGATGGTCCTCTCCATGTCCTTCCATTTAGAGGCAAATTTTATGACTTTGTTTTTCCTAACAGGTGCATATTATTCCATTGTGTAGATGTACCACAGTTTCTTAGTCCAGTCAACTGTTCTTGAGCACTTTGTTGTTTCCAGATTTGGCTGTTGAGAATAGTGCTGCTAACACTTCATCACTTGATCACTTGACATCCGTTATTCATCAATTTGCTCAAGTGGGTGCCAGTAATGTTTCCATTTGTCAATGCCATATGCCAGTGTAGCCCAATGGCATCTGCTTGCTTAGGAATAGAAGAACCTCAAACCTTTCGTTCAGACTTCTTGATGAAGAAGTCTGACCATCTTGTAGGTGGGTGGCCAAGTGATCTTTTGACATCCTGTGGGATCCAGTCGGTACTGGCTCTAGTCCAGCAGTCATCTCCAAGTCATATTACATGTCCAGCCAATCCGATTTTTGACACCTTGGTAAATGAGACAGCATCCCTGATTCTCGATCGACAGAGGTTGGAACTCTGATTCCTTCTCTCACTAGAGTGAGGTGTGATATTCCAAGCATAGCTCTTTCAATTCCACTTTGGGAGACCCAAGAGCGTTCTCATCCTGATTTCATAGGGCCCAGGTCTCTGAGTCTTATATTAATTCAGGGAGAATGGTGGAGTCGAAGAGATGTGCCAGAAGCTGAGGTTATTCATCCTTTTAGCTATTTATTTGATGCTCTTGAAGGTGTTCCAAGCTGCTCTCTTCTTCCTGTGCAGTTCAGGTGCTAGGTCATTTGTCATGTTGAGTTCTCAACCTAAGTACACATAACTGCTGCATTCCGAGTTGTTTGCAAATGGAGAGTGAATGGAGCATCTGGAGCTAGTTCGTTTTCATGAACATTGTTTTGTTGAATTCAGCTGTAGATCTATCTTTCCACATTCACTGTTGAAGTCCGCCAGCATGTGTTTCTTGGCTGATGTTTAGTACTATTAGAATAATGTCATCATTGAAGTAGAGGTGGTGTAGTTGCTGACCATCTATCTTCACTCCCATTCCTTCCCATTCTAATTGTCACATGACTTTCTCAAGGGTGGCACTGAAGAGTTTCGGTGAAATGGTATCACACTCAGAATCCCTCTTTTGACATCATTGATCACTTCCTTGTAGAATGGTGAAATCCTGGTGGTAAATCCATAATACAGCACATGAAGTATCTTGTTATTGAATTTGAACACCCTGTTTGGCTAGGGCTTTGATGACTGTTTAGTCTCAACAGAATCAAAGGCTTTCTTTAATCCAATGAACATTAGACAGAGTGGCATCTTGAACTCCCTACAAACCTAAATGAGCTTGGTTACCATGTGTATATGGTCGATTATGCTGAATCCTTTTCAGAATCCAGCTTGCTCACATGGTTATCCTTTATCTAATGTTCTGCCAATACTTTTCAGGATAACTGAGTGAACAGTATGTAGATGACAGACAACAGACAGATAGGATAATAGTTGCCAATGTCGTGGATGTCTCCCTTCTTGAACAGCAGAACTGTCCTGTTGGTTTTCCATTGGGAGAGAACCTTGCATTCAGACAGGTAGCATATGAAGAGCCGAGCCAGTGCATTGATGAGTACTGATGGCAGATTCTTCAGATGTTTGGATCTGACTTTGTCTGGGTCAGGTGCTGTTTGCTTCTTTACCAACAAAATGGTATGTCAGATTTCAGAGGGAGAACATTGGGAATGACATATCCAACCTGCGGAATTTTGTATGTGGGCAGGTGGACATGGCTATCAAAGAGATCTGAGTAGATAATCAGATGTCATGGACAATCTTCTCCATTGCCTTTCTGAAAGATATGATCGATACCTCAGGATGTCGGAGGGCAGTCATCTTGGTCTTATAGTTGGCGAAGGACAGGCAGGCATTGCAATTGCTTTTCCTGGCTTCTGCTGCATCGGCCAATATTTCTGCTTTTCTTTCTTTGAGGTCTTACTTTATCGCTTCTCTGCACTGCTTTGCAAGCTTGGATGTTAGCTTATGGTTGCCTGAGGCTTGCCCCTTGCCATGTTGGCGAATGAGCTTGATTGAGAGTTTTTGAAGACAGGCATCCTTTTGTGACTTTCTCTCTCTCGACGGTCCTCACACAATCATGGAGGTGCTGAAACAGTAGGTTGTATTCTTAGTCGTTGTTGTCAATGATGACATCTTCCCATGTTGCTGCAATTGTGCCTAAGAGCTTCCAGTTGGTGGTCATTCTGGGAGTTCTCTTCTTAAACTTTGTAGTCCCTTTCTCCCCATTCCATGATGTAGAATTTTGCACAAAAGAGACATTGATCTGATCCTGTTTGGAATTTTGGGATGACAGTGACATCGGTCAAGCAAAACCATCGATTGAAGATGATGAGGTAAATTTCATTGTGGAACTGTCCACCAGGAGATTCCCATGTCCAATGTTTAGATCTAACCTTCTGGAACTGTGAGATAGTCTCTCATCCTGTTTGTTCCATTCCAGGCCATGGGTCCCGATGTGGAATTCTTTGGTCAATCTTCTCGGTTCTATCTTGGTATAAAATCACCGATTATGATCTTGTAGAAGGTGTGGTCTTCTTTATAGAACTCCTCCAGTTTAACTATCTGATATATATACACATATATATGCACATATATGTGTATATATACATATATACATATACATCACATAAAACATTATCTTCAGAATAAACATGAACTCTTACAACTAAGAATTGTTTTGTGAATAGACTATGCAAAATAAGTCATATATATATTTGTGATGAACATGAAAGAAGGTGAGGAGGAGAGGAAAAAAACCAAGCCAGAGGTTACAGGGTCAGGGGTGAAGGCTGTGGTCATTTGGTGGTGATAAGTTGTGATAATTTTGTATTTCTATAAACTATAAATATTTTGGTAACAAAACTCCTATAAAATTTTTTAAAATACATGAAGGTTGTACCATGTATGCCAAAGCTCATACAACTTAGATAAATTCTACTCAGTATAACTTAAAAATTAACAATAATATACAGTACAGTTTCTGTACTGTATATTAATTGACTAATGTCTTGGTTAAGAATACTGCCACACTTTTTTTCTTTTGGTGGGGAATTGGTAGCCCAGCTATCTCTGTGCTTCCTCCTGGCTCTGTGCTCAGTGATCACTCCTGGTAGGCTTGGGGTGTCATATGGGATGTCAGGGATCAAACCCATCCCGAATCCGCTGTGTGCAAGGAAAGCCGTCTACTTGCTGTACATCCCTCTGAAAGACGTCTACTTGCTGTACATCTCTCTGAAAGACGTCTACTTGCTGTACATCTCTCTGAAAGCAGTCTACTTGCTGTACATCTCTCTGAAAGACGTCTACTTGCTGTACATCCCTCTGAAAGCCATCTACTTGCTGTACATCCCTCTGAAAGCCATCTACTTGCTGTACATCCCTCTGAAAGACGTCTACTTGCTGTACATCCCTCTGAAAGACGTCTACTTGCTACATCTCTCTGAAAGACGTCTACTTGCTGTGCAATCTCCTGGCTCCTGCTGCCACACAATCTGTAATGGGAATGTAACATTAAGTTATAAAAATCTAAAAGGGAATAGAAAAGAAAGTTGGCCTAACTCTAACCCAAATTTGCCTAATAGTATCATCAGCTACAATAATAATCATGATTGATTCACCTTTGTAACCCAAACTCAGGTAGAGACAGTGTAGCATATAGTAAAGTTGAAGAACTTCAGTGAATGAATGAATTATAGGCTACACTGCTATTAGCATGTAATATAGTTTTGCAAAGACATAGAGTTAGGCTGTTTTCCCAAACCTTTCTGGGCTTGAGTCCAAAACTTTAATCAATTTGGCTAAACTGCTCACTGTTCTTGTCTATGATAAAATAAGAGCAAGGGCAATGAAGCCAGTTTCCCTTTGGTGGATTGTCTTGTCCTATTTAATATGGTCCCCATAGAGTATTAGTGTATTGTATTTGTCTTTGCATCTAGCGCTCTCTGATTAATAATCTTCCAGAAGTAAGACAAACCTCAGAGGTGAATTCACCTTCATTTCCAGAAAATAAAATCTTCGCCCTCAGAAAAAGAATTGCTCAGGATTACACATATGGTGATAAGAACCAAGTTTATTAAATTCCAAGTTTGGTGTTTTAAATCATCTAACCTCACTAATTAAGGCGAGGAAAACAGCCCTCTTAATATCGTTTAGAAGACAAAGTAGGAAAGACACAGGCAAAAGAAATCAGGAAAACAGGAAGGAAGGAAGAGGGAGAGATGGAAAGAGAGGAAAGAAGAAAGGAAAGGAGGGAGTGAGGGAGGAAAGAGAGATAGTAAATAAATCCATTCTTGGTATGCCAAAGCCCTATCACAAATATAGAAAGAAACAAAGATCAAGGGAATAGGAATGTGATGGTCACACCAGAGCACAACTTTCAAATATTTTACTTGCTTCCAGCTGCTTTTCTTTTAGAGGAGTCCAAAACCCTTCCAGGCCTATATGACTGTGCTAATTAATTGTTAACTTGCCTTCTATTAAAAGTCTGCCAGGTTGGACGCCAAAAAGTGGAGTGTTAAAATATTTAAAAGCCCTTAAGCCAGAGCACACACTGATCATGAGCAGGAGGTAGAAGAAATATTTCCTTTGGTACTGAGTGGGCTAAATGAAGGAAACTGGATTTTCTGCACTTTTTAGGAAAGCTTCCTAGCTTGTTTCCATTTTCAAAAAGCTGGGCCTCAAAGAACTAGAATATACTTGCCTGCACCATTTTGAACCATTCAACTGCTTATCATATATACCGACAGTATCTTGGAATGATGTAATTATTTCCAAATGAGGCCAGGATTAATTAGACTAAGTGAAGATCTTGGGGGTAAATAGATTTAATAGCATTCTTTGTACATAGCTAAATTATGATTAAATCAAGAAAAGAACAACTCAATAGACTCAATTGTAGCCAGTGGTAGATATTACTAAGAGTGAAGGATGGAAACTGATTAATAACTTGTGCCTCTCATTTGTCTTCTTGCTGGCTAGTAAGTTACATTTCAGAGGAATTTGAGCAGAAGGAGAGAAAAAAGATGATTTAGGAACTCTAGCTTGATGCCCTTTGTTCTCCTTGATTCACATGTTTTGAAAATCATGTTCGGCATTAAGGGAGATATTTCAATAATATTAAAATGTTGACTGGAATGATTCATTGTTCTCTGCATGGCGTTAAAAGTCAGTGGGTGGAAATATAAAATGTGCCTCTTGCTAAAGACAAAATATTTGAAAATATTTTGGTGGTATGTCTCACTCACAGCAGAAAAGGAAAAATAATATTAGTGGAATCTATAAGTATATATATAATATGTATATATACACAATGTTCACAAAAAGTTTCTATGAGAATTTTAATCTCACTTTGATAATACCTCTGTAAATCATGTAATACATATTCAGTAAAAGAGAACTACCTTACTTTTCAAGTGGAGATGGATGTAGTCACTTTGATTTGGGATGTTGGAAATAAAAGTTTAATTTTCTTATAGAACAGATTAATCCATAAAACATTACAGAATATATTTCTGAGGAAATTATTACCTTAAAAATACTGCATACACGAGTCTATAGGCAAGCAGGTATTTCCTCTTTATTGCATTCAATGAAACTCATGTCATACATTTTATACAGTATATGCAAGGAATTATTTTAAGCACTTAAAATACTAATTCATTTTACTTTTCATAAAGTCCCTACAAGGCAAGATCTGTCATAAATCCCATTTTATGATGTATTTGAGCCTTTGAGCCTTCTGTGGATGTGGATAATGGACTCAAATTTCACAGTTACTAAGGATTAACGTTGGGATTTATACTGACCCCTGACTAATACCAGAGTTCATGATCTCAAGATAATATCTTTCCAAGACATTTTGACAGATTAGGGAATTAGAGTGGAAAAAAAATGTCCATAACACTAACTAAATCTAATAGTGCCTGATTTCTTCAAAATAGTTCACACCAATCTGGATTATTAAATGTTGGAGCTCACATTTGCCCATGTGACAGAACAGAACACCTATGCTACATCATTACTAGGGTGATTAAAGAACATAACGTGCAGGTTAAGTCCCTGGACCTTGATTTTAGCAAGTCTTTGTCCAATGAAGGAAGAGTGAATGAAACTATGACATTTACGAAAAATGGAATACACAAAGCCTCAAAGACTGATGAAATCATACAATTTGCTGCACTTGGATGGAATGGGAGGATCATATGCTAAGTGAAGTCAATTAGAAGGACAAGGACAACTACCAGATGTTCTCCCTAATTTGTGTGCATATAAAAAGCAGGGTGATACCATTTCACATTTCGACAGGGTGATACCTTTTCACCAAAACTCTTCAGTGCCACCCACGAGAACATCATGCGACAATTAGAATGGGAAGGAATGGGAGTGAAGATAGATGGTCGGCAACTACACCACCTCACTTCACTGATGACATAGTTCTAATAACACCAAACAATAGCCAAGTGGCACAAATGGTGGCTGACTTCAACCGAGAATGTGGAAAGATAGGTCTACAGCTGAATCTAAAGAAAACCATGTTTATGAAAAATGAACTAGTTCCAGAGGCCCCATTCACTCTCAATGGAACAAACATCTCTGAATGCAGCAGTTATGTGTACCTAGGTCGAGAAGTCAACATGATGAACGACCTAAAACCTGAGCTGCCCATGAGGAAGAGAGCGGCATGGAATGCCTTCAAAGGCATCGAAGAAATAGCTAAAAGGACAAAGAACTTCCGGCTCCTGGACATCTCTTTGACTCCACCATTCTCCCTGCATTAACATACACCTCAGAGACCTGGGCCCCATGAAAGCAGGATGAGAATGCTATTCAGGTCTCCCAGAGAAGAATCGAAAGAGCTATGCTTGGAATATCACGCCTCACTCAAGTGATAGAAGGTATCGAACCTCTGACCTCCATCGCTATTCCAGAATCAGGGACACTGTCTCGTTTGCCAAGGCATCAAAAAATCAGATGGGCTGGACATGTAATGTGATTTGGAGACAACCGCTGGACTAGAGGATTACCGACTGGATCCCACGGGATGTCAAAAGATCACATGGCTGCCCACCTACAAGATGGTCAGACTTCCTTGTCAAGACCCTGAAGGAACGGTTTGAGGCTCTTCCTATTCCTGAATCAACCAGATGCCATTGGGCTACATTGGCATGTGATAGGGTCCAATGGAAATGTTACTGGCACCCGCTTGAGCAAATCGATGAATAACGGATTCAAGTGATCAAGTGATTAAAAGCATGTGTAAGAAGTAGCATATTTCTACACATGCTAAAGGAGGCAAAAGAATACTCTGTACTATAGAAACAAAAAGACCAAGAAAAGGGAGAAGTAGAAGGGGGAAGCAAGGATAGGAAGTTTGGAGGTAACATAATAGCAAGGGGAAGGTTTCTTGTGGTATAGAGGTGAGGTTATCTATATATATCTAAACCACTAGACCCAACACTACTGAAAGCATGAGACCAAACTAACAATAATTCGAAACCTATCTGTCAAGGAGTCATTTCAGAGATGGGAGTAGTGGCAAGGGGACCTGGGGTTGGTCGAGGTCATGGAATTCAAACACTGTATGCCTAAAAACTATTGTAAATAATTTATAAATTATTTACAATAAGAGCTGCTACCTGCTCTCCCTGTGCCCAGCCGCTCACAAGGCACCCGGGAGGGATGGCAGTTTCTAGCCCTGGCCCACCACCCCAGCAGAGCCTTACAAGTGCCAGACGACCCCCCCATGAGGGCAGCCATTTTCCACATCTGGACTTCCCTCTCATCAGAACTCCACCCAGGAGAAGAGCCTATCACAGCCCTGTTCACTCAGCCACTTGCGGTCATGCAGTTCATCAATAAATGCTGGAGATCAGAGGTGACTACAAGAGTGTGCCACCCGCACGGCAGAGCCTGACAAGCTACCCGTGTCGTATTTGATATGCCAAATACCAGTAACAATTATATACCTCATTTCCATGACCTGATGGAATGGTTTGAGGCTCTTTATGTTCCTGGAGCAAGCAGAGGCCCTTGGGCTCTACTAGCATGAGACAGGACATATGGAGATGTTACTGGTGCCCGCTCGAAAAAAAAAATTGATGATGAATGGGAAGACAGTGATACAGTGAGGAAACATAAAATATTTCTTATTTTCTAAATAAGAAATAAAGCACAAAACTGCAATAAATTATATTAAAAGGCACACCAATAGGGAAGCACCCCAAATTCTGGTCTATCCATGTTCCATTCCTTACCTTATGCCTTCATGGTACAAATAATCAGAGTTGTTTGCAAAGAGCACAGGGTAGGAGATTGGAGATTGTTCATTCATTCATAGCTTTGTCTTTTTCTTAGTCTTTAATGTCTTTGTTACTAAGAAAACTCATCTCTTAAATGTAACAGTGACACATTCAAGGCCTTCAAAGTCTTAAATTCTAAGGGATTAAGATTTAAAGGGACAAACATGATAACTTTTCAGTACCTGTATTGTAAACTATAATGCCAAAAGGAAAAAGAGAGAGAGAGAGAAGAGAGAAGAGAGAAAGAAGAGAGGTACCTGCTGTAGAAGCAGGGTGGGAGGGGTGGTGGAGAGAAAGAAATGGGGACATTGGTGGGGTGAAATGAACACTGTTGAAGGGACAGTGTTGGAATATTGTATGACTGAAGCCCAATCATGAACAACTTTGTAACTGTGTATCTCACAGTGATTTAAAACAATTACATAAATAAAAATAAAGATTTTACTTTGTCCTTCCAGCAGGAGTCCCATGGAAGAGCTTGGAGTACTTCTTATTTATTAAGAAATTAAATCTGTCATCCACACCTGATAATTTTCTGTGACCAGTATTCAGAACAAAGACCATCACTGTCATAGGTCTTTTTGTTTTGTTAAAGGACTCCACTTCTATAGCAGGATGCAGGGAAATGAGTCCTTTATTGGCAAGGGTGGAAAGGAAGGAAGGGAAGAAGAAATGAAGGAAGGAAGGAAGGAAGGAAGGAAGGAAGGAAGGAGAGAGAGAGTGAAGGAAGGAGGGAAGGAAGGAGGGAGGGAAGAAAGGAAAGAAGGAGGGAAAGAAGGAGGGAAGGAAGGAAGGAGAGAGTGAAGAAAGGAGGGAGGGAAGGAGGGAAGAAAGGAAGGAGGGAGGGAAGGAGGGAAGGAAGGAAGGAGGAAGGGAAGGAGGGAAGGAGGGAAGGAGGAAGGGAAGGAGGAAGGGAAGGAGGGAAGGAGGAGGAAGGAAGGAGGAAGGAAGGAGAGAAGGAAGGAAGGAGGGAAGGAAGGAAGGAGGAAGGGAAGGAGGAAGGAAGGAAGGAGGGAAGGAAGGAAGGAGGAAGGGAAGGAGGGAAGGAAGGAAGGAGGGAAGGAAGGAAGGAGGAAGGGAAGGAGGGAAGGAAGGAAGGAGGGAAGGAAGGAAGGAGGAAGGGAAGGAGGGAAGGAAGGAAGGAAGGAAGGAGGAAGGAAGGAGGGAAGGAAGGAAGGAGGAAGGGAAGGAGGGAAGGAAGGAAGGAGGAAGGGAAGGAAGGAAGGAAGGAAGGAAGGAAGGAGGAAGGGAAGGAGGGAAGGAAGGAAGGAGGAAGGGAAGGAGGGAAGGAAGGAAGGAGGAAGGAGGGAAGGAAGGAAGGAAGAAGGAAGGAAGGAGGAAGGGAAGGAGGGAAGGAAGGAAGGAGGAAGGGAAGGAGGGAAGGAAGGAGGAAGGGGAAGAAGGGAAGGAAGGAAGGAGGGAAGGAAGGAAGGAAGGAGGAAGGGAAGGAGGGAAGGAAGGAGGAAGGGAAGAAGGGAAGGAAGGAAGGAGGGAAGGAAGGAAGGAGGGAAGGAAGGAGGGAAGGAAGGAAGGAGGAAGGGAAGGAGGGAAGGAAGGAAGGAGGAAGGGAAGGAGGGAAGGAGGGAAGGAAGGAAGGAGGGAAGGAGGGAAGGAAGGAAGGAGGAGGGAGGGAAGGAGGGAAGGAGGGAGAGAGGAAGGAGGGAAGGAAGGAAGGAGGGAGAGAGGGAGGGAGGGCCTGAGGGTGGGATGAAAGGAGGCACTAAGGAGCACAGAGGAGAGATGGAGATGCGGAGTCAGGAACAGGCCATACAGGTGTCGAAGAACACTAGTTATTTGTTTACCTCTTCATTTTTAGCTCTAGAGCAGACATATTTCTTGAAACTCCCAATGATAATCATTATTAGAAGATATTGATTCTTGCAATCACGTTTATTAATGAGAACCAAATTGGCTTCTCACACCTAATGTTTCTTTGTTCAAGGAGATGGCTCCATTTTGCTTTCAAAAAAGAATGCCAACTTCCCTACTCATTCCAAGAGAACTTGCTATTTTCATTTGATATCTTGAATAGTCATTGCTGCTAAGAAAGACAGAGTTTACATTTATTTAAGAAAAGTGTTTATTTTATATGATTTGAAACTCCAGGAGTGTTTTAAGTTGGAAGTCCCAGAGCCTCAATAGCTTTCAAGGAAACCTGGAGCTGTTGAGAGAGAGCTTTCTGCTGCACTTCCTAGAAGCAAGAAATTAAACTGAAAACAAGATATACCAACATCTATCAGGGAGAGGAAGCAAAGAGACTGAAATATGAGAGGAAAGCCAAGAGCTAAGTTCCAGTTCATGCTTTAACATAACATTATTTGATCCTGAGAAAGTCAAACTCTTGTATTATTCTTATTGCAGAGAGATGGGGGATATCAAGATTTATTTCCTCATGGATGCTGAAAATTTCTATCAACATTCTTAGAAATGCATATTGCTTTGGTATTTGTGAATTGCTTCTTTCTGATCTTCCCCATCAATTAGATATACTTGCTTCTCTCTTTTCAAACCCTTGAAAATCATTTTACCTTTGATGTAGCTGAACCTAAGGAGTGGCTCATGTGAGGCCGGAAGGGGAGGGAGATGGTCACTTTCTCCCCAGCAGCCTCTGCTGCCTGGTACCCACTGGGCAGGATAAGGACTGATAAAACCCAAGTCAATCTTAGGCCTTCCCCAGGGTTTCCTCAGGGTAATTTTCTTCCTCGCAGAAAAATAATTTTCAGGAGTAGACTAGCAGTGAAGTAGAACAAATTTTATTTTGGAGGTTTTAGGAAGGGGAAGGAGGAGGGAAAGTGTGTGTGTGTGTGTGTGTGTGTGTGTGTGTGTGTGTGAGAGAGAGAGAGAGAGAGAGAGAGAGTGCATATCTCAAGAGGGGAGATGCAGGTGACACACGTCCTCGGGCACCACACATGCTCGGCCACGTGGGCTCAAGCAGCGCATGGGCTCAGACAGCATATGCACACTGTCCTTTGGTCATGAAGGCTTTTATAGATTTCTTCCCAAGTTACTCCCATATGGGGCTTCAACCTAGGTTAAGGGCCATTGCTAGGGCCGTTGCCAAGGGGAGTAGACTTTGGGAGTTGTCTTCTTTGAAAATCTCTTTTCTTGACCTGTTTCTGCTGGATCTTCTGCCCTGGAATGTAACCGGATTAAGGACTGGGCTGAGACAGGTTGATCCAGATTCCTTAAGGTCTACTGAAGGTTAATTTGTCTCATCAAGTTTGTTTCTGGTTCCAAAATGTGACTCTGGACAGTATTAGAACAAGAATTCACTACCAGTGCTCACCCCCCACCCCCACGGCCTGCCTGCCTACAGTCATCACCTTGATATGCCATTTTCAATCCAATTCAACTTGGAGAAAATCAAATATATTTCAATAGCATAGAGAGTCGAATGCACAAGGATTGTAAAAACACCTTAAAATTCCATCCTCGGGTGAAGCTAATCAGAATGATACAAAGACTACATTATAGAATATCAGGATAAAAATTGGCTTCTTTTCTATTTTAATGTAAATCTTATAACTAAGAGTTGCCAAACAGAATATTCAATTGACAGAACCCTTGTGTGTGGCTATTGCAGCCCTCACAAGTACTTCAACTCACTTGATCTCATCTGCATTAAAGTTTTTTTGTTCAGGGTACAGTGGTGGACTATCATGAAGCAATGAGAAAAAAAAACCACATAAATTTTCAATCACTTTGCTTGATCACTTGAATCACTTTATTCATCGATTTGCTCGAGTGGGTGCCAGTAACATTTCCATTTGACCCTATCACGTGCCAGTGTAGCCCAATGGCATCTGGCTGCTTCAGGAATACAAAGAGCCTCCTTTGTATTCTTCAGGGTCTTGACAAAGAAGTCTGACCATCTTGTAGGTGGTGGCCACATGATCTTTTGACATCCTGTGGGATCAGTCAGTAACGGCTCTAGTCCAGCGGTCATCTCCAAATCGCATTACATGTCCAGCCCATCTGATTTTCCATGCCTTGGAAAATAAGACAGCATCTCTGACTCTGGAACAGCCACAGAGGTAGTAACTCGGATTCTTTCTCTCACTTGAGTGAGGCGTGATATTCCAAGCATAGCTCTTTTAATTCCTCTCTGGGAGACTGAATTCCTCAGTTTTTTTTCACAAAATCCTATAATCAAAATGAGGAAATAGTAGAACATTTTTTTTTGTAAATGAGCTTTCAATCCATAAAATCAAGTAAATTGCCTTTGGTTTCATGAATGATTCGAGGATGTCTGAATTTGAGCACACTTTTCATTACTAGTAAGGAAAATTGGTAATTTGTTGCTACTTCCAAGATGGATTGAAAATTACAATGAACATAATCCATTATGGATATAAACCAGCAATGAGTTACAGGTTATTTTGCATAAGTCAAGGACAAAGCTGAAGAAAAGGGGCTTAACTATAAAAGGAGCACTTTCTAGGGGTGAAATTGCTGGCTCTCTTTCTCTTTGTTTGCCTCAGAGACATTAGAGGTACTTGGACTAGGGGTCCTATAACTACTGCTGTGTCATTCCTAAAGACTAATCCCACTAGCTACCTTCAGTTTCACATCATGACTCAGGACTTTCAGCCACCAGCTCTTTAAAATCTGTTGGTGGAAAGCAGATCAAAGGATATGCTAAGGTCTGATGGATACTGCCTGTTAACTTATACACAGGCTTTTCTGGCAGACTATCTCTCAATAGAGTTAGTATGTAGAATTCCCTAGTGAGACTATTTTCACGATTGCAGAATCATAGACACTACTACCCTAGGTCATTTTCCTAAATCACATCTTGATGGATGGCTGTAGCTAGCCTAAGTGGAGTCTAATGGACACTGCTTGGAGCGCAGACAGAAAACAGGTTTTTCTTGTGTTCCTGTTACTTTAAAGGCTATAAGATCTTGTCATCTTGGGTTAGCCAGGAAGGCCAAATTTGCAAACTGTAACACATTCTTTTGTTTTTCTCTAACCTCACCTAGATAGCAGGTGAGGTTATCTCCTCACATAGGAGCCAAACCTGCAGAGCCAATCCTCTGCAGGTTTGGCTCCTATGTGTTTGTCTTCTGATCATCTGCATATCCTATGCTAAATATGTGGAATATCTTTGCAGTGTAAACTATGCAAACTTAACTCTTAGTTATTTTGTCTTTTGATACTGTGGGTATATAAGAGAGTTGGGGGTCATTGTATAAGCTGTCAGCTGCCAAGATGAGCTGCTCTCCCTTAGGCTGGTGATTATTAAAAATTAATGAATATTCATCCTGTTACTGAAGTCTCATCTCTGAACCCCCTGCCTACATAGATCTCTCATTAACAAGAATCTCACACACTTTTCAAAGGTATTTCCTAAACTGAGTTTGGCATAATTTATGATTCCTATAATAGTCTTTATACTAGGTATCTATGTTCAGTGAGAAGGAATAGTATATCTTTGGTCTATATTCATTAAAATGCATCTTACTTCCTAAGAAGTATTCTCTGTTTAAAACCAACTTTTCGCTTCTATCAAATTGGGAACCATCATTTCCTATGTCGCCAAGACATAGTGTTAAACTCTCTGATATGTTCTCTGGACACTCATTATGTCACTGGGCTTAAAATGAGATGGATGCAGGTTCTCACCTCCATGGGGTGAACTTGTACATCACACCAAGTGTTATCTTCATAAAGTCCTCTTATTAGGTCATTTCTACCTCTTTCTCTTATAACTGAAGGTTTCTGGTTTATAAAATGGGAGTAACCATCTCATTAAACTGTTGGGTATTATGTTAAAAAAAAGAAGTCAGAGGAAAGATAAATACCACATCATCTTGCTCCTCTGTTCTACGTAGAGAAAGAGAGCAGGAGAACTGACAGCATTCAAAAGTGACAAGTACTTGACCTTGGACAATAAAATTGAGATTACTGAGTTGGAGGGAGGAGCAGCGTGATGTAAAAGAAGAGGTAAGCTAGAAATGGCATAAGGGCATTGGTTAGGGTCTTGGGCAATGAGGTGCATTTATACATAAAAGCATGAAGGTTAGCATTCTTGTGAACATGTGACCTAAACCATAATAAGTAAATATTAAATATGAATAAGTAAGCCTAGGAGAAAGGAGGAAGTCCAGTTAGTTTTGCATCTTAAGTGATTACTTTTGCTTGTATTTTTGCAGGTTCTGTACACTTTCAATCATTTGACTAAAACAACTGTTCAGTTGCCTGTGACATAGCATTTATTTTTGAATCACATTTTCTGTAATCAAATTAACCAAACCATAGCTTGTCTCATTATTCACTTACTCATATATTGAAGAAATATTTATTTTGTCTCTAAAATAACTTTTTTGGAGTATTATGAGGATTATATGAATTATAACTGGCCAAACATTATAGCATATTAGACAAACTTCAATTATTATGGCATTATTTTTCATTGTACTCTCATGTCAATTTTCAAATTTTTATATTAAATATGGAACCAATGTTTGTGTTGAGCCTTTCCTCAACTCTTTAGTATTTTATTTTTTCTTACTTATAGTCCAATATTCTCTTAAATATACCATGTACATTGTCTTATTTTAAAGAACACCCCCCTTGCATTGTTTGATTTGAGAGTTTTCTAACCAAGCCAACAAAATTGGTATATTCACTTGGCACGGAGAAGCTCATCCTTGGATTGACCATTTCCCCCTTCTTTACATAACTATAGTGTGCTTTGAGAATAGGGAAAAAAGCCTATACTTTCAGTAGTTAGAGATGGTATAGTCTTCATTTCAAAGATATTTTGAATTTAGTTGTTTAAAAAAAGCAATACAACCATTATCTGATAAGGTATAATCGAAAAGAAATTGAGTTTCACATGCTTTCTTATGTGAAGTAATAGGGTCAAGTGAATTGAACAGGAAATGCCAAAGGTTATATAATAGTTCATTGATATTTATTTTTAAAGAAAATATAAATATAGACAAACACTAGATTTAAAGAAGAGTTTAACTATGCAAAACCTTTAAAATATTATTTGAGGAGTTGTAGCAATAGTACAGTGGGGGAGGGCATTTACTTTTCACGCAGCCCGCCCGGGTTTGATCCCTGCCATCCCATATGGTTCCCTGAGCACTGCCAGGAGTGATTCCTGAGTGCAGAGCCAGGAGTAAGCCCTGCGCACCTTGAGTGTGACCTGAAAAAAGACAAAAAAAAATCCAAAATATCACTTCAATGCCTTTAGACTCCACCTCATCCACCAAACCTCAGCAGAATTGCTTGCACAAAACTCTTAATGTTCATTTCTTATTGATCATCACATTGCAAGAACCAAAAGATACTGTCATTGCTACGTTGGTGACATGATTCACTTTTTTATTTGGTTGAGTATAGTGGCTAAAAAGCATAAACTGAAATGGCAAACTGTGTGACTCAAATACTACTTTAGTATTTATTTGTATGGACTGAGGCAATTTCTTAAACCTTTTGTGCTTTTGATTTATTGCCTGAATAAAGGAGGCTATTTTACCTGTAAATAGATTTTTATCTTACTAATAGACTGAATTGTGGCACATAACACAATAAAAGCCACGAGCCATTTGTTTCCAGTAAATGTTAGTTGTTATGATTAAGTGAACATTAAGAACTTACTCTATGTTCAATGTTTTGTTTGAAATGTGCATACAGTGATGCACAAGTCCAAGCAACAGATTCACTCTCAAGGCACTTACACACTTATGGGGAGATAGACTTTAAACTTCACATAACAATGTACAATTATCAATGTGTACTCAAAGGAGAGATAGAATGAGATATAAAAGTTGGGAAAATGTTTTCAGAATATGTGAGGATTTGGTTAAGATTATAAAATTAAGCAGTAACCAGAATGTAAGAATATGATCACCCTGGGGTCAGAGTGATAGCATAGCAATAGGGCATCTGCCTTTCATGCGACTGACCGGGGTTTATCCGCGGCATCCCATATGTTCCCCGAGAACCGCCAGGAATAATTCATGAGTGCAGAACCAGGAGTAACCCCTGAGCATTGCCAGGTGTGACCCATAAAGAGAGAAAAAAATGATCACCAGGGGAAACCCGAGGGACAAAGAGGGCAGAAGGAAAACCAGCTGAGGACGGCTAACAGATTGTTAAAGTTCATATCTCTGGAAATTGGATTGAATAAGTGATCCAAAGGAAAGGGATCAGAACTATTTTGAGGACTCTGGAATATTGCAGTGAAAGTGCTCATCTTTTTGTACTCACTCTCCTTCATAGGGCCACTCCCTCCTCCATTTCAGTGAGGTGAGTGAGGTTCTTAGGTGATATCCCTGAACAGATGAAGTTGATCTAAAGTCATTTTTTCAAGCCTTCTTGTCATGAGACACTAGGGACCCTTTTCACTAGGGACCCTTAACTGATAAAACCACTGTTTCTCAAGTTTTCTGTTAGCATTCTTGTGTAACACAAGAACAAACATTGCAGTGAAATGCAATATTCCAGATTCCTCAAAATAGTTCTGACAGACCTGGGGCAGAGCTGCTATCAGCTCTCCCTGTGTCCAGCTGCTCACGAGGCACCCGGGAGGGATGGCAGGTTCTAGCCCTGGCTACCACCCCAGCAGAGCCTTGCAACAAGCCAGATGACCCCCCCACTCCATGAGAGCAGCGATTTTCCAGATCCAGACTTCCCCCTCGTCAGAACTCCACCCAGCAGAAGAGCTTATTACAGCCTGCGGTTCATCAATAAATGCTGGATTTAAAGGTGACTACAAGAGTATGCCACCCGCACGGCAGAGCCTGGCAAGCCTCCTGTGTCGTATTTGATATGCCAAATATCAGTAACATTTATAGACCTCATTCCCATACCTGATGGAATGGTTTGAGGCTCTTTATGTTCCTGGAGCAAGCAGATGCCCTTGGGCTCTACTAGTATGAGACAGGACATATGGAGATGTTACTGGTGCCCGCTTGAGCAAATCAATGATGAATGGGAAGACAGTGATAGTGACAGTGACTGGAATATTGAATCTTATACGCAATGATGAGATTTTTGCAAGGTTAAATGGTGATGCCTAGCGCAAGAAAGTGAAAAGTTATGTCTGCTAGATTATTTTTCTTCTTAGTTTTAAGTGTGTGCATAGACTATGTTTCATCCACTCTATGACCCTTTCTAGTGGTGGAGGGGGTTTAACATTATTTGTACTTCCTTAAGTATCATGTTTGTTCTTGTGTTACACAAGAATGCTAACAGAAAACTTGAGAAACAGTGGTTTTATCAGTTAAGGGTCCCTAGTGAAAAGGGTCCCTCATGTCTCATGATAAGAAGGCTTGAAAAAACGACTTTAGATCAACTTCATCTGTTCAGGGATATCACCTAAGAACCTTACTCACCTCACTGTAATGGAGGAGGGAGTGGCCCTATGAAGGAGAGTGAGTACAAAAAGATGAGCACTTTGGGAACTCAGCAAAGAGACAACACACTACACTGCAAGCAGGGTTAGGTTTATATGCCTTAGGAAGCAGGAGATAAATGTTCTATGGGGTTTTTAGCACACACTTGCATAAAGACTAAACAGGGTATTGTGGTTCCACATTCCTTTCAGCTGAGGCCCTGTTCTCCTAGCTGTTCCCTGGTGCCACTGAGGAAACTGGTTGCCTCTAGTTGGTTGCCAGAGGGCAAGGGGGCCATGGGGATAGGGGCTACTGCTTGGAAGACAAAAAGGGGAGCTCTGGAGGAGGGGCCACCTACCGCTAGTCCCATTAGGGCCAAGTCTCGGGAGCACATCCTCAAGCCTAGTTGCTCCCCAACTATGCCTTGCAGGCATATCCCACATTCTTGGTGTCCCTGCTTCAGGCTTGTTCACCTGGGGCTGGCCTCTAACTGATATATAGGCCAAATTGTTCCACTATGTACATATGTGGAGCAGATAAGACAAGTCTAGTTCCAGTGAGTTAAAAAATAAACAAAAGTTACTGTATACAGTTATTTGAGGTGCCCACTTGAAAGCACAGAATGAGTTTTTTTTTCTTTCTCATGGCCAAAGTATATACATGCACACATACAGTCAAATGCATGATGACAAAAATTAAACCTGTAATAAAATTAATATAGTAAGTCTCATGGCTTCTGATTTACTAGCTTTATGTAAGAGACATTGTTAATAAGTTAGTACAATAGAAAACCTTTTTACAAAAACTTGTTTAGTTCAAACCTGGCAATATTCAGGGTTTACTTTGACTTTGGGCTCAGTGGTCACTCCTGGTGGTGCTCAGGAACCACAAGTGGTGCTGGGGGTACCCAACCTGGGTCAGCTGCAAGCAAATCAAGCACCTTACATGCTGTACTACCTCTCTGGTTCAGGCATTCCTTTTGAGCTGATAGTTCCTTAAGAATTGCTATGGAAAGGAATTGATAACCCTGGACAAGAACTGAGTGATGAAAGGAGGTAATGGGATAGACATGATAAGCTTCCAGTACCTGTTCTACAAATCATAATTCACAAAAAGGAAAGGTACACACACACATACATACACACACAGAAGAAAAGAGCCTGTATTAAAGGTGCTTGGAGTTGGGGGGGTGGAATGAGGGAAATGGGACGTTGGTAGTGGGAAATGTCCACTAGTATAGGGACAGATGTTAGTGCATTATGTGTTCAAAATCCAATCATCTACATTTTGTAACTATGTGTCTCACGATGATTTAATACTCCTGGCTACTTATTCTTAAAATCTAATGTGATTTTGGACATACATAGAGTTATTTATGTATTACTCTGTTTTACACTGGTCTTTCCCTTTCCTGGGTTCTCAAAAGATATGTTGGTCTCAAGTACCCTTTATGTAAATCTTTTCAAAATGTCTCTTTCCTGTTAATTTGGAGTCCAGATCCATTCTCCATTCTATTCTCCAGATTTCAAAAATAGAAACTGTTGTTTCATTTCCATCATCACACTGCGAAAGCCTTCCCTTAAGATCAGGGACAAGACAAGGCTGCCCACTCTCACCACTTGTATTCAATATAGTACTGGAAGTACTTGCCATAGCAATCAGGGAAGAAAAAAGGCATTAAGGGCATCCGGATAGGAAGGGAAGAAGCCAAGTTGTTACTGTTTGCAGATGACATGATATTATACCTGGAAAACCCTAAACTCTCTACCAAAAAACTCATAGAAATAATAAATTCTTACAGCAGAGTGGCAGGGTACAAAATCAATACCCAAAAAGTCAATGGCCTTCCTATATGCAAACAACGAAAGAGAAGAAAGGGACATTAAAGAAACTATCCCATTCACAATTGCACCATCATCACACTGCTTGTCAACAGAGTCCTCGCTGTAGCATAGAACATACCACATTAAACAGTGTAGCATTAGTAGAAGAATTGGAAGCTATCCACATATTCTGTAGTGTCATTCAGTTTCCTCAGGTAGGTGATCAGCAGAGTCAAGGTCTTAGCTGTAAAGAAGATACCAGTAGTCATCTCCTTAAGCTCTGCCTCAGTATCAGAGAGTCTCTTTGTCTAAGGGCATTGAGTTCTTTGTCTCCACTGAGTTCCCTGTATTGGATCCATTGCAGGATTGTGGTGGTCAATACTATTTGTGACCTCCCAGCTCACTGACTTAGATTTTGTCAGACCTGTATCACTGTTCTGCTTTCTTGTCTGCCCAGTCACTCTCCCTCTCTCTTCTCTCCTCAGATTTTAATGCGTATTTTCATTCTTCACTCCATCTCAGTGTGTTTTTGTTAAACTTAACTATGACACACCTCACTTTTGAAATCATAATCACTAAGACCAAAACACCATACCAACAAATTCCTGTCATTTCCAGTAAGGGAGAAACTCAATAAAATTTATTTTTAGAAGGACAGTTTTGTTAATCCTACAGCAAGTACTCTTTTGGAAATGTATCTCTATTGGTAATATGGTATTTATTTAATATGTCAGTTCTAATGTTTCCCTTGTAGTCATCCAGGAAAGATAAAGCATGTGCAATATTATGCTGGCACACTTGCAATCTTTTTGATGTGAGATGTGAAACTAATATTTGGCTATTACTCCATCCTTTCAATGGTGATTAGAAATACAGATTCATCACAATCATAGTCAATATAGGCTATGTTCATGTGGGAACGAAAATATCTTTAGTTCCATAGTGTAGAAAGCATAAATAGCTTTTGGATGCAGAACACATATTTCTGTAATGATCTTTGTTTCTGATATCACCCCAGAGAAGCATAATATTTCTTCAGAAAGTCTAATATATCTTTTCTGCTTTTTCAGTAATGAATGCAGACGTGATTATGTTAAAGCTAAATAGTTGGCTCATCATTAGGTCATCTAAGCCAAGGCCCATTATGCCAAATCTAACTTCTAATAAGGAGAAAAAGACTCTTAAAAACAGGCATTGTCCATTTCACTTTTAAAAAAGATACATCAAGGAAAGGAAAGTGGGAGGGAGAGTTAAAGAGAAAGAGAGAAAGGAGATATAGAACCCGCCATGGAGATTGGCTGGGGGAGGGGGAAGGGGAGGGAAGTGGGGACATTGGTGATGGGACATGGACACGGGTGGACAGATGGGTGTTGGAACACTATAGAACCAAAACTCAAACATGAGCATCTTGTAATTGTATATCTAAAGGTGGTGTAATAAAATAATAAAAAAAGATATATCAATTAAGCAAAGAATATTTGAGAACATGGGATTTGACCACCTAAGAATTCTTGCAAACTTTCCAACTTTTGAAATTGTTTTACAATGTCATTTGTTCTCTGCAGCTCTCTTTGCTGCTTCTGCTGATGCTCTTAAATACTCAACATGATGATCACAACTACTAGTTATAAAGAATGATTAACTTTTAATCATATTGTCATTTATAATTTCACAAACATTACCTTCTTTCCCACTATAACTCACCATTTCTCTTTTGCATACCCCATCCTTTTAAGCAAGGAAATGCTGAAGTATTGTTCATGCTTGAATAATGTTGAGAGCATGCTCATGTATTTCCTTCCCAGGAAGGAAGGAAACACCTGAGGCACTCTTTCTTTTAGTATTTAATTCCTGGCATTATAACTTAAGGGGCATGTTGAGTTTCCTCACACGAATTTCTAAAGATAATAGGAATTCTTTGTTTCTGTTTATTATTTATTTCTACTTTGTTTCTGTTTATTATTATTATTGTCAATCTCATTGTAAGAACTTGATCTGTTTTTCACTTTTTTCCATGTATCCACTTCTAATTTAATATAGAATTAGGGTAGGAACTTCCAGTACATAAAGATTTTTCAATGCGAAGAGTCACTGTATCACTATATCACTGACTTCCCGTTGGTCATCGATTTGCTCGAGCGGGCACCAGTAACATCTCAATACATCCTGTCACATGCGAGACAGCCCAAGGGCATCTGTCCACTCCAGGAACATAAAGAGCCTCAAACCATTCCATCAAGTCATGGGAATGAGGTCTATAATTGTTAGCATTTCATCAATAAATGCTGTGTCAGTTGTCCTATTATTTAACCAGTTCACTCCTCTCCCCCTACGGCGATCATTTGTGTGTTGAACATTAACTGTCCACACCATCAGTAGGGCAAAGGGCAAATTATGGTGTCAGCAACATCTTGCTTTTGTCATCTCTTCAGAGTGATGTTTCTTGTAAAGAAATGAGAGGACAGAGAGACAGTGCAGTGGACAGGGTGTTGCTTTGCATGTGACTGACCCAGATTAAATCCCCAGCACCCCAGATTTGTCCCTCAACCCCTTCTAGGAGTGAACTGTGAGTGCTGATCCAGAAGCAGGCCCTGAGTACCACTGGGTGTGCCTCCCACTACTATGCTTCCCCCAAAAGAAATGAGCATGTCTGTTATTTGGTACCTTGTTCAGAAAAATAAGAGAAATATTGAAGAAAGGCATCTATAAAGGTTTTATCCCTCTTGTGGATTGTGTTCAGTAAGTTTTTTACATGGATTTTTCAACTTCTTAAAACAGAAAGAATAGTCAGAAATCCAGTTGCAGAAATGGAGACAATGAGTAGGAGGGACAATGTATGATTTTATTAAATCTCGTGTTTTTTGTGTATGTTGTGGTGTGTTTGTGTGTGTGTGGGTGGTGTGTGTGTGAAAAGTCACCTTTTTATAGTCATCATTTTTAAGGGCATGTGTATATCCTTTTCTAATTCTATGTGATTCAAGGAAATGTTCTATTTCTCTTTTATTTTTTTTCTATTTTTCTTTTCATTTCTAATACTTTTCCAGGCAAATAATAAGACTTTTTTAAAAATCTTAATTAGTATTATCCTCTAACCTGGTAAAAATAGCAAAAGCAAAGTAGTAGATACATCTAAGATCTCCAGTAGACAATCAACCACCTTTCAGCCCTTGTTCCAATGATTCATTTCACTCCCCACGCCAAAAAACCCCAAAGATTACCAAAGTCTCATCCAATTACTGTGTCTGACTCATGCTGATGTTTGGGATCTTGTTATCTAAATCCGCCCAGGTATCATGAGACTCTGATGTGGTTCTTCAAGTCACTCACTAAGTAAAGTTTCTTTCCATTTGTCTGAGAAGTTTAGTTAAAAAGTTCTCTCAGTACTTCATATACGATGCTGAAACATGCTGGAACCATTGTGGACATGTCTGCTCAAAAGAGAGGAGGAAGAAATGAATTATTGGAATCATGGGCCCATAATAAATCTAAACTAGCCAGATCATGTGACCATGTCTTTGATTAGTGCCCAGTTCTGCTCCGTGAAGCTACTTTGTGCCTCTTAGTTCTGCTTTCTGATCTGCTTTTCTGAGTCATTTCCCTTTGGATAAGAAAGGACTTTATTTCCAAGAGTTGTTTTTCATTTCAGTTTTCTCTATGTCCATATAAGGCGCGGGGCACTAATGTTCTTCTCATTTTGAACTTGATTTGCCCTTGTCAACTCAAACTGGTGGTGCCAGAAAGAGTGTTTAAAAATTTTGATATTCAAAAAATTGTTAACATAATAAGCAAGAGAAAAAAGACTAGAAGGTTTATAAGAGTTCTTATAAAGTTAAGTGCTATGTATATGTGAATATTATACAAAGGGGAAAAGGAACAATAACTTTTTAAAAATATAAATTATTTAGATATAAAAATTGAAAGATATGTATTTCTGAAATTTATTATGACAATCTATCATAAAATACTTAACTAAATATATAGAGCAAAATCACTATCACTATCACTATCTTCCCGTTCATCATCTATTTGCTAGAGCGGGCACCAGTAATATCTCCATATGTTCTGTCTCATGCTAGTAGAGTCCAAGGGCATCTGCTTGCTCCAGGAACATAAAGAGCCTCAAACCATTATATTAGGTCATGGGAATGACCTAATATAATTGTTACTGGTATTTGGTATATCAAATATGACACGAGCAGCTTGAGAGGCTTGCTGTGTGGGTTGCATACTCTTGTAGTCACTGCAAAGATTCATTGATGAACTGCGCGACAGCAAGTGCCACTCTAGCCGGGCTGTGATAGGAGCCTCATGAGCAGCTGGGCACAGGGAGAGCAAGTAGCAGCTCTGCCCATGTCTGTGAGTCTCTGGATAAGCATACCTGGGCCGGATTAAAAAAAAACTGCTGCAGGGTGGGTGTCTATGATCCGGGCTGTGGCTGTGATAGGCTGGTCTGCTGGGTGGAATTCTGACGAGAGGAGAGTCCGATTGGAAAATGGCTGCCCCATGGAGTGGGAGTGGGTCATCTGATTTGTTGTGAGGCTCTGCTGGGGTGAAAGGGCCAGGGCTAGAACCCACCATGCCTCCCGGCGCCTCATGAGCGGCTGGGCACAGGGAGAGCAAGTAGCAGCTCTGCCCCATAGAGCAAAATACAATACATAATAGCTAGGTGTCTCTCAATTGGAATAGGAAGTTATCAGCGGGAAAATGATCTACATAATGATGATGTAGTGCTAGTGTTGAGTTTGACATAAACGCAAAGTATTACATGCAGAAATATTTGTAGATATGTATATTTGCACAAATTAGCATTTAAGCATGTTTCTTTGTTCTGACAAATTATAGAGCAAAGAGGTAATGACAGCTTTTGTATCAATAAGATGGCATCATACCCACCTGGATTTCTATCATCATCTTTCAGTTAAAGGAACCAGGACTTCTTGGAGAAATAGATGAGGTCGGCACATTCAGGGTGGTATGGCTGTAGGCTGTAGGCTCCTTGGAGAAATGGCTGATTCTAAGACTGGTCAAGAACCAGTCAAGATGATCCTGAAATGCATCATAGTGTCCAAAAGCTTGGAAGTTCTTAAAATGTATTTAAACATATAAATTAGATATATTTAGGTATTTATGTAGATATATGCCAAAGGATATAGGAGTCTGCTGAAAGAGCTTTTGATGGCAAAGCTTTGAAACAAGATTAGCAGCAAAATAATTGTATAATAATATTTAATAATATATCATTGAACAAAGTCTAAAGTAGTTTTGGATTATAGCCATAAGCATAAGTTTTATATGTGTGAGTCCATAAATATAGAATTAAATGAGCATAAATTTCCCAAGCAAAAGAACAGCAAATAATTAATGTAGACAGACTCTTTTTTTGTGGAGTGTGATTGGGGCCATACCCAATGATACTCAGGACTTATTCCTGGCTATGAGCTCAGAGATGACTCCTGGTGGAGCTCGAGAGACTATGTCAAACTGGGGATCAAAGCCTGGCTATGTGAAAGGCCTTACCTTTTGCCCAATCTCTCCAGTCCTCCAGATAGACCATTTTAAAGGAGATGGACTAAGATTATCTAAACCTTCGTGTGGGCTGCAGACAGTAAATTCCTTCTAAAAATGACACTAGTGAAGTCAGAGAAAAGAATGGAAAAATCTGCAACCCTGTCTCCGCTGGGTGATCACGATTAACAGTAAGTTGCATTGGCTATAGGTCTCCTTGAGAGACTGAGATCAGAATGCGCTTTACAGGCGGAGCGATAGCCTAGCGGGTAGGCGTTTGCCTTGCACGCAGCTCGCCTGCACCGACCCGGGGTTCAATCCCCAGCATCCCATATGGTCCCCCGAGCACCACCAGGAGTAATTCCTGAGCACAGAGCCAGGAGTAATCCCTGAGCGATGCTGGATGTGACCCAAAAAGAAAAAAAAAAAGAAAAAAAAGAATGTGCTTTACCTAGAAGGTAGCCTCCACCAAAGCAATAATTTGTCTCATCCTGATAGAAACATTGGTCAAATTCTGATTATTGTTCGTTCTGCCAAATGCTACCTGTTCTCTATAAATAGTCTGGGATATCAAACACAATGAATATCTGAAAAATTGTTACTACTAAAGAGATGCTAAGAGACTTGATCCATACTAATGCCAACCTAGAACTGAGCATTAAATAGAGGCAAAAAGATACAATGACAACCCTTTAAGTATGTTCTGTAATCCATAGTCTGGAGGGGAAGGAAAGGAGAAAGAGAGAGAAACGGAAAGAAATAAATAACCTGCCATGGAGCAGGGCTGGGGGAAGGAGGGAGGGAACCGGGACGTTGGTGGTGGGAGATGGGCACTGGTGGCGGTATGGGTGCTGGAACACAGATGACCAAAACCCAAATATGAACTTTTTAATTGTATATCTTTGTAGTTGTAAAAATAAAAAAATTTTAAAAAATAAAAAAAATCCTCCAAAAAAAAAAAAAAAAAAAATGTGATATCTTGGGTCCTGGAGCAGAAAAAGACATTAGGTGAAAAAAATGCATAAACATAAATAAATAATGGACTTCAAATAATACTAATAATACTGTTTTACTAATTATTGCAATCCCCTACTATGATGTTAGTTGCTAATAAGGGGAACAGGATAGAAGATATGAAGAAATTGTTTATATTTTCTGTGGAAAATATATAGAAAAATATATAAAATTTCCAAAATATATTTCTTTGAAAATTTAAATAGGTTTTAAATTTCAAATTCATTTTAATTTGTAACAAAATAAAATGCATAAAATATAAAATTAAGCAACACATGGATTAGTAACTCAAATGAAATAAGAAACCACAGTATAAATCAGAACATTTTTTGGATGGTATTTAAATATATATATATATGTATTATATATTTATATGTCAAGAAAATAATAAAATCTAATCCCTTATACATATGAAACACATGAGCTACATTCCTGGTTAAAAACATATTTTTAATAGAAATTCCAAAAAATTATAGACAAATTATTAAAATCAAAAGACTTGGACAGATTGTTATATGAAAAATCAAAAGCTTTAATCTAATTTACGTATAAGCAAAAATGTTAAAAATGAAATCTAACTATATTGGCAATATTAGTAAAGCATATTTAACCACAACAATGACAGACTAAAGGGAATAATTTATGACAGCTAAGTGTGTAATCCTTAACAGGATTGTTATGCAAGAGTAGAAAGACAGGAATGCAATAAGAGGCATTGAAGAATTATAATATCAACTACAACTAAAACATACCTTGTAAAAGAAGAAAGGGGAGAGAGAGAGAGAGAGAGAGAGAGAGAGAGAGAGAGAGAGAGGTCAAGTGCCTGCCATAGGAGGGGGGACAAGGGGGAAGCTGGGGACATTGGTGGTGGGAATTGTATACTGGTGAAGGAACAGTGATGGAACATTGCATGATTGAAACCCAATCAAGAACATCTTTGTAACTGTGTATCTCACTATGATTCAATTTTTTTAAAAACAGAGCTTTAAGTGACTTGATATACAAAACTATGCATAAAACACCGTAAGATAGATAGAGCTTTGAATATAGCTTTGAATTGAAGGACAATATACATCTTTAACTTTCAGTGTATGGTGTATGTTGTCTTGAAAAGAACATGAAAGGCTGAAAATAAATTATCTAAATACTCACCAAAAAGTAAAAATAATAATAAAACAAATACTGAGTAAAGCAAACAAAACAAAAATAATAATAGCCGAATTTATAAAATAGGAAATATAATGTATGTATAAAGTTCAATAAAGTCAAAAGGTTTTGAAAATCCTGAAAATATGTAAGTGCTTAATAAATATGATAAAGAATAAATAAGAGAGACTACCATTTCATCAATGGAAAGATGATTACTTGTTGGATGACTAGTTTAGCTAGTTTGGGAGCTTTGTTGTTTTGCCCACTCCCAGCTTAATCTATTTAAGCCAAGATTCATTCTAATGAGACCTCTCTTCTATGTAAACACTGCTGGAGGGGGTGGCAGTTACAGAAGTCACCTTGACTGAATAATTTCTGGCTTATACATCTCCTAAGACTTCTATGTTTTCTAGATTGGGCACAGCTCCTCTTTATACCCACTGCACCCAGTGTGGGACAGTTAGAATTTACCAGGAGACTACTATCCTGGCTACGTTGAGAATATAGGAAGACTATAGGAAGGATCATACTAGTTTGCTCTAAGCAGGCGAGTGTGACCCTTTCACTACACGAGAACAAGGTACTCAGAATCACCCTGGTGCATATAATAATAAGGACATTGTGGGTACCGTCTAGATTACATGAAGCTCATGAAATTAAGATATATTACTTTATATCAGCCCTCTCTCTCTCCAGTGTTTTACATAAGAGAGAATCTTGGGATTAGTCCTTGGCATAACCTTTGTTTATACCTGCAATAGGGTGTGGCACTACACTCTGTTTAGAGTTCTTTGTTGACATGACCCTCCCTGGATTACTTTGGTGTATATAAGGGGGACTGACTTGAGGCCCCTTTGGGCCTTTCACGATCACAATCACGATCATCCCGTTGATCATCTATTTGCTAGAGCGGGCACCAGTAAATATATAGTCCTGTCAGCCAGTAGAGCCAGGGGCACGGCTGCTAAGGAACAAAAGAGCTCAAACCATTATTAGGCAGGGAATGACCCAATATAATTGTTCGGATTTGGCAACAAGGCGCCAGGCTGCGAGAGGGAGGCAAACTCTTTTAAACACCTCAAATAAAGCATTTATTGGAGCCGCACCGAGCCGGGCTGTGATGGCTGGTCTGCTGGGTGGAGTTCTGACGAGAGGGAAGTCCAGAAGTGGAAAATGGCGGTGCCCGGGAGTGAGAAGCGGTGGTCTGACTTGTTGTGAGGCTTGTGTTGGGCCTTTTAGCTTTCGGCTTTCAGTTTTCAGCTTTTGGCTCCTGAGCCTTTTGCTTTTGGCCTTTTTACTCTTTGGCCTTTTGCTCCTTCTTCTGGGTAGGACTCAGCTCGGGTGAGATCCTCTCTCTTTGGTGGGAGACTTAGGCTCTTTTGTATGGTCTAAGTTCGGACCAGAGCTAGAGTTTGTTCATTATATTGGAGTGCTGTGGAAGAGCTTTTGTACTATTAAAAGCCTTTTTTGGAACTGCACCGACTCGTGAGTTTTCATCTGTTCTCCCGGCGTCCTCGGAGGTAGAAGAGAACGTCTGTCCTGACACTGTTGGGAACCCCAGCAGCGTCCCTGACAATTACTGGAGAAATTTTGGACATTAGAAATATAGTAAAAGACGACTCTGAGCAATAAGGTGACAATAAGTTTCAAAGCAGAGTTAAAGCATCTCGATACCTAGAGAATAAACTTCTAAAACTGGAACAGAACTATAGATAGTCCATGTCATCCAAATCTATTAAAAAATTTTAATCTATAATTGAACATTTTTCACAACGAGACACCAGGCCCAGAGAGTTTCCCAGATAATCTCCATAAAATATTTGAGGACAAAAATAACTAAACATTCCCAGGGAATTAAAAAAAATGCTGAAGTATCTATCAACTAATTTTATGAGGTCAGCGTAACCTTGATCCCAAAATTTAAATAAACATTCACAGAAAAGTTTTCTAAAGATGTAAAATAAAATAAATGTAGATAAAATTACAAGTAAAAGCTCTATCAAATAAAATCCAATGATTATATAAAATCATCACAGTTGGGTTAATATTAGGAATACATAATTAATTTCACACTTCAGAGAAATATATATGTATATGTGTTTATATAAAATATAAACACATATACATATATATTTCTCTGAAGTGTGTTTATATATGTTATATATAACTAGTTACATATGAATACATATGTGTATATGTATTTTATATACGCATATATAGATATATGTGCAATATGTATGTTTACCTGGGAAAATTCTTGCTTTGCTCAGGCATTAAACATCAGTGCTTTTGAGAATTCTATTTCTTCCCAGAAACTTGAATATCTATACTGACCACTACAACAGACATTTGTTACTCTTGAAACCTCGGTCATTCTAATGACCCTGTAGGAACAGTATTATCAACCCTTCCAGTTGTTTCTATTCTTTATCTGTGTCTATCAGTAAAAATTTCTCTCTTCTCTATTCTTGTAAGGTGCTTTTCTCTATTCCCAAAGCTCTGACTTGATTCGTGTTTTTGGAAGGGTGTTGATGTACCCCAAGCTGTGCTCGGGTGGGCCAGGCACTCTCAATGATTCTTAGTCCAGTAGGTCAGAAGTTTAAAACAAAAACCTAGAATTCATAGCTACTCAGGTTCTTGGGTGACAAGAATAATCTGTTATTGCTCAGTCTCCAGAGCTCCTCATGGCAATGCTTGGGGCTCTGTGTGTGCTCATGATTGAACTGGAGTCAACTGCATGCAAGGCAAGTCTTTAAACCCTGTACTAGCTCTCAGCTCTTTCAGTTTTTGTTTGTTCGTTTTTGGCCATACCCAGAGATGATCAGGGATTGCTCCTGTCTCTGTGCTCAGGAATAACTCCTGGCCATGCTTGGGGGACAATATGGTATGTTGGAGAGGTCACATGCAAGGCAAATGTCCTGTATTATTGCTTCAGTCCTTTTCTGGTCTCTTGATTCAAGTCTTTATACATTTTTACCTGGGTGATTAAAATAGCCTCCTAATTGTTTTTCTAACCTAGACTTAATAGTGCTTAATAATAGAGCTCTATAAAGGTTTGTTTTTAAGACAATGAACCACACTATTCTGATGTAGTACTTACTATGATGAATGTAAAAATCATAGATTACTATCATGACATGATCACTTTGCTATTTCACCAGTTTCATTGTTCCATACTTCCTCTATTCTACAGTGGATAGAGTTAGTCCATATGTGCCATTCTCTCAACACCCTAAAGACGGCTTTTCCTGTTCCTCCTTCCTGACACGCTTAACTTCCCTTTGTTTAGAAAACTCAAATTGGGCAAAGAAAAGAATTTCTGGGCAACTTTGTAGCCCCTAGGCCTTTCTTTAGTATATAAGTTAAACCAGATCATAACTACTATTCCTCTCTGTTACTATTTTATCTCTGATAGCAACTCTTGTGAGAGCCTCATAAACAGTGTTTGTCCAGTTAATGCTTGTCAAAGAGGTAGATTTTGAAGAAACAATAACCAGGTATTTACCACTCAACTTACACCCAATTTTTGTCAAGAGGCAGATTTTAAAGAAATAATAACCAGATATTTGCTCTCAACTTATACCCAGTTTTGAGAAGACTTCAAAATCCAATTAAGCTGACTTATGTGTAATATAAGGGGTTTAGAACCAACAAGTTCTAAGTATGAAAACTTAGCATCTCTTCTATCCAGTGTCTTGGTAGAAAATAATTTGTGTATTGAATCAGTGATGATTTTGTTTTCGCTTTAATTTTTAGGTGCACAGAGAATGTAATGAGGGAGATTGACCATCTCAATGGATAAATACAGGTTCTGAGGCAAATTTGCTGATATTTTTATAGTATGAGAGTTCTCAGGCATAAAATCACTTTTCTGTTTTCTAGGGAGCATTTTAAAGGTAAATATCCATTGCCTACGCCAGATCAATCCTATCAATCTCTAGAGAAAGGCAAAAGTGCAAGGACATTGATACTCTTAAGAGCCCCAGGATGTTCCGATGTTCAGCCAATAGCAAGAACTTTTAATCCTCCTGATAAATGATGGCCATGGATCAAGGCCTTCTCATTAACTGCAGGTGGTATATTCTGTTCCATAATATTAAACTCATGCCACAGTTTCAAGTTATCTTTTTTTACAAGGCAATTTTAAGTAAAATATTCCAAAGAATCTGTTTCCAGTTTCCAACTATCATTTGTAAAACCACTTCTGGATGTTGAGAGAGAAGAGTTCATGGAATTTACACGACCTGTCAGCATATCACTGAACATGACAAGCTCATTTTTCTATCATCTGCTCAAGATATCGTTGACCTCTTTTAATTGGGTCTGAAATTTGGAGAGCATGTTCAAAGATGGGAACTGAAGATCTGGGAACATGTTGGAAGGCAAGACTAAAAGCTGTTGGGCCAGAGTGATAGCACAGCGGGAAGGACATTTGTCTTGCATGCGACCAAGCTAAGTTGCTGTCTCAGGCAAACCATATGGTCCCCCTCACACTGCCAGAAGTCATTCCTGAGTGCAGAGCTATGAGTAACCCCTGATCATTATGTTGGGTGTGACTTACAAAGCAAAAATAATTGGTTTTTTTTCCATCTCAGGAGTTCCAGGTTACACATTTAAGTCATCTGAGAACCCCCACTGATGAAATTTTAAATGATCTAGTGCAGGATCAGGGGTAAAAATCTGTGGAAGATTCTAGGTAATTGCCTTATGAAACCATGTCTGAGAGTCTTGGCCTAAGAGTGCTGTTATTTTTGTCTTTGTTACTCCAGATATATTTATATTCAAGAACATGGTAAGATATTCACATAGTAAGTTCTTATGACACTTGGTTGCATTTGACTATATTTCTGCTCTTTTTATTCCTTAGTTTTTCCAAGAGTTTATATGTTATTTTACTAGAGAAGCAAAATCATAAAATGAATCCCATTAAAGCACTTCCCCCAGTTTTAGTGTATTAGTACAATGTTTTTCTGTTTGGATTTATTTTTATTTATAAACTAACCATTTATCTAGAATTTTATCCCTAATTTTATTTTTTATCTACAAAGTTTCTTGATGGGAAGTGCCTTGTTTTTAAGTTGGTTATTCATTTAATGATGCTATTATATGTTTACTATGGCTTATTTAAAACCTTTAAAGTTTCTGGTTTCTTATAATCTAGTTTTTGTTTACTCATAATAACTCATAATAATGCTATATTTACATTATATGTCTTGAATTCTTGAACTTTTAATGTCTTTTGCTTTACCTTGCTGTCTCCTTTTTCATTTAAGTATTATTTCATTCTCAATCATTTTAAGTGCCAATAGTAATTTTTACCTTTTAACTCATAAAATTAATGTTTCAGTTTTCTAATTTTTTATCATATACAATTTATCTCTTTTTTGAAATTGTAATCATTGTGGCATTAGTGCAAAGTATTTTGATTGCACTTACTATCTCATGTTCATTTTATTCTATATATTTTCATTTATATATGTATATTCAATCTATGCAAAGCAAGGCAAGGCAACAGACCACCCCCCCTCACTCCACTGGCGCTTCCATTTTCCACATTTGGACTTCCCTCTCGTCAGAACTCCACCCAGCAGACCAGCCCATCACAGTCCAGCTTGGCGCGGCCGCTTCGGCTGCACGGTTCATCAATAAATGCTTTATTTGGAGGTGTTTAAAAGAGTTTGCCTCCCGCTCGGCAAGCCTGGCAAGCTTCTCGTGTTGTATTTGATATGCCAAATTCCAGTAACAATTATATTAGGTCATTCCCATGACCTAATATAATGGTTTGAGGCTCCTTATGTTCCTGTAGCAAGCCGATGCCCCTGGCTCTACTGGCATGAGACAGGACATATGGAGATATTACTGGTTCCCGCTCTAGCAAATAGATGATCAACGGGAAGATCGTAATCATGATCATGAAATTGTAATGCAATTTTGATTTTATATAGTTAAGTTGCATATTGTGCATTGCAGTTTAGTTTATCATTTGTAGATCAGAAGGAGGATAATGTGTGTTGCTATAGAAAAGCCCTTGGACAAGTCCATCACTTTCCAAGGAGAAACATCTTCCTAGTGGCAGCACCCCTCCATGGATTTCCAGTCTGGCTCAGTATCAGCTCTACAAAATATGAGACCTCATTACTCTGAGTGTGTGTGGCAATCCAGTTACTCCGGACAGTTGAGATTCCGCTAGTTGTATGTGTCCAGAAAAGCTGCAAGACTGCTTTTCGTGATGTCCTGCATTATTTCCTAGGGTTTTTATGTGTTGCTTTATTTGGGATCTATGGTCTGAGTCCTAAAATATAGAACAATGCTTATGAGCCAATAGCAGGAAGAAGCAGCAGATTGCTTACTTGCCAGTATGCTGGTAAAGAGTTTGTTCACGGCTACCAGCTGGTACATCTCCCCAAGAGAACATCTGGCTCTAGTCCCCATTCTACATTCTCCTGTCTTACCTCCCTGTCTTTGTTAGTCATGTCTATTCCCTCTGGTATTGAAGGTACCACTTCTTTTGCTTGCATCTTCTTTTCTCTCCTCTAATAGTAGTGCTGTACTGGAAACATTACTCTGACTTGGGATCACTGCCAGCAGGGGGAAACATCAGTGATTTAGATGTACTTTTCAGTGACTCAATGTTCCATATTCTCTTACTGGAGATCTCTGGTCTGATTAAGTCACTCCTGCAGGAGGCCATGGAGAAGGGATGAGCAGCCAAGTCTTTGTTCCTGGATCAGTTGTTCTCTTGAGCTTTATATTTAGCTTAGAAAAGTTACCAAAATCTTCTTCTTCTGGTGTTGTCCTCACAAGGAAAGTAGTATGGCATTTGAGAAATGTTAAAATCTCTTAAAGTATATTTGATCATTCTTCAAAATTTGGGTCAACGTATGTGCTGTGGAACCTATCGTGTTAATTTTTCATAGTTTTAATTCAACTGTTGTGTTCCAGTCAAAACCACAGAGTCAAAACCTTGTAATAAATTTCATTCCGCAGCCCACTACCCAGTAGGGACTTGGAAGCAGCCAGAGGAAACTTGCTCATCATAATTGCAGCCATTTTCAATGTCTGGACTCTACAGTGCATTAGAGCCACACCCAAGAGAGAAGCCGATTTCAAGCCTGGCTCATCAGAGCCCCACACAACAGAGCAGCTTATTTCAAGCCAGATATGCAGGTCTTGGAGGCTAAAGTCACCGTGTTTCTGTGAAGATGGTCCCTTCCCCTACTTTTGTCCTGTCCAGGAGGACTCGTGGACGCACCTACAAACTGCCTCCAGGTTGTTGGCCATGATGCAGAGACACAGACACATGGGGCAGAACTGCCATCTGGCTTTCCCTGGGGTATATGATATCTCAAACTAGTAGAAACCAACCACATTCTAGAATCTCAGAAAGTAAATTCAAAAACAGATTTTGGTCAGATTCTCCCATAACCAACCATAGGGAAAAATGGATTTATCAATAGCATTGCCATGATTGTGCTTTAATGGTCAATAAAATTAGTACCAGCTGAGGAAGCAGGCATGGGGATTGGGGGGGGGTGGGGTGGAAAATGTGGTGGGAACACACTGGGGTGGGAGTGGTGTTGAAATATAAAAATATCAGCAGTATTATAAAAACCTTTTACTTTGTAAATCACGGTATTTCAATAAAAAAGAAAAAAATATATTCTGGACATCTGTTAATATGTATCTATATATTATCATTTGTATATCTTAGACTGTTGGTTTATTGCATTTCTAGAGAAACATTTATAAGATATAATCAATATAGTAAATACTGTAATAGAAAATCACATATAGCACCAAGGTATAAATGAAATCTTTACAGAATAGGGATAAAAACTGCCCCACTCAAGATCCAGAAATACTTCTCCAAGTTCCTATAAACTTTTTCTTACGTGCCATATAAATTACAAAGGACAACAAAACACAAAATAGCAGCACTCTTAATTTCTGCTACCTTTTATATTTCTTTGCTGTAATTAGACCAATATTTTCTCATCCCCCCCCCTGAAACCTACACTGTAAAGCATGAGACTCTTAATCTCGGGGTGATCAAATATTAAGACTTATAAAAAGGAGACGAGGGGTGTCGGGACGCCACCGGGGTCCCCAACAGTGCCAGGAAGCAAGTTCCCTTCTACCTCAGAAGCCGGTGGGGAATGGATGAAGACTCAGGAATCTGATGCAGTTTTAAAAGGGTTTCCTTATCACAGGTTCAGGCATACAAATACACAATAGGAAAAACCCTGTGCTTAGGATTGCTGGCTAGGAACCCCAGCCACGTGTAGGCCAAAATGGCGGCCACCACGTGTAAAGGCCCTGTAGAGAGGGAGACAAAGACAAGACACCCAAGAAGGGTGCGAGCTCACGGTATCTGCTCTGTGCAGGGGCCTTTAAACCCTCCTCCACTTTTGAGAAACTAGTGACTATTTTCTACATTTACTCTGGTTAGTGTGGGTACTCCAATGGCAAGGATGGCTTTGATAGAAATGTGTTCTATAGTGACTCAAATAGATTAAAGATGATGAAAGCCAAGACTGTAATGTTTCTTTCCCAGTAGAATCACTCAGGTAGCCTTCCAAGGAGACAAACCTCTCCCCCATGAGTGCATGTGTTTGGATCCTGAAGGTGAGATGGTTTTTCCCATTAGGGCATTTCACATGAAATATCCAGATGGGGTATGTCACCCATCAAGGCAATTCAATTTGTTATTATTTTCCTTTCTCCAATAAAAATCATCAGAGATATTAAATAAAATGATGTAATTTCCTTCTCACTGCATGCAAAAGAAAGTTTACAGTCTCAGTTGTATGACTCAGAGTCCGTGTTCTTTTCAAAAACCTACACAGAACAAAAGGGCACTTTTGAACTTTAATAGTTCAAGAAATTGCCTCTGGGCGATAAAATAATATCAATTCCTTCCAAAATTAATGACTCCTAAATTGGAGCCTATTATTCCTTAATAATTTACATGTTCTGCCTTCTTAAACTTCCAGTAACATTTCAAGGACCTTTTATTTGCCACATTGACTTGATTTCAGTCCTTTAACTGTATTCAATGAAGTTGAATCTCAAAGCATCAAGGGACCAAGAGTCTTTAATTTCTGTTGAAAGCCATATTGCAAATTGATTATCTACAAATATAAAATTAGCATGTTGCATGCTCATGGAAAACAAGTACATTTTATTTAACTAACAATAGATGGGATATCACCAAACTCCTCAGCTTTTAGAGAAGGAACTCAAAGATTGTTTTGTCAATTGGATATTTTCTTCAGTGGTAGGGACATATTCTGTCTTCTTCACTCCTCCCACCTAATTCCAACAGAAATGATTGGCAGTGAAGAGACCCAATCACAGCACCATTATCTTTTGAGAAGTGCGGCGGAGCCAATCGGATCACACTTTATTGGGTTACAGCTCAGTTGTGAAGTAAAGTGGAAGAAGGACCCCGTCTGAGAGAAACGCAGGAATATATAGCAAGCGTGCCTCTCTATGATAGGTGCATTTCTACAAAACCTCATTTGCATGGTAATACTGACATGTTATTGGTCAATTCTGAATGCTGTCATGTCATTGGTCAATTTTTCATTAACTGTGTCCGCCATATTGGCTGATGCAACTGAAGGAAGTTACAACGGATCAACCTCGCGCCCAACAGAGAAGGATTGGGAAGCAGGGTTGGGCCATAAAGAGTAGAGTTCAGAATGGCAACCCCAGGCTTTGTGCTCAGGGATCAGAGGCAGTACTCTGGAAACAATGGAATGCTGGGAATTGAACTTCCTGTGACCACATTCAGAGCAAATGTTTAACCCCCACACTATCTCTCTGTCACCTGAGAAAGATTCTTTAGTAATATCCCTTTTCATTACTTTGTTCTTATAGTTTAGAAGCAGAAAGAGGTAATTTTTGGATAAAGATTAAGCAAAGGCACTTGTCCTGACATTCCATTTTTGAGATAAGAATAAACAGTGAATAAACTAAGAACAAAACATCAGTGTAACAATTTGGTTTTTTCCATATTTTTAAATAAGGGAAACTAAAAAAAAATTAAATATGTGACTGAGACTATTTGCCTGTGAAAAGAAATTTAATTGGTCTCCATGGAAAAGTATCATGGTTAACAATCTCTAGAAACCTGATTGTTAAAATTTAACATAAGTTTTGAGGACTAATGAGGCAATTAAACAATGGACAAAATGATTTTCCATGAAATATGGAAAGTGCATGATTTCAGCCCACAGGGGGTACTGAGATGATTCTGTTAGGTAATAGGAACTTCAGTGCTCCTCAGGGGGGGGGGAGATTTCTGACTGTTTTCTTTCTTTTTTTTTTTATTTTTTGGTCACACCCTGCAATGCTCAGGGGTTACTCCTGGCTCTGCACTTAGGAATCACTCCTGGCGGTGCTCGGGGACCATATGGGATGCTGAGGATTGAACCTGGGCCTGCACAGGCCAGCGGCATGCAAGGCAAATGCCCTACCCACTGGGCTATCACTCCGGCCCCGGTCTGACTGTTTTCTTAAGGAAGTCGATTTCCAAGGGCATTGAGTCATGTTTATTGCTGAAAAGAGGTTGTAGGCCAAATATGTTTGAGAACCTCTGCTCAACTCTAGTGCAAAGTTACTCAAAGTGTGGTTCATGGAACACTCACGTGAGAGAGGGTCATTTGAAGATCATGTCTTGATCAATCTTTTCCACACCATCCCTGAAGTAAAATTTCTGGGACTGAACCTTGGAAACCTGTATTTTTAGGAAGACCATAAAATTATGGGATTTATTTTTTATGGAATAAATTTGAGACATATACTGAGGTGAGTTGATAATTGTATCCATTTCATGGTAAACATTTTTATTGTAAATGTTGCTGAGAAAATGTGTTTGTAATGGAGTGCCCAGGTTGGAAACCTGGAATGAATTGCAGTTAATCCTCTAAATTTCAGAATAATGTTATGATCTATGTTTTCAGTAGACAGATTGGCATCTATATTCTCTGAAGTAAACCCCACTGGTTATGATGATCCTTTTATTTTTTAATTTTTTGTTGTGTCCCATTGCATATGTATATTTATATATCATGTTTTTATTGTTTTTATGATGATCCTTTTAATGTCTCACTAAATTGAGTTCACCACTGAGTATGGTAGCTGTGGTTTTGTTATGGATGGCCGTTATTATATTGAGGTATTTTCTCCTTCCATATCCATTTTATTGAGAGTTTATCATAAAAGGATCTTGAATCTTGTCATATCCTTGCTTCTGCATCTATCAATATAACCATATGTTTTTGACTTTCTTTTTGTGATGTGATATATTGCATTAATTTATTTGCATGTGTTAAGCCAAGTTCCCAAATACTTTCAGTGTGTTATATCCATAAGATCTCCATAATTTATTACAATACCCCTAGTTCAAAATTAATATTTAATGTTTCAACTAAGAAGGTTTTTAGTCTATCCAATAGTACTTGACACTACTATGTTTCCCTTGACAGTGTGAAAAATCTCGAAAGGACCGCATTGATGTGGCACCCAAGAATTACTAAAAAGATATCTTGGAAAGACAAAAGTAATTTTGATTCCTTCCTTGGCACTGTAGAAGTGAGTGGGTGAATATGATAAAATCTTCTCTGGATGATGATAACATATAAAATCTTCTTAAACATTTCCCAAGATCCAAGACATTACAACCTTGAAGAATATTGGGTTTAAGTGGTATCATCTGACTTTTCCTATCACTACAATTTCGTTTTTTCCTCCTTCCTCTTTTTTTTTGGTTGTTGGGCTATGCCCAACTATTCTCAGGGCTTACTCTTGACTTGGTGCTTAGGGATCACTGCTTTAGGGGAAATGAAGCTCTGTGTACTAAGCAAGTCCCTTGCTTGCTGTTCTATCTTTACATCCCCTCTCTTGCTCTTCTTATGTTCCTAATATTATTAAAGGACCTCATTTTGAAGATGAAATCTGTGTAACCATTTACAATTTTCTTTCCCCAGCACATTATTTTTTATATACTGATGATGTATCTTGTTGATTCACTCTCCTTTAAAATGTTTACATCCCTCTCATACTTTTTCACCCCTCGTGGTATACTCTGAGTTTGCCCCAATATAAATTTAATGTAAAAGCTTTCCGATTGGGATAAAACTATAGCCATTTCCACCTCTCTTCAATGCATCATCATTTATCTATTTGTGCATCTGAATTAGTTCTTTTGAATTAGCCATGCCCTCTTCTAACCATCAATATTAAAACCTCTGCATTGTTTTTCATTCTATCACACCTTCTTGTACTGTAACTTCATTTAAAACCTGCCACTAATCACACAAAACCAGGAAGAGTTGCTTTCAGAATCTAAGACATGCAAACTTCATTCTTGTTTTTGCTTATATTTCTCCTTAGAAACACATGCCATTCTCCGCATTTCCCATTTAAGATACTTTCTTTAAAATAGGCAAGTACTTTTCCAGGGTCCAAGGATGGTAGTTTCTGTGATTTCTGATGAAGACCCACTACTTATGGAGTTCCTTCAGGCAAGATGGAGGGAGTGAGTAGGTCAGACGAGTAGTACAATGGCGGTGGAGTCTTTATGAATCATGCTCAGAGGAGTTGAGGGAAATTAGCCTTGTAGATGAAAAAACCATGAGTCAAATTAGAGAGGAGTCACAGATGAGTGGTGTAGTACATAAGCAGAAGTAGGAAGAATCAACTGAGGTTTGGGAAGGCCAAAGTGGATTGAAGTGTGTGAGTTTAGGAAGGGCCTGATATTAACTTTCGAATACTGTAAGGAGATTAAAGGTTTTAGAGTTAACAGCCCCACTATTTGTAGAAAAAATGTTCTTAAGAAGAACATGGCATTCTTTGTTGCGGCAGATTCAGCATTTTTTTAAGAAAAGTTCGATTGTAAGTTAACAAGTTATTATACTGAGACTGAGAAAAAAATTTGACTAAAGACAGTGTAAATGTTTGGAAGTGAACTCTGTCATTTAGAGAACAAGATGAGTTATTAATATAAGAATAAATGCTCTAATTTATTAATGTTTCCCAGGTGTTATGACAGGAGAAATGAACAGATGATACTAGTTATGAATATTTACTACAAAATGCTCTGAATATATAAGTTAAAGAATGGGAAGCCCTTCCTTGTCCTGAAATAAGAATGGAGAATAGCTTTATACCAGCATCATCACTCAGAGTTTGTAATCAGATGTTGAATCTATTTTTCTCTCAAGCCACCCAAGAACTAAACTAGACATTTTCAATTCATTGTGCATTTACTGATCACTTGTGCTTTCTCAGCTACTTTGTTAGTTATCTACATATGAAACTACTGCTGCCGCTGCTGAAGGAAAAAGATAGATATAGAATGACTACATTTATATATAATATATGATATATATTATATATTATATATACATTTATATATTATAATTTATATATCATAAATATTATATATTTTATGCATATATATTAATCTATATATATTTATAGACTAATATCCAAGACCAGGCAAAACAGGGACCAGGAGGGTTTGTAAGTGGCTGGATCTACCACAAGTGTGTGTGGAGTCAAGATAAGATAGAGAAGGGATCAGGTGCCAATTAGTGTTGGGAACGATAACGCCAGATTAGAATTGAGCATTGAATGTAGGAAAACAGATATACATGGCACCCTAAATGAATGCATTGCAAGCCACAATGTGCAAGAGAAATGAGAGAGAGAGAGAGAGAGAGAGAGAGAGAGAGAGAGAAGAGAGAAGAAAAAATGCCTCCCCAGAGATGCAGGCTGGGGGGTGTGGGGAGGGAATCTATCTGGGAATGTTGGTGTTGGGAAGGGTGCACTGGTGGAGGGATGGGTACTGGAACACTGTATGACTGAAACCCAAACGTCTTTGTAATTGTCTATCTTACCGTGATACAATACATTTTTTAAATAGCCATTCACTGTCACTGATCACTGTCTTCCCGTTCATCATCGATTTGCTCAAGCGGGCACCAGTAACATCTCCATATATCCTGTCTCATGCAAGTAGAGCCCAAGGGCACCTGCTTGCTTCAGGAACATATAAGAGCCTCAAACCATTCCATCAGGTCATGGGAATGAGGTCTCTAATTGTTAGTGGTATTTGGCATATCAAATATGACATGGGTAGCTTGCCAGGCTCTACCGTGTGGGTAGCATACTCTTGAGTCATCTCTAAATCCAGCATTTATTGATGAACCACGTGGCCGCAAGGGACTGCGCGCGAGTTGGACTGTGATAGGCTGGTCTGCTTGGTGGAGTTCTGACGAGGGGGAAGTCTGGATGTGTAAAATGGAGACCCTCATGGAGTTGGGGGGTCATCTGGCTTGTTGCGAGGCTCTGCTGGGGTGGCGGGCCAGGGCTAGAACCCGCAGTCCTCCCGGGCACCTCATAAGTGGCTGGGCATAGGGAGAGCCAGTAGCAGCTCTGCCCCCATGTCTGTGAGTCTCTGGATTAGCATACCTGGACGGATTTAAAAAAGACTGCTGCAGGGTGGATCTTGATGAGCTGGGCTGTGATAGGCTGGTCTGCTGGGTGGAGTTCTGACGAGAGAAGTCCAGATGTGGAAAATGAAGGCCCTCATGGAGTGGAGGGTCATCTGGTTTGTTGCAAGGCTCTGCTGGAGTGGCGGGCCAGGGCTAGAACCCGCCATCCCCTCCCGGGCACCTCGTGAGCAGCTGGGCACAGGGAGAGCCAGTAGCAGCTCTGCCCCATGTCTGTGAGTCTCTCAACACATGTCTGTGTTGTGCTCGCTCGGCAGCATATATACTCTCCCAGAGCAGGAGTCCAGCTGTATTCACTACAGATTCCTTGCATCCAGAACATTCTTGGCCTCCAGCTACCATATGCATCTCCTGCAAGGTGCCCGTGAGCTCGGTCGCCTGTTGTTTGTCTGGAGGAAACAGTCAGGTCTCCCGCAGCTGACACAACACCCCCTCACAGCCCTACACAGCAAAACGCCCTGGACGTGACTCGGCATGAGCTTCCAGCGTCCATTTTCCTTCCTGAGCAGCAAAACACTGTCACGGCTCTGGGTTTGCCTGGGCCAAGATGAAGCTCTGTCGCACTAGCGGCCCTGAGGAGGCCTCCTCTTCCTCTCCAGCCTTTTGTCGCATGTTCTTTCCATCAAAACGACTTTATAAAATATTGTATCATTTGTGAAAACAGGAGACAAGTGCTAAATCAGTAGCTTTATCTCAGCCTCTGGAGCTTCCCGTGACACTGGGCTCATGTGTAAGAGTCAAAAAAAAAAAAAAAAAGAAAAGAAAGAAAGAAAAAAGAAAATGAAACCGCTGCTTCCTCAGTGAAGTCATCACAGTAAGAAAGGAAAGACAACGAGGATGGCCTATGCTGAGGGAAAGACCGTGAGAAATGCTCCATTTTACTCAAGTAACTTCAAAGGGCTTTTTTTCCCCTGATAACAACATCTTGTTAGAATCCTAGATTTGTTTGTGTATTTTGAAATGTGTAATCAAAGAGTTTACAGGAAAAGCTCAACAGCAGGTTAAAACAGTGTGTAGCTTCTTTGACTCAGTTATCTCGACTATTATGAGACAAATCTCTGCCACTTATAAAGGTCACCTATACCATGTCCCAGAGCACCGTGGAAGAAGGAGTGCAAATATTGTGTCAGCTCAACAGCAGGACATAATAAGGATGTGCCCCAGGGCTCCTGCCTCAGCTCACCTGCTTCAGTCTACACAATGAGGAAGGATAATAATTTAGAGCATTGCTTTCCTAAGATAATATTTAGATATTCCATCTGACTTAACAAGTATGAGTTTTTCACGTTTTATCTTCGTTAATATTTTAAGTGTCTGCTCACTTTTAATGGGTGATCCATTTTCATGGAACAAACTCCTCTTCCTACATCCCTTCCACTATCAGAAACAAGTGTTCATAGTTTCTCCCATTCAAGGTGACATTCTGGAAAGAATAAGAGTTTCTGACATAAGATAAGTGAAAGGAAAGAAGGGTCAGAGGGTCACTCCGGGAAGGGAAAGTGACACATCGTCATCAGTCAAGAGCCATCAGGGAAGACCAAAGTTAACATTTCCCATCTCACAGCGGGTCTTGGTCTGAGAGTACTGTTTTCACATGCACTGAAATTCTGACTTATCCACTGTGAGACTCCTTTCAGGCATGAAAGCAGTGAAAGCTTATAGTCTCATAAATAACTCAGGTGGAAGAAAAGAGATATTGATTTTAGCATCATTTCATAAGTAGAAAAATATCAGTAAGGTATCAAGAGTATCAAGTACAAGAGCTCTAAAATATTCATTGTTAACAGACCGAAGAGAAAGCACTGGGATTACCATAGCAACTCTGAAATAGATAAGCCATACATTCCGCAAAATAGATAAACCAGCAACAACTGATTACAGTTGAGAAAATAAAACCATTATTCTAAGTTATGATCCTGGCTTAAGATGCTAGTGTCGATTCTTTGATTATAATCATTAAGTTAAAATGCAACTAGGAACATTATTTCTTATATGAATGGCTTTTTATCCACAAAGACTACATTCTATATGGTTTAAGGAACTGACATGTAAAGTGGCCACTTGAAATGAACATAGGCTTATTTTCTCAGCCCATAAAGAGCCCATAGTTAGGAATTAAGAAATTGCTTCCTTAATCCTAAATTCTAGTCTCCCTCCAGATCAGAAAATGTGGGGAACAAACCTTATTGAAAGACTGGAATGAAGGACCAATTTTTTTAAAGTTGCTTTTTCATGAATATACTTTGTGTTCCTTGTGAAGAATACCTTTGGAAATCTTTTACCATTTTTGTTGACAAACCTTACCTCTTCCATGAAAACTTTGCCCAATTAAACTATGTATCTGAGGTCTTTTCTTCCTTTACTCCCAGGTTGTTAATTGTGGAAAAATTACAGGTCAGATGATCTTATAAAGAAACAGAATAAGGACAACCAATTCAGAAGAATAGAATTCCAAACCTTCCCGAACAAATCACCACTCCTCCTGTTTGATCTACATTCCTTCCTCCTTTTATTCCTGAGAAGTATATAATTTAGGGTGCTTAAAATGCTGTTGAACAAAATTACAATCCTGTAATTTTGATAAAGTTTGCATCTCATTTGAACATAGACAGTGTTATATATCTCTTAATCCTAGAGCTGGAAGTGAAATTTCTCGCCTCTTCATTTGTTTTGTCAAAGCTTGTGCTTTGTACAGTAGCCAGAATCTGGAAACAACCTGAATACCCAAGAACAGAAGGCGGGCTAAAAAACTATGGTACATCTACACAGTGGAATACTATGCAGCTATCAGAAAAGATAAGATTGTGGAATTTACATGCAAATGGATGGACATGGAAAGTATCATGCTGAGTGAAATTAGTCAGAAAGTAAAGGACAGATATAGAATGACTGGATTCATTAGTGGTATATAAATATATACTAGCGCTCTACTCATTATGGGAAATGTTAGTGTCACACTAGAACTGAACATTGAATGTACACAAAGGGAGTTACCTGATAATCCCTAAATGTATGTAGGGCAAGCCTCAATGTGCAAGAGAGAGAGAGAAAGAGAGAAAGAGTGAGAAAGAAATAAAAGAGATTATGCTTTCCATAGAGGCAGGCTGCAGGAGAGGGGAGGGACCTTGGAGATATTGGCAGTGGGAAAAGGGCACTAGTGGAGGAACAGGTGCTTGAAAAATGTATGACTGAAACCCAATAATGAACATCTTTTTTAATTTTATGTTGCACGGTGGTATAATAAAAAGGAAGTATCTATAGGGTCTAGCCAAGTTCAAACCCAGGTGGGCAGCTCTTAGAGGTGGGAGTCACCAGGCATTCATGAGATGGAGATGGCGCCACCCCTTCCCCTCTCCAATTCGTCCCAGAGGACTGGTGGAAATGATCATGAACTGCCCCAGGGCAACCGGCCATAGCATCCAGAGACTCAGACACAAGGGGAGAGCTGATATCCAGCTCTCCCCAAGTTGCGTGGATCACTTCAGGACCATGCAGTCCATCAAACTAGTAGAACCAATCATGTCCTAGAATATACTGCAATACACAATGTGTAAGAAAGGGAAGTGAGAAGGAGTGAGAGAAAGAGAAAGGAGATACAGAACCTGCCATGGAGGCAGGCTGAGGGAGGGGGGGAGGTAGGGACGTTGGTGTTGGGAGATGGGCATGGGTGGAGGGATGGGCGTTGGAATACTGTAGAACCAAAACTCAAACATGAGCATCTCGTAACTGTATATCTAAAGGTGATATAATAAAATAATTTTTAAAAAAGCTTGTGTTTTGACACTGGGAGACTGAGATGGAATTTGAAAAAATTAGTTTTGTGTTACTTACATCTACCTCCCTATTATGATCATAAGTTTTAAAGATAGGTATACCTCAATATCCAAGGTCAGGCAAAACATGAATCAGGAGGTCTTTTCAAAGGTAGAATCTACCACAAGTGTGTGGGAGTGAGAGGTTAGGTAATACAGAGAAGGGAACAATGTGCTAACAATTATTGGAAATGATAATACCAATTGTTGGAAATGAGCATTGAGTGTAGGCAAAGGGATATACACGATAACCTCTAAATATATGTGTTGCAAGCCACACTATGTAAGAGAAGGAAGGAAGACAGAGAGCAGAGAGAGAGAGAGAGAGAAAGAGAGAGAGAGAGAGAGAGAGGGAGAAGGCAAAAGTGTCTGCCATAGAGGCAGGCCAGGAGAGGGAGAGGAAAGCAGGGGACATTGGTGGTGGAAAATGGGCACTGGTGGAGGGATGGGTGCTGGAACACTGTATGACCGAAACCCAAAATGAACATCTTTTTTTAAATCTTTATCCTATTTATTTATTTTTTTTAATTTATTTTATTGACTCACCGTATCATACAGTTAGAAGTCTGTTCATGATTGGGTTTCATGAACATCTTTTTAATTGCATATCTCATGGTAGTATAATAAAAATCTAAAATAGAAAAAAATAAAGATAGGTGTATCATCTCTACAGTTCAAGAAGGCATTGTCCTTCACAAATAGTAGGATATACAGTGAACTCCAAATGAAAGAAGTTAATGTGTTTCTACATAGGAAATAGTCACACTAGGACAATCTTTCTTAGAGTCTCTTCAAATGACTTTGTCATAGAGGAGGAAAAGAATCCAAAATAATATTGGGGTCATGTTGGAGGACATGTTTAGCTAATCTGGGAGTTTTGTTGTTTTACTCACTCCCAGCTTAATCTTATTTAAGCCAAGGTTCATTCTAATGAGATCTCTCTTCTATGTAAACACTGCTAGAGGGTGTGGCAGTTACAGAAGTCACCTTGATTGAATAACTTCTGACTTATACATCTACTAAGACTTCTATGTCTTCTAGATTGGGCACAGCTCCTCTTTATACCCACTGCACCCAACGTGGGACAGTTAGAATTTACCAGGAGACTACCACCCTGGCTACGCTGAGACTAAAGGAAGACTATAGGAAGGATCATACTAGTTTGCTCTAAGCAGGCGAGTATGACCCTTTCAGTACATGAGAACAAGATACTCAGAATCACCCTGGTGCAGATAATAATAAGGACCTTGTGGGTACCATCTAGATTACATGAAGCTCATGAAGTTAAGATGTATTACTTTATATCAGCCCCCTCTCTCTCCAGTGTTTTACATAAGAGATAATCTCGGGATTAGTCCTTGGTGTAACCTTTGTTTATACCTGCAATAGGGTGTGGCACTACACTCTGTTTAGGGGTTCTTTGTTGGCATGACAACCTCCCGATTGGATTACTTTGGTGTATATAAGGGGCTGACTTGAGGCCCCTTCACCTTTTGCCTTTTGGTTCCTCAGCCTTCAGCTTTTGGCTCCTGTGGCTTTTGGCTTTTGGCTTTGGCCTTTTGCTCTTTGGCCTTTTGCTCCTTCTTCTGGGTAGGACTCAGCTCGGGTGACATCCTCTCTCTTTGGTGGGAGACTTAGGCTCTTTTGTATGGTCTAAGTTCGGACCAGAGCTAGAGTTTGTTCATTATATTGGATTGCTGTGGAAGAGCTTTTGTACTATTAAAAGCCATTTTGGAACTGCACCGACTCGTGAGTTTTCATCTTTCTCCCGGCGCCCTCGGAAATAGAAGACAACCTCTGTCCTGACACTGTCGGGGACCCCGGCGGTAACTGACAGGGTCAGAGCAATAGTACAGTAGGTAGTGCATTTGGCTTGTATACAGAAGACCAGGGTTCTATCCCTGGATCCCATATGGTCCGTTGAATATGACCAGGAGTAATTCTTGAATGTAAAGTCAGGAGTAGCTCCTGTGCATCGCTGGGTGTGACCCAAAAATCAAAAAAAAAGGAAAGAAAAAAAAAGAAAAGAAAGAAAGAAAGAAAGAAAGAAAGAAAGAAAGAAGAAAGAAAGAAAGAAAGAAAGAAAGAAAGAAAGAAAGAAAGAAAGAAAGAAAGAAAGAAAGAAAGAAAGAAAGAGAGAAAGAAAGAGAGAGAGAAAGAAAGAAAGAAAGAAAGAAAGAAAGAAAGAAAGAGAGAAAGAAAGAAAGAGAAAGAAAGAAAGAAAGAAAGAAAGAAAGAAAGAAAGAAAGAAAGAAAGAAAGAAAGAAAGAAAGAAAGAAAGAGAGAGAGAAAGAGAGAGAAAGAAAAAAGAGAGAGAAAGAAAGAGAGAGAAGAGAGAGAGAGAAAGAAAAAGTCAAGACAAAAATACAATGATGACTGGGAAAATAAAGATGAAAGAGGACCAGACAGTACAGGCAGTAAGATATATATTTTGCATGTGACTGATTCTGGCTTGATCCTTGACACTACATGGTCCCCAGAGCATTGAGGAATGTAACCTAGAAGCACTTAGCACCCGTGGAGTGGCAACAGTATTCCCTGGCACCACATGGCTCTTGTAGCAGTGCATCCTCCTTGAATATTACACTGTATCACCAGTCTGGTTGGCTGAGAACCAGCTCAGCCATATCTCACACACTCTGCTCTTCCCACCTAATCAGACCCTCAGGCTTCTCACTAGTTTTGAGTTTTTCTCCCACCAAGAAAAGAAAAGTTCTTGTGAAATTCGTGTTTTTATGAATACTAGTTATATAAAGTCATTCCCTCTCCAGATGTCAGAAAAATAGAATTTGAGATTGTACTCCTACTGTTTGAAGAAAGACGAATTTTAGAAAAATATATTGATAAATATTACTTTGCAGAGTAAAAATTAATGTGAAATCAATGGTTTGATATATGTTAAATAGCTTCATAAAATGTATAATGAATTGCACAAAAGTCCTACAATCCTGGGAATGATTCTTCCCAATCACGAGGCAACAGATTCATTGTGACTAAAGATGTGTGCAATCTGCTAATAAAGACAATTTGGAGCCTTAATTGAGAGATTCCAAGTCTAATTCATTTGTAATGTGCACGGATACCCAAAACCCATGAACCCAAAAAGATATTTTATTATGAACAGTGTTATTATTTGTAGAGAGCCCTAGGATAATTTTCTGAAAAATAATTCCAAAATGATTTGGTAATTTAGTAACAACATTAGTGTACAATATAACCTTTTGATGTCACAAAAGAAAAATATAGACCCCTGACCTCTGCCATCTCAGTTGGCCCACCCCCCATACTCACACACTCTGTTTACAACCCCCACCTTCCAGGTGACGTGAGCCTATCAGTTGCTATCCCCAGAACCTTTCCAGATTGGAAATAGAAACCACCATCCCCTTCCATTTGGGTCCTTGCAGTCTGCATGCCTGACCTCCACCACCTCAGCATTTCAGACTCTCTTCACATTTCAGACCCTCTGCTTTCTCATCCAACATTCCATCTGGGATTCACTTCCCTGCTCTACTGGTCTCACTTCACACTGCTCATCCACTCCTGTCACTGTGTCAAGACTGACAGAGAAGAAAAAAGAGCAAAACCCAGCCTGATCCTCCACAGACTCCCGAAGGATAACTATGAAGATTAACCCTCATCATTACAGAAGCACAGAAAACCCTCAGGGAAAAACACATACAAGACATACAAGCCAACAGAGCTCAATGAGAGAAAATAAGTAAAACTGAAGGCTCCACTAGCACCAAACAGCTGTGTGAACTCCCAAAGAACGACTTCAGTGACACCACATTGAGGATGTTCAATATACTCAAAGAAACAATGGTTCAGAGAGTTGGCAAAGCACAAGAATGTGTGAGAGACAAAATGAGGAAACTGTAGTCAGAACAGAAATGAAAAGTATGGTCGGTGATACATAATAATGCAGTAGAAGTTCTGTCCAGTAGGTAACAATTTTGTTGGGAAACAAAATTGATGAGCTCCAAGATTAGATGCAGGAAACACCTTAAAAGCAACAGAAGATGGGGGAAAAGTCTGAAAAGAAATGAACAGCAAACCAGAGAACTACAGGCTGTGGTCAAGAGAAACAATATGAGAATCATTTGTGTCCCTGAAGAACAGGAAGGCAAATTCTATGAAGAATCACTGATTAAAGAAATCATAGATGAGGATTTTCCAGAGGTGAGGAGTGCAAGCAGTGAGATACATGAGGTCCAAAAGCCCCAATGAAAAGAGACACAGGAAAATTCCAAGACACATTGAAATCAGAATAACAAAAGCCAATGACACAGACAGAACATTGCAAAAAATAAGATCAATGAAGGACTTGCATACAAAACAAAGCAGCAGATCTATCAAATGAGATTCTATGAGCCAGAGAGAATGTTGTGTTATAGTGAAAAAAAAAATCAGTGACATGAACCACCTCACCAAGAACATTCCATCCCGCTAGATAATAATTCATATTGGAAGAAACAGTACAGAGCTTCAAGAAGAGGGAACAGCTTAGGGAATTTGTAACCTTGAAATCAGATCAATAATTATTAAAGGAACTTCTTTAAAAGACAGACAAACATCTTAGCATGGAGCCACTGAGTATAACATTCACTCATAGTGCTTTTTGCTAACTTCTATTAGATTAATAAAGGTAAATTTATTTCTAGCATGCTAATATACTACATGCTTTTTCAATAAGGAATTAAGGTTTCATTTACAGTGAATGTTTCCAGTCTAATCAGGTGATTTTTAAACATCTATAGAGATTTTTGTTATAATCTTTTATGTATTAATGCCAGTACTTAAGGATTGCCTATAATATTTCCTGACACAATACCAATATTCTCTTTTCAAGATAAAAGAATGATATAATTGTATAGGTTTATTCAAATTTTCCCTTAAATCTTCTTAATTAATCTCTTTTCATTCTTTCTTTCTAAATTGTTTATTTGAAAGGATTTATCAATTTCATATCATTTTCAGTGTATCAGAATATAATCTTTCATACTATTTTTTAAATTTATATACTTGCATAAAAGAAAAATATAGTTTTTGAAAAAAGTTTTAATCAACCTATCATTGACTTACAATTTTATGGAATTTCATAAATTTAGCTTTATTCATCTATATGTGCTTAGGCATTACCATATCTACAATAAACATTAAAAAATTTCATATGTGGTGCATAAAGAAACATAGTAAAGGAACAACAAACAGAGAAACTCATCAGAACTAGAGATTTTTGTCTATGGGATCAAGTTTACATGATGAGGGTGGGAAGTGGTGGGTATAGTGTTGGAATGTTATATGCACAAACAGAACTGTGAATCCTGGTACCTGAGTAAAAATTGTGGGGGAAAAAAAGGAAAATCAGTTCCTGTATGAAGGTGTAATGAGAGAGAACAAGCAGCAAGAAATCACTGACCCCTCAAGATAAGATTCCTAGCTTCCATAGAGAAATTCATAAGAATGATGGACTTTAGAACTTTTAGAACTTTAGAACTTTTTCTATATAATGTCAGAAATCATTTCCTTGTCATCTAAAATTCCAGATGTAAGTTGGAGGATCAGACAAGGAGGTGACAGAAAGAGATAAGGCTTGGGAAGAAAGGACACAGCCTTGGAAGAAACTTCTCTAGTTTACGTCCAGTTTTATTTGTTCTGGGAAACAACTGACATGGACCCAGGTAGTATGGGGGAGGGCGGCATCATTATTAGTCTTCTAGAAGCCACAGTCTGAAGAAAGATGTATATTGTAATTGGATAAGGTGGCTGCAATAATGGGAAGTTTTATGGCTTTCGTGAGAAAAAGCCACTGCATCTCCACTATGGCCAAACGTCAAAGATTCTCCACTAAGGCCCTTATCTCACTTCTAGCCTGTCTCTTACCTCACCAACAATCTCACCCTCCTACTCTGTAGCCTCAATTGTACAGACAAAGCCCAAGGGTTTGTTATCTTCCAACACCGTTCATTCCCTCACTTTATTTTTATATACTACAGATGAATGATAATCCTCTGCTTGTCCTGTGTATGAATTGTTTCACTTAAAGTGACCTCCACTAGGACCATCTGTGCTGAAACAAAAGGCAGGGATACTTCATCTTTTCTAATAACTGCATTGTGCCTATATACCACAACTTCTTTATCTACTCATCCTTCATAGGAATTTTGGTAGTTTCTATATCTTGGCTACTATGCATAGCACAGCAATAAATACAGGGGTGTATATATCTTTAGGTGTAGATTCCAACATTGTAGACTTTCTATTTTTGTTACTATTTCTGGTGTATGTTCTGGCACTTTATGAGGCCATGCAATTTGAATTATCTTATTCCCCCACGCTTTCCCTTTATATTTGGTGCTCTCTCTTTTAAAAATATGCCGGTGTCTGTCTTCCAAAGTCTTCCTTTCTGTATCACTGGGAAATCCTGACAGATGGCATTATAAAAGCTAATGGAGTGTAGTCAGTTGTGTTCCATTCTTTACCTGGCACTCACAGTGTTGTTTTGTTCAGAGCTTACTTCTCCCTTCACACACCTTTGCCTCTCCCCCTCTTCCCCCGCCACACACACATGCTATTAAGGGAATACTCTAGGTAGGAGCAACTATAGCCTTGCTAAACCCAGAGCCTGGAGGAGTTCAAAGGACTTATGAATGAGCCCCCAGCTTGAATTCCACCGCCCACAGTGTCATAAGAGAATAATATCTCCTCCTCATGAGCTCCTGAGTTCATAAAACGTCATCACTCATTGAGCATTATTTTCTTGAGTTTTTTAATTATAGAAGTAATGCATATTCATGAGAACATTTTGGAATGCTAAAAATGAAAATAAGAATAAAATTAAAGACATGTATAATATCACCTCCTAAAGATAATCAGGGAGAGTTTGTTAATGGCTGTTATGCTTCTAACTGCATATAATATTCACAATTAAAATTTACCACACTAATCATTCAATATTCATCTATAAAATGCACATAGTTCATAACCAAGCTAGTAGCTGAGATATTCAGTCAGTATCCAAGATGACATTTCAATTCTTTAACCTTTTCTACTAGGGTTGCCTGATAAGAGAGTGAAAGTGTCCTGTTCAAAAATCTTGACCCAGTTAATGTGGAGTATACAAAAGAAAGCCATTGAATGAATACATGCTGAGATGGGTTTTGCTTTGTCCTATACCATAGCTCTTCCTCTCAGCCTGGAGAAAGCAAAATACTCTTAGAGCAGAGAGGGAAAGGAAGTGTTCGATGCTGTGAGTGCTAATGTGAGGGAAAATTCCTCCTCTGTCTCCGGACTCCCACTCATAACTATCCATTAGCTCAGAGTCCAGGAGAGATGGGGGGGTCTGGATAGTGAACTCTGTGCTCCTGAAAGCTGGAAGTCAGAAGTGGCAGGACTGGTGGATGAAATTCTCAGAGAAACCAGCTGCAGAAATGGTCTGTGGCCTGTGTCCATCCCTTGCCTCTGAAAAGTGATAAAGAGGCTTGGTCAAATCTTCCCTACTTCCTGAGTAGTAAATAAAAGACCATTATTTCACAATTTCTGTGTATTTTAATTGTTCTTTCCCATCACGAAGGAATGATATTATCAAAACTTAAATTGAGCGCAAAGGATGGCCAAGTTTTTTTTTTTTTCCATATCATGCCACAGCACTGAACAACAGACTTGCCTAAGGACAGGTTTTAATTCTCCAGCTTAGACAGCTGATTGGCTTACTATTTGCTATTGATTGGAGATTAAACTCTGCAAAGGGACTTGTTGGACAGACATGGGGCAGAGTTGCTACTAGCTCTCACTGTGCCCAGCCACTCATGAGGTGCCCGGGAGGGATGGCAGGTTCTAGCCCTGGCCCACCACCCCAGCAGAGCCTCACAACAAGCCAGACGACCCCCACTCCATGAGGACCTCCATTTTCCACATCCGGACTTCCCCCTCGTCAGAACTCCACCCAGCAGACCAGCCTATCACAGCCCAGCTAGCACGGCCACTGCGGCTGCGTGGTTAATCAATAAATGCTGGATTTTGAGATGACTACAAGAGTATGCTACCCGCACGACAGAGCCTGGCAAGCTACCCGTGTCGTATTTGATATGCCAGATACCATTAACAATTATAGATCTCGTTCCCATGACCTGATGGAATGATTTGAGGCTCTTTATGTTCCTGGAGCAAGCAGGTGCCGTTGGGCTCTACTTGCATGAGACAGGTCATATGGAGATGTTACTGGTGCCCGCTCGAGCAAATCGACGATGAAAGGGAAGACAGTGATACAGTGAAAGGGACTTATTAATGCAAGTGCCAATCACTTCTGCTGGGAAGCTTGAATATACATTTTATCTTGTGAATTAAAATAAGTGTATTAAACTTTAAAGTAAATGTATTAAAGTTTGCTTTTACTGAATGACGAACTCAGCAGTGGTGTAGGCTTTGTTATGAAGGTGACTTTCATAGCAATTGTTCTATGTGTGCCTGAACTTGTCACACACACACACCCTACAGTGTTCCCTTTTTTCCCAGAGGCTTTGAAAAGGTGTCTTTGGGGGGGGTTTGCTTCCTCCTATTTTCTCCCAGTTTTGATCTTTCATTCTCTTCTATCTTGGACCCTAAAATGTTGTTTCTTAGCAGATTGTTTAAGGAATATTAGTTCATTTGCAGATGGACAAAAGACTGGCATTAAATCATTAACCTTAATAAAGCTCAGCTTACCAGTCCTTTTTAAATTCACTTTTAACTTACTGCTTTTATTATAGTCTAAGTAACAGAGATAGTGTTGAAGTTTATAATATTGATGCACAAAGATATTGCATGACACTAACATTGACACTGTATTGCCCATGACCCTCCACTTCTATCCCTATGTGATCTGCGATCCCTGACCCAACCATTCCCCTCACTATGTGTTGTTTGAGTTTTGGTTTTCCCTTAGAGACCACCTATGCTCTCCAGACCCTCAACTATGCTTCCATTTTGCTTCCAGTCATCTTCATCCCCAACCCCTTCTACCTCCATACCTGACATTCACAGGTCTGTAATCCAGTGCTTAATGTTTATTGTCAATTGATATTTTCATGCCCTTGATTTGTTTCTTTATGTACCACAGATGAGTGAAATCATCCCTATCTTTCCTTTTGTCTTTGTCCTATTTTACTCACATGCTATCTTCCAATTCCATTCAACTTTCCACAAACTGTATACTTTTATTTTTCTTTGAATTCTTTTGTCTTTATTTAACCCAGATTCTTTATCCATTCATGCGTTGTTGAACATTTAGGTTGTTTTAATATCCTGGCTATTGTGCTAAGAGTTTTAATGAACATGGTTATACATACAACTTTTTTAATTAATGTTTCTATATCTGTGATAAGTGGGTATAATGGGATGTTTAGAAATTCTTATCATCTTTTTATTCTTCAGGGTATCTGGATTCTTTCACTAGAATTTAACAACAGCAAGGCAATTGGGACATATACTTTATTTTCTGGGATATTTTTTCGGCTTTCGGGATCACACCTGGTGATGTTCAGGTGTTTCTCCTGGTTCTGCACTCAGGAATTATTTCTGTTGGTGCTTAGCAGCTACACAGGATGCCGAGGATCAAACCCCAGATGGCTGCATGCAAGGCAAATGCCCTGCCTATTGTACTATCTCTCGATCCCCTGAGTATATATTTTAAATAATATCTCAAAAGGCAGATCAAAGAGTATTGTAGTTTTCTTTATATGGTAGTAATTAAAAGTACTAATAAATGGTCATGTTATTATTACCTCTTAAACATAAGTAATTCACAAAACTACTCATAGTACAATCCTAAACTATAAATTTGCCTCCAGAAACAACTTGAAAAAGATCATTTTCCTTATTATCCATATGACTTTGGAATGTAGCATCAAAGAAACCTAAATTTAAATTTTATTCTCTGTACTTATTTTTTATTTTTAGAGGTGTGAATGGAAAGCATGTATCTCAGTATCTGATCTTTGAAGGTGGTCTATATATGTAATAGATGCCAAAGAGAAAGTTGAAATTTGTGGCATTAATGTCATTTTGAAATGTGATTCAAAACTCATTTTATACAAATAAAGCAAAATTTACTAAGATGCTTTTGTTCTCCTATAAAATGAAAATGTACAGTGAACCAACATGAACTTCTTCCTCTTCCAAATTAACAGAATGGAAGATAAGTCACCTCTCATCTATAATAGAAAGAACATTAGAAAAATGAATATCTGATTTGATAAGGATATGTTTCTCTATTTTGTTCTAAACAGCAGTGTTTAGGACCACAAAGCCCTGTTACTAGGTAGAGAAAAGTCTCTGAACAGAATTAGCACCAGAATCTTGGTTATCAAAAATGATGGATGAGAAAAGTGCCCAAAGAGCCTCTTGTATTATTTGGTCTCTGGCACAGGTTGGCATGGCACTGTGATTAAGTCTCAGGGACTTTAAGGGGTTTTTTTTTGGATGTCCTTTGCACCTGTGATGTCTCTACCTCACAAAAGATTTATGTGAATCATGAAAATTGAGTCAACAAAATCATACTCATTCAGCTTTCTCATTTTACAGATGAGAGAGACAGGAAAGGTAAGAAAATCCACTTTCACATGATCAATTGCAAACTATTTCAACTTTCACTTCATTATTATCCAGCAATTCATTTTATACTCTTTCATCTTCTAGAAAAGACAGGGATACTCAAGGGGTATAAGACTAGCAATTTGAATAATAAAGGGTGAATATTTAATGACACCGTTAGAAAAGGGAATGTGCTATGAAATGAGTGAAAACCATTTGCAGCAAAGAAAAGTTCAAAACCGGAGAAGAAAAATATACAAAAGTCCCAGCGTGGGCAGAGGAACAACCAAGGAGAAGGCAAAAACTGAGCATTTTTGCAAGTTCCTTTGGGCTGACTCCGCTGATTAGAACTGATGTTTGTAAGAACATTCTAGCATATTTTAAATAATGGGAAATATTTTATGGGAATTAAATAATGGGAAATTTTAAATAATGGGAAATTTAAAAAAGCATATATTAAATAATGGGAAAGAATATTCACCCAATACCCATCTGATAAGGGGTTAATTAATATCCAGGATATATCAAGAACTGGTAGAACTTTACAAGAAGAAAACAGCCAACCCCATCAAAAATTGGGGAGAGGAAATGAACAGAAACTTTGACAGGGAAGATTTTTGAATGGCCAAAAGACATATGAAAAACTGCTCCTCATCATTAGTCATCAGAGAGATGCAAATCAAAACAACAATGAGATATCATCTTACACCACAGAGACTGGCACATATCCTGAAGAGCAAGAACAACAAATGCTGGCGGGGATGCAGGGAAAAAGGGACTCTCATCCATTGTTGGTGGGAATGTCAACTCATACAGCCTTTTTGGAAAACAATATGGACATTCCTCCAAAGACTAGAAATTGAACTCCCATTTGACCCAGCCATACTGGGAATATACCTTGGGAAGCCAAAAACACACAGTGGAAACACCATCCCCATGTTTATGCTCATAGCAGCACTATTCACAATAGCCAGAATCTGGAAACAACCAGGGTGCCCGAGAATTGATGACTGGATAAAGAAACTTTGGTACATCTACACAATGGAATACTATGCAGCTGTCAGGAAAATGAATTTATGAAATTTGCCTATAATTGGATGGACATGGAGAGGATCATGTTGAGTGAAATTAGCCAGAAAGAGAGCGACAGATATAGAATGACTGCATTTATTTGCATGACATATATATATATATGCATATATATATATAACTATATATAATGTGTACATATTATGATACCAATATCCAAGGTCAGGTGAAACATGGATCAGGAGGTCTTATCAAAGGTGGAAATTATCACAAACGTGTGGGAGTCAGGAGGCTGGGTGGTACAGAAAGTGGAACAGTGTGCTAACAATTGTCGAGGGTACTAATACCAACCTAGAACTGAGCATTAAATACAGTCAAAAAGATACACATGACGAACTCTTAAGGTATGTATTGTAATACACAATGTGGAAGGGAAGGAAAAGAGAAAGAGAGAGAAAGAGAAAGAAATTAAGAACCTGCCATAGAGGCAGGCTATGGGAGGGGAGAGGGAATCAGAGACATTGGCTGTGGGAAATGGGCATTGGTGGAGGGATGGGTGCTGGAACACTGTATGACCGAAACCCAAATATGAACATCTTGTGAACATATTTGTAACTGTATATCTCATGATGGTATAATAAATTATTTTTTAAAAATTAAGGGGACAGAGTAGTGGCCCAGCAGGTAGTGTTGGATGACAAATTTTGCTAATCTGGGAGCTTTGTTGTTTTGCCCACTCACAGCTTAATCTATTTAAGCCAAGGTTCATTCTAATGAGACCTCTCTTCTATGTAAACACTGCTAGAGGGTGTGGCACTCACAGAAGTCACCTTGACTGAATAACTTCTGACTTATACATCTACTAAGACTTCTATGTTTTCTAGATCGGGCACAGCTTCTCTTTATACCCACTGCACCCAGCGTGGAACAGTTAGAATTTACCAGGAGATTACCACACTGGCTACTTTGAGACTATAGGAAGGCTATAGGAAAAAAAACATACTAGTTTGCTCCTCAAGCAGGAGAGTGTAACCCTTTCAGTATATGGAGAACAAGATACTCAGAATCACCCTGGTGCAGATAATAAATAAGAAGGACCTTGTGGGTACCATCTAGATTACATGAAGCTTATGAAATGAAGATGTATTACTTTATACCAGCTCTGTCTCTCCCTGGTGTTTTACATAAGAGATAATCTCGGAATTAGTCCTTGGAATTAATCTTTGTTTATACCTGCACTAGGGTGTGGCACTGCCCTTCTACACTCTGTTTAGAGTTCTTTGTTGACATGACCCTCCCTGTTGGATTACTTTGTATATAAGGGGACGGGCTTTTGGTTCCTCGGCTTTTTACTCCTTGGCCTTTTGCTCCTTCTTCTGGGTAGGACTCATCTCAGGTGAGATCCTCTCTCTTTGGTGGGAGACTTAGGCTCTTTTGTATGGTCTAAGATCGGACCAGAGCTAGAGTTTGTTCATTATATTGGAGTGCTGTGGAAGAGCTTTTGTACTGTTAAAAGCCTTTTTTGGAACTGCACCGAACTCCGTGAGTTTTCATCTGTTCCCCCGGCGTCCTCGGAGGTAGAAGAGAACTTCTGTCCTGACACTATCGGGGACCCCAGCAGCATCCCCGACAGGGTAGGGGCGATTGCTTTGCACGCAGCCGGCCTGTGCTGGCCCGGGTTCGATCCCCTGGCATCCCATATAGTTCCCCCGAGCACTTGAGTGCAGAGCCAGGAGAAATCCCTGAGCATTGCCGGGTGTGACCTATAAAAGCAAAAAGCAAATTAAAAAAAAAAAAAATTAAAATATAAAGAGCAAAAAAAAAATCTAGATATCTCCCATATTTAACCTTTTCTTTAAAAGTCGCTAAAGAAATTCAGAGCTAAAAAAATAAAGTTAGCTATTAAAAGTAGCTAAAATTAAAAAAAAATTTTAATTTAACAAATAATTTTTTAAAAATTAAAAAATTACAGTATATATGTATTTTTTCTAAGACATTCATTATGATACTGATACTGAAATCAGAATGTCTGGGCTCAAACTACTAGGTGCGATAGTAACTTTAAACATATCTGTACAAATCTGATATGAAAGTTGCATAGAATACCTCCAAGTTCAAGGAGCCTAAAAGGGCACAGAACGCTCAACTTGCACTTAACAGTACAGTGGAGCCTCAGACAATGATTTTAATACATCACTGTAAGATATAATGCTGATCACATATTGACTCATTAATCTAAGTTTCGATAATTCATTTGCCTTTGTGTTATGACAAGCATTACAAAGTAAATCTATTTGTAACTGCAGGTGAGTTAACAGGCTGGTTGGGAAACTGGGGACACTGGTGAAGGAAGGTCACACTGGTGGTGGAATTGGTGTTGGAACGCTTAACACCTGAGACAACAACATTTTGAACAACTTGGTAAACCATGGTGTTATAATAAATTTTAAATACACAATCTACAAATTGATGTGTCTCCCTTTAAAGATATGGGATTTATGCCCGTGCCTTTCTCCCTTCTGCTGTCTATTTTGATAGAAATAGACTCATGGTAGACACTGCATATAATTACCAAGTCTAGACCAGAAAATTGTCAGGCAGTCACCATTCTCCACAGCCTGTGTTTTCAGAAAAATCAACCACTAGGTGAGATTTTGTATATTTTTTTGTATATACAATACACAATATTGTAAATAGTTAGAATATTGAGAGCAAATATTAATGAGATCACATGAGATGACATGGAACTCCCTCTAGTTTCTATGCCGGTATCAATAGGCTGCGATAAGAGAGCAAGCACCTGGGGCCGGAGCGATAGCCCAGCGGGTAATGCGCTTGCCTTGCACGCAGCCGGCCTGTGCTGGCCTGGGTCGATCCCCGGCATCCCATATGGTCCCCTGAGCATCTCCAGGAGTAATTCTTGAGTACAGAGCCAGGAGTAACCTCTGAGCATTGCCGGGTGTGGCCCCTCAAAAAAATTAAAAAAAAAATAAAAGTATTTAAAAAAAGAGAGCAAGCACCATCTTAGATGGTCTGTTCAGTGGAGGTTTTATGTGGCCACAGCACGGATCTCTAGCCCCCAAGACCTGAGCAATCACAAGCCAGGCTTGATAAGCAGAATCCACTTCTGCTGTACAAAATCATAAGCAAGGCAATGTTTGAGGAGTTTCTCAATGTTTTTCCCCGTCATGCCCCATTCCTCCTTGGCTCCCAAGTTGTGACACCTCCTTTATAGGATTTTTGCATGATCCCCTGTGACAACTTCTTTACTATATTTTTACAAAGATCTCCCTTGGAATGTCCTGAGGTGCTATATGGCCTCTGAGTGGAAAAAACACTGATTTAGGTGTTTTGTTACAACCTGAATTTGGGGCAATTTGCTACACAACTTTGAAAAATGTGTCTCCTGAAACAAATGCATCACCATGAATAAGTACATGAGTATTTCAAAAGTCTCTTGTCCATTTCTACATACAAAAGATGATCACAGAGCTAGAGCATCCGTGTCCTGTCATGTTTGCATTCCATTTCCAACCATGGATTAAAGTGGTTATTTGTAATAATTAAAAAAAGTTAAATTCTCTCCATAACAAACTCTCCATTCACAGTTAGGCAAGTGAGGAAGTGATAATTTTAGGGAGAATTAATATAACCAAATTTACTTTGAAACTATGGTCAAGGAAAAAAATATACGATCCTGAGGAAAAACAATGAAAAAAAATAAAGAATTTCTCAGTGATGTGGTTCCAATAGATCCTTCTGACCCTCCACTGTGGACTCAAAAGCAGGGAGATGAAGAGGAGAGTGACTGAGAGACCACCCTGGTGAAGAGGGGTGAGGTGGGGCAGGCTCCACATAGCTGCAGGCCAGAGACCCCTGGCTGAGGTCTTACTCTCCCACTGCCTGAGAGGCAGTGGCCTGGCTGCCTCCTTTCCCTGGCTGTTCCTCTTGTCCAAAAAAATAAAAGGGGCTAGAGGGCTAGCCGTAGCTTATATATGACCTGCTTTGATCAGGGCACACTATATAGTCCCCAAGGCTCACAAGGAATGATCCTTCAGTGTAGAGCCAGGAGTAGACCCTGAGTCACACTGGGTATGCCTGCTCAATAATAAAAGCCATCAGTAAACTTCAATCCCACTTGTCCAGATTTTTTTTCACTAATACAGGACTAAATAAATGCTTTATTTAGAGGTGACTACAAGAGTATGCTACCCGCACGGCAAGCCTGGCAAGCTGCTCGTGTCGTATTTGATATGCCAAATACCAGTAACATTTTAGATTAGGTCATTCCCATGACCTAATATAATGGTTTGAGGCTCTTTATGTTCCTGGAGCAAGTGGATGCCTTTGGGTTCTACTAGCATGAGACAGGACATATGGAGATATTACTGGTGCCCGCTCTAGCAAATAGATGATGAACGGGAAGATAGATAGATAGATAGATAGATAGATAGATAGATAGATAGATAGATAGATAGATAGATAGATAGATAGATAGATAGATAGATAGATAGATAGATAGATAGATAGATAGATAGATAGATAGATAGATAGATAGATAGATAGATAGATAGATAGATAGATAGATAGATAGATAGATAGATAGATAGATAGATAGATAGATAGATAGAATACAGGACTAAGGTTTTTTTGGTAGGGTACACTCAGTGATGCTCAGAGGTTACTCCTGCTCTGCACCCAGGTTACTCCTAGTGTGCTCTGGTGACCATATGGGATTCTGGGATTGATCCTGTGCAAAGCAAATGCCCTACCTACTTTTGTAGCACCATACCCCCAGCACTTAAATGGCAACTCACAAGGGGAAGGAAAGTAGGAAGAACAAGGACTGAGGAAGGGAAGGAGGTGGAAGGGAAAAAAAGCATTTCATCAGATTTTGGATTTTCTCTGTGTATCAAAACATTCATATTGGTCCAAGAGATACTGATATACTTTTCCATGAGCCGTAGATTGAGTAAAAAGGGCTACAAGGGCCTTTCTGTGACTCATGATAGAAATAGATGGCCTTTGCAATTGAAAAATAAATCAGTTAATTATATTTACAAATGGCAAGTTATTATGGGTGTTGGTAGCAAAATCTTATGATATGCTTTTAAGCAAGTTTCTAACAATGACAGCAAAAAGTCTACTTTAAATAATTCACTCCATTAATGCCATTTGAAATTTATTTCAGTTTTTTAATAAATCTATATCTGCAACTAAAAATAATAGACACAGAGCAGTATTATAATGCAGTATATCACATACACCACCAGTTACTTCCTAATTCCTAGGATGTGCCAATATATCACATTTATGACCAATGAAGGTGAAGGCAGACAGAGACGAGACCTCGCCATGTTCTGCCATGTTGGCTGCCAGGATGCCCAGCGGTGCAAAGAGCTGAGCATCACTGCACTCCACAACAAACTGCGGTACACAGGAGGCATCTTGAAAGTGAAATAAAGGTGACTGCAGTGATAGTACTGTGGGGAGGGTGTTTGCCTTGCATGTGTCCAATAGGGTTTTGATCCCTGCCATCCCATATGGTCCCCCAAGCACTGCCAGGAGTAACTCCTGAGTGCAGGGCAGGAGTAACCCTTAAATATCGCCGGATGTGATCCAAAAGAGAAAAAAAAAGAAAGAAAAAGAAACAAAGATGGAAAAAAGAGTAATAGTTTTTTTTTAAAGGATCATCACAGATTATTCTATTGGTGGGCCCCACAGTCGTAAAGGTGTTCTTCAAAGTAGATGAAGAAGGTTGAAGTGATGGTTAGAGAAAGAGGTACAGATTTGGAAGAAGAAATGAGAAATATTGCTGACTTTGAAGGTGAAGGAAAAGGCCTTGGGTGAAGATTATAGAAACGAGAAAAGAACAAAGAAATGAATACACGTAAAGAGCACCCAAAAAGAATGCAGCCCTGCCAACACAGCCCAGGGTGTCTGCATAGACTCTGACTATAAATTAATAAACTGCATTGTTTTAAACCACCGAGTTTTCAATTATTTGTTAGAACAAATATGTGTTAGTATTCAATAGAACACTAGGCATAGAGGAAATGTAGCCTCTTGTCTTGAGAACTCTGAATAGTATTATTCTTTCCTTTGTGCAGATTTTTTTTCTCAACTTAAAACCCCCTCAGGTTTCCAACAATGGCTCAAATGTTAGAGTTCCATTCCCCTAATATTATTGCTGATTAGAGTTCTCTGGTTCCAAGTTGTCCCAGCTCTTAACTACCAGCATCGGGCACAAAGGGACCTCTATGTTCTCTCTCCTGACATCATGTCATTTCTGTATATGAAGGCTAAGGAATTTTTAGCATGGGGAGCCACATTCCATTTTTAAATGAACAGCTTTCTTCATGAACCAACTACCTCCTTCATTACCCACAGACACTTAATGTTTCATAGGCACTAATGTAAAACAACATCTGCTCCAAGTGTGGGGTACTGTTTGATCCCTCTTCTAGCAGGCAAATTTCACCATATTTTCTCCATCTATTAAAAGTATTATGGGACTTGAATTCCAATTCCAAAGTATCTGCTTTCTTCTGAATTTCTATTCTATAAATTTAATTTTGGTGCCATAAATATTTCCATTCAGGGTTACAGTAATATAACCTCGAGATTCCCATCTGGTTGTCTTCATTCTGTTGACAAAGTGGCTTGAGTCAGAACAGGAGGGTGACAGAACATCCCAGCTTACTTGATACAGATGGGTTTCTTAGTAGAGAGAACTTTCAGTGCCTGCACTAGACAGTCCGGGGAAAAGAGGCCACTGACCATATGTGTTTTTCACTCAGTGTGAGGCATTAGAAAAAACAACTCAAAGAGGTCTCTGTTCTGAAAAAATCTTACAATCTAACATCTATTTCTCTCCCAAGTTTTTGAAAGATTTCTTCTTATGCTCTACTTTTCCCTTTCAGCCCAGAAGATTGATTTAGTTTCATTTTCTATATTTTATGTCCAGAAAAATAGATATATGTACAGCTTCTCTCTCTCTCTCTCTCTCTCTCTCTCTCTCTCTCTCTTTCTCTCTGTCCAAAGTAGTTTCCCATAGCACTTATAAATTATATTCAACTCCTGTATGCAAAATTCAGAAACTCTGAAACAGTGAGATGTTATCTTTTTCTCATGTAACTTGGCATCTGGAAATGGCTTCTCCAGCTGTTATAGTCTGTAATGAAATGAGATTCAAAGTTCTTTGCAACGTAACCGTATTTGCCTGTGTTTATTTTCTTGTGGATATATAGTGGCTGATTCAAGCTTTTCTTTCAAGAACAAAGAAATCAGTGAAGAAACTAAAAGTACTTGCCAGCTGAATTACCACTCTACGAAAGGGTGCCCTCCAATACCCCCAGCCCCAACAATGCCCACTCATAGCTCATTGAGAAGGATTTGGGAATTGTTTTTTTAATCACTTTAGCCTGAAAAGAGACTGATAGATACTTTTTTTTAAATATGGACACATGTTTCCATTACCACCAGTCCCAGTGATTAATTATATAATAAGGAAAGAAGGGGGAATTAGATATTGGGTAGCTATCTAAATCTGACTCTCTTAAAACTGTGACCCAGACTTCCCTCAAGTAATGTCTGTTCCTCCCCATGAAATCTCTATTTGTCAAATGACTGTGGAAATCTAGTTATGCGAAGTAATTGAGACATGGGCTAATCTACAATTGTAATTATAATCCTATCATAAAGACCTGCAGGCAACTCCAACTGAACTAATGGAATTTGCATGAATTTGTAAATGACCAAAATAGTGGTTTCAAGAAATGGGGTGACTGTCGCTAACATTCACAGTCTGAAAATGAAAGTAATTGAATTACTTTTCACTATTCATTAATTTTACCCATTTATGAAGTTATATTTTTTAAGATAGACAATAGCTATTGAATTTAAAATTAAGCACACAAGTACTTCAAACATATTTAAGAGGAAAATAAAGGCCTTTGTTTTGATAACACAAATATTATTGTAGATATAGCACTTTATTCAGCTAGTCCTTTTCCCTTTGGATATGAAAACAGGGACACCTCCTGACCTTTCTGTGAAAGATCAGTAATTATAAAGCACCAAGTGAGTTAGCTAAAAGCTGGAGTTCATGGGCTGGTGCCATTTTTAACACTTAACTGGGAATTTATACAATGACTGTTTTAACTAAAAGGGGACTTGTTTGGTAAGTGGAACTCACTGTTAAAACACACTTCTCAAGTTTCAGTCAGAATGAAAGTACAGAATAAAAGGACGGCAAAGGACAATGGAGATGAAGCGTGGTTCCTGGCACTCCCATTCCCGTAGCTAACCAGACCTCTTACAATCCACATCTAATTAAGTAACATGCAGGAAAGACTGGGACTACTGTAACTAACAACTGCAGCCATATTCATTTTGATGTGCCTTGACTGTGTGCAAAGAATGTTAATTCTTTATCACCGACTCACAACAAATGTGTGAAGAGATAGTCTATCTCCCATTTTGCAGTTAAAGATGTTAAGGTCAGACAAGTCTTGTAATTTGCCCAATATCAGTATTAAAATGCAAGTGCTTGGAACCCGAGTGATAGTCCAGCAGGTAGGGCATTTGCCTTGCACAGAGCTGACCTGGGTTCGATCCCCCGGCATCCCATATGGTCCCCAAGCACCGCCAGGAGTAGTTCCTGAGTGCAGAGCCCTGAACATTGCTGGGTGGACCCAAAAAGAAAAAAAAATGCAAGTGCTTGAGTCTCTAAAGCATAGTCTTTCTTTGTCTTGTCAGACCTGTGAGAGAATTTTGGTGAACAGATCACCCGAGCAGTTGTGTGCTGCACAGCAACAATTTAGATCCATGTACAAGTATGGTTCCTATATGGAGCCCAGGTAGATAATGGACTACACCATCCAGGTGTGTGGTAGGGAACTCTACACTGTCTACACAGCAAATTTGCTGACTGATATGCTAATTCATTTCTTAGAGTGAATACCCACACCATCCAACAACAGAGGACTAGGACGATATTGTTTTTCTTTTTCTTTATTTTTTTGGGAGGACCACAACCAATTGTGTTAAGCAGTTACTCCTAGCACTGTACTCAGAGAACAATCCTGGCTCATTTGGAGGGTCACATGGGTGCTGGGAATTGAACATGTGTCAGCTGTGTGCAATGAAAGCTCCTTATTTCCTATGTTATCTCTCTGTACCCTGTTGTCTTTTTTTTGGAGGACCTTAAAAATCAGAAGACTGAGAGGGAGAAAATCCAGTTGAGAGTTCTGGCTTGATTTGCAACATACCAACTGTATGACAAGCTTGGTTTTGTCTTTTTGGTTCTCCGTGTTTCATAGATATAATGCCCTAATCTGCCTAAAGGGGTTTAAAGTAACAATGGCAATATGAGTGTTGATATTATTTCAATAAAATTAAGGGTTAACTAATAAGAACATATTAATTCTCAAATATAATTTGAGTTATGTACTCATCCCTGCAGGGGTAAAGGAGATAGAACCAACATGTACAGAATTTGTAATCAAATGGCTTATATTTAAACAATTTATTAGGAAAGTCAACATCTGGAAGAAAATTCATTTAATTAATTTTCTTGATTCTTTATTATATAATTAAATGATTTATTATATAAATCAACATTTCTCAAGTGGGAGGTTTATGGTTAATTGTGGATCCTCAGGATATTCTAGGGAGCCAGTAAGTGAAAATCATGTAAATGGACAGTCATGGCAGGAAACTAGAGGGTTAACAATAGGACAGAGATAGGAGCCCAAGAAAGAAACTAGTTCAGGGCTCAGAATGATAGTACAGGGGCTGGGTGTTTGCCTTGCACAAAGTCGACCCAGGTTCAATCCCCGGCATCCCATATGGTCCCCAAGCACTGCCAGAAGTAATTCCTGAGTACAGAGCCAGGAATAACCCCTGATCATTGCTGGGTGTGACCCAAAAAAACAACAATAACAACAACAACAAAAAAGAATGACAGTACAACTAGTAAAGCATTTGCCTTGCACAGGGCCAACCCAGGTTAAATCCATAGTGTCTAACCTAAGCACCACCAGAACTAATTCCTCAATGTAATCAGGAGTAACGTATGAGCATTACTGAGACTGGCCCCTAAAACAATAAAATCAAGGGACCACAATCAAGAAAAGGTCGAGAAATACTGATATAAATTCTACCCACCACCTAGAAACATCTCTGAGATACTGTGTCTTCCATGACGTGGTATAAAAAGAGTAATCACGTGATCAAAGTCTAGCTTCCATGACAAATCCTTTATTGAAGTGGCAGCCTGACTTAAGTAGGAGCTTATGTCAATCTAAGATCATGCTGTGTTCTGCTCCCATGAGTCTAGAAGATCAGAAGCATTATGTTAGGATTACTAAGCTTGAGTTGAGACTTAATTTCCAGATAATTCTCCATTAGGCTGCCATCTGACCATTAGTGCAGCTTTATTCATTCATTCATTCATTCATTCACTCATTTTTAACAATATTTTATTATACCACCGTGAGATATACAATTACAAAGATGTTCATGTTTGGGTTTCAGTCATACAGTGTTCCAGCACCCATCTCTTCATCAGTGTCCATTTCCCACCACCAATGTCCCCGATTCCCTCCCCCCTCCCTAGCTGGATTCTATGGCAGGTTCTTTATCTCTCTATCTCTCTATCTCTTTCTCTCTCTCCCTTCTCTTACACACTGTGGATTGCAATACATACATTTAGAGGTTATCATGTGTATCTTTTGCTTATATTCAATGCTCAGTTCTAGGCTGGTATTATCCCTTTTGACAATTATTAGTACATTGTTCCCTTCTCTGTCTTACCTAACCTCTGACTCCCACACTTTTGTGGTAGATTCCACCTTTGACAAACCTCCTGATCCATGTTTATCCTGACCTTAGATATTGGTATCATACTTTATATATACTAAATATATAGTGTATATATGCTATATATAATATATACTAAATATATATATATATAGCATGATATATATCATGCAAATAAATGCAGTCATCTATAGCTGTCTTTTTCCTTATGGCTAATTTCATTAGTGCAGCTTTAAAGGTCTATGTCTTGACAGGTTTTTCTATCTATAAAAGAATAATTTGGCCTCCATCACCACTGACATTGATCCCATCTCTAATTCTCTACAGTCTTATCATTTTGTTCATTGGGTCATTCAATATCTATTCACTAAAGGCTAATATTTTTATGTATTTTATTATAACACCATGAGATATACAATTACAAAGGTGTTCATATTTGGGATTCGGTCATACAGTGTTCTAGCACCCATCCCTCCACCAGTGCCCATCTCCCACCACCAACATCCCGGTTCCCTCCCCCTCCCTTAGCCTGCCTCCATGGCAAGTTCTTTATTTCTTTCCCTTTCTCTCTATCTCTTTCTCTTTTCCTTCCCTTCCACATTGTGGATTACAGTACATACATTAAAAGGCTGTCGTGTATCTTTTGCCTGTATTTAATGCTCAGTTCTAGGTTGGTATTAGCACTTTCGACAATTGTTAGCACACTGTTCCATTTTCTGTCTTACCTAGCCTCTGACTCCCACACATTTGTGATAATTTCCACCTTTGACAAGACCTCCTGAAAAATGTTTCACTTGACCTCAGATATTGGTATCATAATATGTACATATACATATACTTATGTCATGCAAATAAATGCAGTCATTCTATATCTGTCTCTCTTCTGGCTAATTTACTCAACATGATCCTCTCCATGTCCATCCATTTATAGGCAAATTTCATAACTTCATTTTTCCTAACAGCTGCATAATATTCCATTGTGTAGATGTACCAAAGCTTCTTTATCCAGTCATCTATTCTCGGGCACTCTGGTTGTTTCCAGATTCTGGCTATTGTGAATAATGCTGCTATGTAGGGATGATGTTTCAGCTGCGTATTTTTGGCTCAGTTCTAGGTTGGTATTAGCACTTGTTAATACCGTATTTTTGGCTTCCCAGAGTATATTCCCAGGAGTGGTATGACTGGGTCAAATGGGAGTTCATTTCTAGTCTTTGGAGGAATATCCATATTGTTTTCCAGAAAGGCTGTACTAGCCGGCATTCCCACCAACAATGGATGAGTGTCCCCTTTTCCCCACATCCATGCCAGCACTTTTTGTTCTTGCTCTTTTGGGATATGTACTATAGGTTAATATTGCATCAGCTTTTTCCTGGTAAATATGATACACAGGTGAAGAAATTTAACAAAGTTCTCTGCCCTGCTAGTGAGTATCCTTCTAGTAATCTTTATTAGTATTCACTTCATTATAAGAAAGGCAAAACCAGTATGAATCTAATTAGTAAAATTCTTTGCTGTTAAATCACTATGAAATCCTATGATACTGCTTCAGAAGAGAGGAATTTAGCACTGAAGTTTCCAAGGTAAACTTATCATTTTCTAAATGTAATATGACAAATTATTAAATGAGTCACATCAGAGGTTCCACATACAGAACACACGGTAAGATATTATTTTTATCTTTTGTCTGTGAAAGCTAATAATATTATTTATAATGCTTCCTTACTGGCAAAAAGTCAGAATAAAATTAAGGTCCAGAAGTGAAAAAATAAAATGCACTTTCAGGAATTTGTACTGAAAATATATCAGTGTTTTTCTGAGTGATTTATCTAGAAAGTTACTAACACCAAGATATGGCGGCAAATAAATAATATTTCACTTCACCTCATAAAAACCACACTATTAATTTTTTAATTCTCTTATTGTGATTGAGGAGAAAGATAAAAAATAACCAAGAAATTCACTTTAATTATGTCCTATCCCTTTGCAATTGAACCAACAATCCTATTTGCACTAGCTATTGAGTTTTAACATTAGCTAAAGTTAAGACTATATTTTGCATGAAAAGGGTCTCAATTTACCAGGATTTAATGAATCAACTTTATGAAAGTTAATAAAATAGTTTAACAAAATGTTTTAACAAAAGTTTTGACAGTGATTGTAATGTCTGATTCAAAAATGAGAGGGCAACTCTTTTCCATATAAAAAGGTTAGATAAACCCTTTTATATGGAAAAGAGTTTAGAAACTCAGGTTTAAAAAACTATAAACCAGGTTTAGAAAAACCTTTGCTGTGTATGTCAATATTTCATTGAGGTTTTTCCTATTATATTCAGAGGATGTTTTAAGAGTCTACAAATATGACTGCTCTTTCTTTGGTACCTGTCCCAGAAAAAACTCATCTTATCCTCTGAGTCCTAATGAACCTGCCTCTGCCCCAGGATATTTCTTTCTCTCAAAGAAAATAATGTCTAGAAAAAGAACTGGAGAAAAGGGTAGCTATATATGAGGCTTATTGGTCATAGTTCCGTGATTAATGGAGCATGTGAAGATCACATGTATTGAACAGTCAATTTGAGGAAATGGCAGATTGGATAATCCAGGCAAACTTTCTTCTGAGAACAAGAAGTAAAATAAAGTTGAAGGTGTCCAAGCACAGATTAGTAAAGCTGTGAGAAAAAATCACAGAAGAACTGAAATTGAGGGAGAAGAGGAAACTCAAGAGTTTTAAGTCCAGCATGGTGACAGTTTCCACCTACAGGTACCTACTGATTGTCTGAGGCACTAAGATGATTATAAGAGTTTTAGACATTTTCACAGGGCTTGTGTTTCAAAAGTGATTTTCAGGTTCCACTAGTGAGTGGAAGCCTTGGAGAAACAACATGTTTGTGGTTGGGAACAAAGGGTGGTTATATTTTTAATGCTTCTAGATGGTGGGTAGAATTTATATCAGTGCTTCTTAATCTTTTCTTGATTGTGGTTTATCATTATCATCACCATCATCGCCATCATCACCATCATCATCATCATCATCATTGTGGGAAGGGCCATACTCAACGATTGTCAGGGATTACTTTTGGCTCTGCACACTAAAGAATTAGTTCTGGTGGTCATTTTAATTTTACTAATTACCATTTTTGTCATTAATATTCAATTGTATGAGAGAACCCTAACTGGAAGCCCACCATCCACCGGGAGTAAAGACCAGATTGGAAGGATTTCTACCTTAACTGAATGAGAAGGGAAAGAGATTATGAAAACCACCATGCTCCTTCCAGATACAAACTGCTACAGAAGACAGTGCAAATACACGTTAAGTTCAGAGTAGGCCAGATTCTCTCTAGAGGGGCTAGTTAGCATAGGCATTTGAAGAGGTGCAGTGTCAAGTTGGTTCCTGGGACAGGAAATGTAAAGCAATGCTTGGGAGCTGATTGTTTTTCTTCTTGAACTGGTAGTTGTTATGCAAGACTAGACATTTTTTCGTCACCCTTTAAGCTTCCAGAAGATGACAACATTGTAAGTCTGCTCAGATGGGTCCCTGGCACTCTGTAAGACTTCCCCTCCCCGCTTCTTAGAGGAACTTTGTTCTTTCCTACTTTGCTGGCCTATGAGAGTGGTCATATAACTGCCTGGTTCAGGGATCTCAAATTTTTCTGATATTAATGCACAATTATTCCTTTTTTCTTTCTTTTTTTTTTTTTGCTTTTTTGGGCCAGACCTGGCAATGTTCAGGGGTTACTCCTGGCTCTGCACTCAAGAATCACTCCTGGCTGTGCTCAGGGGACCATATGGGATGCTGGGGATCGAACCTGGGCGGCACAGGCCGGCCACACACAAGGCAAACGCCCTACCCACTGGACTATTGCTCCGGCCCCAATTATTCCTTTTTTTCATTGCTTAAAGAATACAGACAAATTCTACCTTTTCTTCTTAATATGGTGACAACTAGTCACAGAGAGTTATGTCAATTTGAAATTTTAAATACTCAACAAAAATTGTTCATCAATATTTCAAGCTACATGTCATTCAGTAACCAAATGAAGCTAATGGCTACCATATTAGAAATGTAAATTGGAAAGCAGCTCTATTATTGCACAACAGTCAATTGGACTTCATGGATATATAGATACTTGTATCTATATTTATCGATAGATAAATAGATACTTATTAAGACTGGCTATGAGGAAAAAGTGACAAATGGGACACCAGGCACCATGTGTTCGATACTGCTCAGAGGAAGGGAGTTGCCACTAAATAGCACCTAGCTCCATTGGGTGCGGTCGGGACTTCTCTCCTGAAGTTGCCAAACATGGTTTGAATTTAATCCAAGTTTGAAGCATAGCTGAGCTTTTCCCCATGAGAGAAGACAGCTAGACCAACAGACGGACAGATATATAGTTGAAAAAGTTGCAATCCCTTGTCTGAAACTTCTGGATAAAGGTAATGTTCTCCAGGTTAGGAGTCAGGAAATGGAGTATGGATTCCAGAAGTTTCTCAGCAATCAGATATCTAGAGGCCTAAATCGAAGCAGTTTCTTTTCTGAGTCTCTTATTTTCTACTGCAACATATTTTAATCTTAGTAAAATAAAACTCAAACCAAAGCTATGATAAAGAGTAAGTATTGTCTCAAGTGTAATTCTATCTAAGGGAGTATTTAATTATGTGATTACCTTAAAACATCAATCCCCACCCCATGCGAGTTTCCCTAAAGAAAAACCATTAAGGGGGGCGCGCTGGCTGGCGGGCGGGCGCCTGGGGCTGTGGTAGAGCTCCAGGTCTCGGCAGAAGGTGGAACTACAACCCCCAGAAGTCCGAGCGGAACCAGAAGTAAACCGTCATTTTGAACTCTGACCCCGGCCTGCCTGCATCCTAGGTAGAGTCTCTGGGGTGCGGCTGGCGGTGGCCACGCGGCCGCTTATTATTACTAAAACTAGGAAATTCAACACCAAGGGTAGGTAATACCCTCAAGAAAAAAAGAAACAGTACACTAGAGGAATTTATCCCTGAACACCGCAACACCATGGGAAAACAACGCAGATCCCCAGCTCGAAGAACAGATGAAGGAATTGACCGTGAAGAATCAAAAAGAATACAGATATGCATGATCACTCTGACAATGAAATTAGAGAGGGAAATTGGTAGGATGTTTAAGGAGCTCAATGAAAAAAATTGAGCAGATGTCCAATAAAATACAGGAGAACATAAACGGAGCTGTTGAAAGGGCAGTCAATAAACTACGGGAGGAAATGAGAGCAGAAATGAGAACCATGCAAAGAGAAATATTGTCACTTAAAAAACTCAGTAGATGAAATGAAAAAACACAATCGGGGCTCTCAACAATAGGATGACAGCAGCGGAAGAGAGAATCAGTGAGACTGAAGATGAGCTGCAGAAAGCACTCAGAGAACTACATAAGATGGAAAAAGATCGGAAAATGGATCAGCAACGGAACAGAGAACAATGGGATGAAGCCAGGCGGAACAACATAAGAATCATTGGAGTCCCAGAGGGACAGGAAAGTAACCCCAAGGAAATTAAAACAGTTAAAAACATCCTGGCTGAAAAGTTCCCCGAGTTAAAGGATGAAGGCATCCAGATCCAAGAAGCCCGACGCGTACCAGCAAGAAGAGACCCCAATAGAAAGACCCCAAGACACATCCTAGTCAAAGTAATGGATACCATAGACAGAGACATAATTCTTCAGGCAGCAAGATCAAAGAAGGAAATTGTGTACAAAGGGAGCATCCATTCGACTTTCAGCAGACTTCTCAGAAGACACCCTCCAAGCCCGAAGGCAGTGGTGGGATATAGTAAAAAAACTTAATGAAATGAACGCCTCAGCAAGAATTCTTTATCCAGCTAAACTCTCACTCAGATTTGAAGGACAGATATACAACTTCTTGGATAAACAACAGCTTAGGAACTTTGTAAAATCAAAACCAACCTTAAAAGAAGGGCTGAATGATCTACTATAAGACGAGACATAACCCAAAAGAACAACCAACCTACACAGAAAGATGGCACAAAATCCCATGACAATAATATCTCTCAATGTCAACGGTCTAAATGCACCAGTTAAGAGACACAGAGTGGCAAAATGGATCACAAAATTGAATCCGACATTCTGCTGCCTTCAAGAAACACACCTGAACAATCGGAGCAAAGACAGGCTCAAAATAAAAGGCTGGAAAACAATCCTTCACTCAAACAACCCATCCAAAAAAGGCTGGGGTAGCCATACTGGTATCTGACAACATAGACTTCAGGCTGAAGAAGGTCAGAAGGGACAGTGAAGGTCACTTCTTAATAGTCAAGGGATGCATATATCAGGAAGAAATCACGCTATTAAACATATATGCACCCAATGAGGGGCCAGCAAAATACCTAAAACAACTACTAATAGACTTCAAAGAAGACATTGACAGCAACACAATTGTAGTTGGAGACTTCAACACTGCTCTATCAACCCTGGATAGATCAACAAGATTGAAACTTACCAAGGAAATACTGGCCCTAAAAAGAGGAGATGGAAGAAAGAGGGCTGGTAGACATATACAGGACATTTCATCCCCAAAAAGCTGAATACACTTTCTTCTCCAGTGCACATGGAACATACTCCAAAATAGATCACATGCTGAGCCATAAATCATACCTCCATAAAATCAAGAAGATAGAAATTGTGCCAACTATTTTTCAGACCATGATGCACTGAAAATAGAAGTTAATTGTACACAAAAACGGAGACCAATACCAAGTACCTGGAAACTAAACAGCTCACTGCTGAACAACCAGCAAGTCATAAAAGAAATCAAAGAGGAAATCCAAAAGATTCCTTGAAATAAATGAGACTGAAGACACGAATTACCAGAACTTGTGGGATACAGCAAAAGCAGTGTTAAGAGGCAAGTTCATAGCTCTTCAGGCATTCATCAGAAAAGAAGAAAAGGCCATCATAAACAGTCTGACTTCCCAACTTAAGATCTTAGAGAGTGATCAACAAAAAGGAGCCCAACCCAAGCAGAAAGAAAGAAATAATAAAACTTAGAGCAGAAATCAATGAGATGGAATGTCAAAAAACAATCCAGAAGATCAACGAAACCAAAAAGCTGGTTCTTTGAAAAAAATAAACAAGATTGACAAACCACTTGCAAGACTTGTAAGAAAAGGAAAAAGAGAGAACCCAAATAAATAGAATCAGAAATGAAAACGGAGACATCACAACTGAAAACACAGAAATTCAAAAGATCATCAGAGATTACTATGAGAGCCTGTATGCCACGAAACAAGAGAACCTAGAAGAAATGGACAAATTCCTGAATTCCTATAGCTTCCCAAGTCTGCAACAAGAAGATTTGGAATACCTCAACAAACCTATCTCCATCGAGGAGATAGAATCGGTAATCAAAAGTCTCCCCAAACACAAAAGCCCAGGCCCAGATGGATTCACCAGTGAATTCTACAAAACCTTTAAAGAGGACCTACTACCAATTCTTTTAAGCTCTTCCGGCAAATTGAAGAAACAGAAATACTCCCAAATAGCTTTTTACGAGGCACATATCACCCTGATACCCAAAGCAGACAAAGATGTCACAAAAAAGGAAAACTACAGACCAATCTCCCTGATGAATACAGATGCTAAGATCTTCAACAAAATACTAGCAAATAGAATCCAAAGAGTCATCAAAAAGATTGTACACCATGACCAAGTGGGATTCATCCCGGGAATGCAAGGATGGTTCAACATCCGCAAGTCAATCAACATAATACATCATATCAACAAAAAGAAAAATAAAAACCATATGATCATATCAATAGATGCAGAGAAGGCATTTGACAAGATTCAACACCCGTTCATGATGAAAGCTCTCCGTAAAATGGGGATTGAAGGAACCTTCCTCAAGATAATCCAGGCCATCTACTACAAGCCCACAGCGAGCATCATTCTCAATGGGGGAAAAACTGAAAGCCTTCCCCTTAAGATCAGGGACAAGACAAGGCTGCCCGCTCTCACCACTTCTATTCAATATAGTACTGGAAGTACTTGCCATAGCAATCAGGGAAGAAAAAAGACATTAAGGGCATCCAGATAGGAAGGGAAGAAGCCAAGTTATCACTATTTGCAGATGACATGATATTATACCTGGAAAACCCAAAACTCTCTACCAAGAGGCTCCTAGAAATAATACATTCTTATAGTAGAGTAGCAGGGTACAAAATCAATACCCAAAAGTCAATGGCCTTCCTATATGCAAACAGCGAAAAGAGAAGAAAGGGACATTAAAGAAACTATCCCATTCACAATTGCACCGCAGAAAATCAAATACCTAGGAATCAGTTTGACAAAGAATGTAAAGGATCTCTACAAAGAAAACTACAAAACTTTACTTCAGGAAATAAAAGAAGACCTGAGGAAATGGAGACACATTCCCTGCTCATGGATTGGAAGGATTAACATTATCAAAATGGTAATACTCCCTAGAGCTTTATACAGATTTAATGCGGTCCCTATAAAGATACCCATGATGTTCTTCAAAGAAATTGAACAAACACTCCTGAAATTTGTATGGAATAATAAAACCCCACGAATAGCTAAAGCAATCCTTGGGAAAAAGAAGATGGGAGGTATCAATTTCCCCAACCTCAAGCTCTACTACAGAGCAGTTGTAATTAAGACAGTGTGGTATTGGTATAGAGACAGACCCGTAGACCTATGGAATAGAACTGAGTATCCTGAAACGCACTCACAAATATACAACCACTTAATCTTCGATAAAGGAGCAAAAAATATTAAGTGGAACAAAGAAAGCCTCTTCAACAAATGGTGCTGGGAAAACTGGGCAGCTACATGTAAAAAAATGAACTTAGACCTCCTTCTAACGCCATGCACAAAAGTCAGATCAAAATGGATTCTAGATCTCGATATCAGACATGAATCTATAAGGTACATCGAAGAAAACATAGGAGAAACGCTCTATGACATCGAAACGAAAAGTATCTTTAAAGACGACACACCGCTGACCAAGCAAATGGAAGCAATGATAAACAAATGGGATTATATAAAATTGAAAAGCTTCTGCACCTCAAAAGAAACGGTGACCAAGATACAAAGACAATCCACAGAGTGGGAAAGGATATTCACCCAATACCCATCTGACAAGGGGTTAATATCCAGGATATATCAGGCACTGGTAGCACTCCACAAGAAGAAAACAGCCAACCCCATCAAAAAAATGGGGAGAAGAAATGAACAGAAGCTTCCAAAAAAGAAGAAATTCGAATGGCCAAAAGGCATATGAAAAAGTGCTCTTCATCTTTGATCATCAGGGAGATGCAAATCAAAAACAACAATGAGGTACCATCTCACCCCACAGAGACTGGCACACATCCAAAACAGCAAGAACAACCGGTGCTGGCGTGGATGTGGGGAAAAAGGACTCTCATCCACTGCTGGTGGGAGTGCCGACTGGTCCAGCCCTTTTTGGAAAACAATATGGACATTCCTCCGAAAGCTAGATATTGAGCTCCCATTTGATCCAGCAATAGCACTCCTGGGAATATACCCTAGAGACCGAAAAACACATAGCAGAAACACTATCTGTACTTCTTTATTCATCTCTGCGCTATTCACTATAGCTAGAATCTGGAAACAACCTAAATGCCCGAGAACAGAGGACTGGCTAAAGAAACTGTGGTTCATCTACACTATGGAATACTATGCGGCTGTCAGAAAGGATGAAATTATGAAATTTACCTGCAAATGGATGGACATGGAGTCTATCATGCTGAGTGAAATTAGTCAGAAGGAAAAGGACAGATATAGAATGACTGCATTCATTAATAGGATATAGATACCAGTGTTTTAATAAATATGGGAAATTGTAATGGCAGATTAAAACTCACCACTGAATATACACAAAGAGACTTAAGTGATTAACTCTAACTATCTGCAGGGCTAGCCACAATGTGTAAAATAAGAGGGAGAGAGATGCAGAGACAGAGAGAGAGATAGAGAGAGAAAGAGAGGAAACTGGGGTACCTGCTATTAAGGCGGGTGGGGGATGGGAGGGGAGGGGTACATTGGTGGTGGAAATGGGGCACTGGTGGAGGGATGGGTGCTGGAATACTGTATTACCAAGAACCAATTATGAACACCTTTGTAATTGTATGTTTCACGGTGGTATAATAAAAAAAATTAAAAAAAAAAAATTAA
>JAJIBD010023321.1:0-129737 GCA_021461705.1 Cryptotis parvus | reverse complement strand
GCATTTTCTTTTTTAAAAAATTTTTTATTATACCACCATGAGACATACAATTACAAAGGTGTTCATAATTGGTTCTTGGTAATACAGTATTCCAGCACCAATCACTGACCAGTGCCCCATTTCCACCACCAATGTACCCTACTCCATCCCAACAACCCCCAGGCTGCCTTAATAGCAGGTAGCCCCGTTTCCTCTCTTTCAATCTTTCTGTCTCTGCATCTCTCTCTCTTCTTTTACACATTGTGGCTAGCCCTGCAGATATTTAGAGTTTATCTTATATTTAGACTTAAGTCTCTTTGTGTATATTCAATGGTGAGTTTTAATCTGCCGTTACCATTTCCCACACTTAGTAAAACACTGGTATCTATTTATATCCTATTGATGAATGCAGTCATTCTATATCTGTCCTTTTCCTTCTGACTCATTTCACTCAGCATGATAGTCTCCATGTCCATCCATTTGCAGGTAAATTTCATAATTTCTTCTTTTCTGACAGTATTCTATAGTGTAGATGAATAAAAAAACTGTTCCACAGTTTCTTTAGCCACTCCTCTGTTCTCAGGAGTTTAGGTTGTTTCCAGATTCTAGCTATTGTGAACAGCGCAGAGATGAATAAAGAAGTACAGAGAGTGTTTCTGCTATGTGTTTTTTGGTCTCTAGGGTATATTCCCAGGAGTGCTATTGCTGGATCAAATGGGAGCTCAATATCTACGTTTTGGAAGAAAGCCCATATGTTTTCCAAAAGGGCTGGACCAGTGGGCACTCCCACCAACAGTGGATGAGAGTCCCTTTTTTCCCCACATCCACGCCAGCACCAGTTGTTCTTGCTGTTTTGGATGTGTGCCAGTTTCTGTGGTGTGAGATGGTACCTCATTGTTGTTTTGATTTGCATCTCCTGATGATTAAAGATGAAGAGCACTTTTTCATATGCCTTTTGGCCATTCGAATTTCTTCTTTTTTGGAAGCTTCTGTTCATTTCTTCCCCCCCATTTTTTATGGGGTTGGCTGTTTTTCTTGTGAAGTGCTACCAGTGCCTGATATATCCTGAGTATTAACCCCTTGTCAGATGGGTATTGGGTGAATATGATTTCCCACTCTGTGGGCTGTCTTTGTATCTTGGTCACCATTTCTTTTGAGGTGCAGAAGCTTTTCAATTTTATATAATCCCATTTGTTTATCTTTGATTCCATTTGCTTGGTCAGTGGTGTGTCGTATTTAAAGATACTTTTATTTTCGATGTTGTAGAGCATTTCTCCTATGTTTTCTTCGATGTACCTTATAGATTTATGTCTGATGTTGAGATCTATAATCCATTTTGATCTGACTTTTGTGCATGGTGTTAGAAGGAGGTCTAAGTTCATTTTTTTACACATAGCTACCCAGTTTTCCCAGCACCATTTGTTGAAGAGGCTTTCTTTACTCCACTTTTGATTTGATCAAATGGTTTTTATTTTTCTTTTTATTGATATGATGTATTATGTTGATTGACTTGTGGATGTTGAACCATCCCTTGCACTCCCGGGATGAATCCCACTTGGTCATGGTGTATAATCTTTTTGATGACTCTTTAGTTTCTATTTGCTAGTATTTTGTTGAAGATCTTAGCATCTGTGTTCATCAGGGAGATTGGTCTGTATTTTTCCTTTTTTGTGACATCTCTGTCTGCTTTGGGTATCAGGGTGATATGTGCCTAGTAAAAGCTATGTGGGAGTGTTTCTGTTTCTTCAATTTGCCGGAAGAGCTTGAAAAGAATTGAGAGTAGGTCCTCTTTAAAGGTTTGGTAGAATTCACTGGTGAATCCATCTGGACCTGGGCTTTTGTGTTTGGGGAGACTTTTTGATTACCGATTCCATCTCCCCTCAATGGAGATAGGTTTGTTGAGGTATTCCAAATCTTCTTGTTGCAGACTTGGGTGGCTATAGGAATTCAGGAATTTGTCCATTTCTTCTAGGTTCTCTTGTTTTGTGGCATACAAGCTCTCATAGTAATCTCTGATGATCTTTTGAATTTCTTTGGTTTCTGTTGTGATGTCCTCGTTTTTCATTTCTGATTCTATTTATTTGGGTTCTCTCTTTTCCTTTTCTTACAAGTCTTGCAAGTGGTTTGTCAATCTTGTTTATTTTTCAAAGAACCAGCTTTTGGGTTCGTTGATATCTGGATTGTTTTTTGACATTCCATCTCATTGATTTCTGCTCTAAGTTTTATTATTTCTTTCTTTCTGCTTGGGTTGGGCTCCTTTGTGTGATCACTCTCTAAGATCTTAAGTTGTGAAGTCAGACTGTTTATGATGGCCTTTTCTTCTTTTCTGATGAATTCTTGAGGAGCTATGAACTTGCCTTTTAACACTGATTTGCTGTATCTCACAAGTTCTGCTAATTTGTGTCTTCAGTCTCATTTGTTTCCAGGAATCTTTGGATTTCCTCTTTGATTTCTTTTATGACTTGCTGGTTATTCAGCAGTGAGCTGTTTAGTTTCCAGGTACTTGGTATTGGTCTCCGTTTTTGTGTACAATTGACTTCTATTTTCAGTGCATCATGGTCTGAAAATATAGTTGGCACAATTTCTATCTTCTTGATTTTATGGAGGTATGATTTATGGCTCAACATGTGATCTATTTTCGAGTATGTTCCATGTGCATTGGAGAAGAAAGTGTATTCAGCTTTTTGGGAATGAAATGTCCTGTATATGTCTACCAGCCCTCTTTCTTCCATCTCTCTTCTTTTAGGGCCAGTATTTCCTTGGTAAGTTTCAATTTTGTTGATCTATCCAGGGTTGATAGAGCAATTTTGAAGTCTCCAACTACAATTGTGTTGCTGTCAATGTCTTCTTTGAAGTCTATTAGTAGTTGTATTAGGTATTTTGCTGGTCCCTCGTTGGGTGCATACATGTTTAATAGCGTGATTTCTTCCTGATATATGTATCCCTTGACTATTAAAAAGTGACCTTTACTGTCCCTTCTGACCTTCTTCAGCCTGAAGTCTATGTTGTCGGATACCAGCCTTTTTGGATGGGTTGTTTTTGTGAAGGATTGTTTTCCAGCCTTTTTATTTTGAGCCTGTCTTGCATTGATTGTTCAGGTGTGTTTCTTGAAGGTAGCAGAATGTCAAATTCAATTTTTTGATCCATTTTGCCACTCTGTGTCTCTTACCTGGTACATTCAGACCATTGACATTGAGAGAGATTATTGTAATGGAATTTTTGTGCCATCTTTCTGTATAGGTTGGTTGTTCTTTTTGGGTTTTGTCTCATCTTAGAGTAGATCTTTCAGTCCTTATTTTTAAGGTTGGTTTTGAGTTTACAAAGTTCCTAAACTGTTGTTTATCCAAGAAGTTGTATATCTGTCCTTCAAATCTGAGTGAGAGTTTGTCCGGATAAAGAATGAGGCATTCATTTCATTGAGTTTTTTTACTATATCCCCCACTGCCTTCAGGTTTGGAGGGTCTCTTCTGAGAAGTCTGCTGAAAGTCGAATGGATGCTCCTTTGTATACGATTTCCTTCTTTGATCTTGCTGCCTGAAGAATTATGTCTCTGTCTATGGCATCCATTACTTTGACTAGGATGTGTCTTGGGGTCTTTTTTATTGGGGTTTCTTCTTGCTGATAAGTGTCGGGCTTCTTGGATCTGGATTCCTTCGTCCCTCTAACTCGGGAAATTTCATCCAGGATGTTTTTAACTGTTTTGATTTCCTTGGGGTTATTTTCCGTCCCTGTGGAACTCTGATGATTCTTATGTTGTTCTGCCTGGCTTCATCCCATTGTTCTCTGTTCCGTTGCTGATCCATTTTCCGGTCATTTTCCATCTTATATAGTTCTCTGTGTGCTTTCTGCAGCTCATCTTCAGTCTCACTGATTCTCTCTTCCGCTGCTGTCATCCTACTGTTGAGAGCCACTATTGTGTTTTTCATTTCATCTACTGAGTTTTTTAAGTGATGATATTTCTATTTGCATGGTTCTCATTTCTGCTCTCATTTCCTCCCGTAATTTCACGGGACTGCCCTTTCAACTGCTTCGTTTATGTTCTCCTGTATTTTGTTGGACATGTGCTCCATTTTTTCATTGAGCTCCTTAAACATCCTACCAATTTCTTCTCTAAATTCCTTGTCAGAGAGATCATGCACATCTGCATTCTTTTTTGAGTCTTCAGGGTTGATGTCTTCATCTGTTCTTTAACTGGGGATCTGCATTGTTTCCACATGGCGTTGTGGTGTTCTTGAATAGATTCCTCTAGCGTACTGTTTCTTTTTTCTTGAGGAAATTACCTTCCCTTGGTGTTGAATTTTCTAGTTTTTGTATTAATAAGTGACCGCATGAGCGGCTGCCCGTAAAGCCAGCCGCACCCCCAGGGAGAATACCTGATTCAGAGACAGGCCTGGTGTGAGAGTTCAAAATGTCCGTTTACTTCCGCTTCGCTCGGACTTCTGGGGTTGAAGTTCCACCTTCTGCCAAGGCCTGGGGCTCTACCATGCCCACAGGCGCCTGCCCAGCCAGCCACACCCCCTGGGAGAATATCTGAGGCGGAGACTGGCTGGTGTGAGAGTTCAAAATGTCCGTTTACCTCCGTTTCCGCTCGGATTTTGGGGCATTGTAGTTCCACCTCTATTGAGGCCTGGGGCTATACCATGACCCCAGGTGCCCGCAGGCTAGCTGCACCCCCACAGAGAATACCTGAGGTGGAGATTGACTGGTGTAAGAGTTCCTCTGCTATTTTCTTTATTGGTTATAATATGGACTTGGGGGTGGTCAAAAGAATGGAAAAGGTTTTTTGCTGCCTCTGTCTGAGAGGATGTAATCTACATGGATTTGTGGAAGAATTTTTTTTCTTGGTCATCTAAGAAAATAAGTTGGGTACAAGGGCTGAATTTTTATATATTTGCCTGCTTTGGGCTGGTATTGCCAATCAGACTTTTTATGACTTAAAATCAGTATGTGATAATAAAGGAGTAAGAAATATCTCTGGTGTTGGCGAGAGGTGTGTGGCTGGTTACTGTGATTATCAGGGGAAACAGTTACAGTGATATGTCTGTGTTCTTTTTGATCCCTGAATGCACTGTTAATTGTGAATATTCTTGTGTCACCCTAGACAAAGGCATCTATTTTTATTTTCCACTCCTGTCTACCATGTTTTTCCCTTCTCTTTGCCATAACGAATAAGTGACTCCTTAAGTTAGAGTCTCAAATGCCACATTTTCAGGGTACGCACCTAGAAAGTTAAGAGGTTAAAAAAAATCTGTCATTGTGCCAGAGATAGTACAGTGTGTAAGATGCTTCCCCTGCACCTCTAGGGTCCCCTAGTATGGTCAGGAGTGACCTCTGAGCACAGAGTAACCCGTAAATATTGCTGGGAGTGGCCCCAGAATAAAAAAAAATAATAATCATCTGCCTCCCCTTTTCCTTGTATTACATAAAAGCCAATTATGCCAAATTTGCTTTCCTGTGGCCTATTTAACAGCTCTTTATTATCCAAAAGCATGGTCTCAATGACTAATCAATAGTACCACAGGGAACATTTATGCAATGCAGCAAAGGGGGCAAATTCTAGCCAAAAGGGAAGTAAATTTAGCATGTTTAGTCAAATGCATCCATGAATTTTTAAAAAGCTCTGTGTGTGTTTATGTATGTGTGTGTGTGTGTGTGTGTGTGAGTGTGTATGGTGTGTGTGTGGGGTTGTCAAATAAAAATTCTGATTATCTAACCTATCTCCCTTCGAGACCCAGGTTTGGTCCATTTAGTTGTTAGCAAAAATCCTCATAAAAATGGGGAGGGAGTGGAAAAAAAGTAAAAAAGAAAAGGCTTCATATTATAAATCTGTTCCTTATTGCTTAAAGCTCCAGGCAGCCTTAAGAATCAACTTTTATTAGCTCCCTATTAGAGAACCATTTCCATTATAATTTGATTATTAGAATGGATATATTTGAAATCTACATTTCCATATAGATAGAACCACTTTGTTTTTATGACCTTGATGCACTCTTAAAAACTCAGAGAGACTCCATGTAAATTTCTTTAGTTGATTGTTTCCAAGAAGGAAATCTGAATACAATCCACTATGCTAAGAGAGAGTGGTTCAACTAGGGAGTCTTGAATGACAAAGTTGATTACCTTGAGTCCAAATACTATTTTATTCCTTTATTCTTGATGAAGAATAAGGGCCAATGAATTTGCTTTTTTTTGCCCAAACAGGAGAATGTTTATTTTCTCTTTCTCCCTGCTTTGATTCCCCCTTGCTGGTGGGTATACACACTGAGGATGCACAGACAGCTGCAAAAGTCCTGCTACCCCACCTTGTCCAAGAGCTCATTGCCCTACACTGTGCTGGAATTAATGGGAAATAACACTGAGCCAGCACTTTTCTGAGTTAGGCACCAAGGGTATGATCCTGCTTATTCTCATTCAATCTTTCAGGAATAGAGAAGAAACTATGGTGAGAAAGTTAAAGAAAATGTCTCAATTTTATACACATAGTTTATAAACACAATATTGGTAGTCACATTTAACAAGAATAGAGAAAAGCCCAGATGCTTGACTATGGCCGCCTTACTGTTTGCAAAATAGGTAAACAACAAATATTTCATTAAAATGATCACAACAATCCTCTGAGAGAGTTGCTGTCCTCACTCTCAATCTAACTTAAATTCAGGGATATTTCATCTCTTGAACTGATACAATAGGTGCTAAGGTGGAGAGTACCAGATCACTTTAAATATCACCCCTAGAAATCGTAGCCAATCAGAATGCAGAATGGGATGGCCGGGGGTGGGATTTGTCAGCAGATAAGAAGAAGATCCCAGTCCCATCTCTCTCTCTGAACACATGTTTTCTGGATTTGCTTCCCAGATCAGGTGTGGCGGCATACCCAGACACAGGGCCCAGTACAGGTAGGCCATGCAGGGTCAGGCAGGAGCAGGTACAGGTACAGGCTGGGCTTGGAGGCCCAGGATACCTCAGGTAAGGGCAGGGCTTGGATGCGCAGGATCACTCAGGTACAAGCAAGGCTTTGATGCCCAGGTAGTGGCAAGTTGCTGAGCACAGGAATCTCACCCACGTGTACAGCAATGTGACCGAGACTCAGGAAAGCTAGAAAAGGATAATGGGAACTGCTGGGGTACAGTTGGGGAGGCCCAGTGAACTCAGGAATCTGGTCCATGTTCTGGCTGTGGCCAGAGACTAGGAACGCTTACACATGACAGAGAGCAGCACAGAGAAAAGACCTGGCCATCACGCATGGGAGGCAAGTAGCCTGTGTGCATCAGGACAAGGGTCATTCATGGGACAGGGCAGCATCAGGGATAGGACTGGTGACATTGTTCAGAGACTAAAAAGAAGCCTGGACATTTGGGAGGGACCTGGAACAATCTACCTTTTCAGCATAATTAAACTAATTTTCATTCTTCTGATTTTTGTATGTAAATCTTTCACAAAAATCAAGAACCCACCAGCACAGGAAAATTCACTTTCATGTTAACAGAACTGATGTAGGAGGGCTCCACAGGTGGCTTATGTGAGTCAGGAAGGGGAGAGAGATGGTCACTTTCTCCCCCAGTCGCCTCTGGCACCCGGGACCCGCTGGACAGGTCAAGGACTGATAAAGTCTGTGACAAACCCCTGCATGGTGTGGACCTGAGCCCCACTAGCCCCACGGAGTGACCGTGTTATGTTCAGCTGACACTTAATACAGACTCTCCAGGAACAGAGATGCAGATACAGAGATGTAGATAGAACAGCAGAGATGGGGAGTAGGAGAAGATTAAGGATGGGAAACTCTCTGATGCTCTACTGGCGGAACCCTCGCAGGATCTAAGAAGTCTTTGGCATTAGGCCACATGTATAAACCCTGTGCCCCGATGCCTCTGGCTGGGAGCTGGAGCCCTCAAAGGCAAGTGCCCTTAAGCTGTTATAGACTTCACGAAACCGCAGGTGGGAGCCCAGTCAGACCCTGTAGCCGAAGCCATAAGGCCTCATTCACTCACACACCCATTTTACCCATATTCACACAAGAAAGAAAGTGAAGCGCTGCACTAGTTATCTCGGCCTGACCTGAGTTCCAGGACCTCCGCTGCTGAGAGAGACACTGTGGACTGCAAACAGCAAGCAGGTTTTATTGCAAGACTGGCTTGCCAGGGTCTAGCTGCCTTCTGACACGCCCGGTCAGGACAGAACAGACAAGACCCTGAGCGTCTTCAAGGGAAATATTTTTTAATTAATATTTTAATATACCACAGTGAGATACACAATTACAAAGTTGTTAATGTTTGTGGGTTTCAGTCACACAGTGTTCCAGCACCCATCCCACCACCAGTGCCCATTTTTCACCACCAATGTCCCCAATTCCCTCCCTCCTCCCATAGCCTGCCTCTATGGAAGGGTCTTTATCTCTTTTCTCTCTTTCTCTCCTCCCTCCCTTCCTCCCTCCTTCCCTCCCTCCCCTCCTTCCCTCTCTCTCTCTCTCTCTCTCTCTCTCTCTTCCTTCTCTTGCGTATTGTGGATTGTAATACATACACTTAGTGGTTATCATGTGCATCATTTTGCCTATATTTAATGCTCAGTTCTAGGTTGGTATTAGGCCTTTTGACAATTATTAGCACATGTTCCCTTCTCTGTCTTAACTAACCTCTGACTCCACACATTTGTGGTAATTTCCACCTTTGATAAGACCTCCTGATTCACGTTTCACCTGACTTGGGTTTTGGTATCATAATATATATATATATATATATATATATATATATATATATATATATATATATATATCTTCTGGCTAATTTCTCTCAACATAATCCTCTCCATGTCCATCCATTTATAGGCAAATTTCATAACTTCATTTTTCCTAACAACTGCATAGTATTCCGTTGTGTAGATGTACCAAAGTTTCTTTATATTCAGGGGAAATCTTATATAGGCATTTACAAGTCGTTACAACAAACTCCAGCGCAGCACATAGCCAATGAGTTAGTGTTTACGTGTGCAAGCTCTGTGCATTGTGGCAAGCTAGTCTTTAGTTATCTTTCCCGACCACCCACATACCCTAACCCCATGTTTTCTGCCCTTCCCATACCTGCATCCTGATTCTGGGCACAACAAGTCTATTTTTGTACTAAGGGAACCTCGGTGGGAAAGTCTGTCCAGACCGGTTCTCCTCAGCCTCTAAACCCCCATCAAGGGAGTTCCTATGTACTTGTGTTCTCACGAGTCCCATTGTGGGTGTCTCCCCCGTCCCTACGTACTCCAGGTGCCTCTACTCTTGGTGTTCCCTCACAACCGTCAAGCCACACCTGATGTCCACTTGATCTCTAAGCATGGGAGTTGATCCCCACCACCCAAGATTTTTCGGGAGCCACGGACTCAGGCTGGAGTGAGGAATTGCTCTCTGCAGGAAAGTCAGTCCTAGGCCTTGCCCAGGGTTTTCTCAGAGTTCTTGTCTTCCTCACAGAAAAGAATGTTTAGGAGTAGATGAATAGTGAAGTAAAACAGATTTTATTATGGAGATTTTAGGACACTTTAGGAAGGGGAAGTTTGATCCAGCTACCTCAAGGTTATTGAGGGTGAAGATCTTATCAAGTCTTTCTTCCTAGTTCCAAAAGGTGACTCTGGACAGCCTTAGGGCTAGCTTTATTCCCAAAAAGTTACTGCCATGTGCCTCCTCCCCACCCCCTTCTGCCTGCCTACATCAGAACCACTTCACATGACTGGTAAGTGACAGAGTCTGCATCTTTAATGTCATTGGCTTTATGCTGAAAAGGGTTTCAGAGGAGCAGGTACAGATCCGGCCCACAGTAAGGAGTAAGCAAGTTCCCAAGGGGACACTAGGTCTCTTTGGAGTTGTTTAAAAATCAGAGACTCCAGGATGCCATTGACAGAGCAATACATGGGTGAAGAAAACAGATGTTTGTATTCCCACAATCCTCTACACGCTACCTCTAACATTCCATTTTGTACTTGATTGTAGTTGGAAAGGCAACTTCACTTGAGACATTTAGAATGACAAGTGGAAAATTGTTCCATTAACAGAGAACAAAGAGAAATTATAGAAATTATTTCCTTCTAGCACTTTACCCCTTTTGGTCATGAAAACATTGAATTCAGTGTGCAATAATGAGCAGGATAAATTGATTAAATACAATAATATAAAAACAGAATTTCTCCAAATTGATTTCCTCCTCATTTAAAGAAAATCCATCTTATGTTCCTGGGAGCATTCATTCAGACAGAATTAATCCTTTCAACAATAGCAGTAGGCTTTCTTTAGAATATTTAGGTAGAGAAAGGGGAGGTGATCCCTGTAAATTAAAATGTAACTAATTCTTATGGAATTTCATCTTCACAGGTGGGAAGGGAAATATACAGGTGCTGTCAACAAGTAAAACTTAGGACTTAGAGCTGAATTATATGTTTCTCTCAATTAAAGGAATTTCTTGGGTAAGAATCCTAGTAATCATTTTATTAATGATAATGCTTAGGAGCTCAAAAGTGCATTAGAGGTAATCTACTTGAAATCCCTTAGTCAGTAGATGAGTTAACTGATACTTAAATAAATTGACCTGTCCAAACTTTGCTCAGGATGAGATTGTGTAATGTGCAGGAAACTAGGTCTGGGAGGAAGTAGAGATAAAGGGTAAAAAGATTGACAAGAAGCATGTCCAATTGGCTCTTGGAGCAGAGGAAGTCTGAGAGAATAAGGGACTTCAATGCAGAGCTAGAAAGAATGAGATCATCGAAGTTTAAAATTGTAAAGTACTGCTCTCTTCCTGTGTTACCAAAGTGCAATTGTTTTGCAGCCACTAGTACTGAACCTACATCACCAAGTAACTCAGAAAAATCTAAGACAAACCACGGGCACTCAGAAAATTGAAGATAGTCTAAACAAAGCAAAGACACAGTCCTTGATTTCACTTTCTGTTTTATTTTCCTTGATTTTTATTTCTGCTATATTGAAATTGTTTTGTGAGTGAATCACATGAGATTTGGTATCTCAAGTCATGCACAGAGTCAAAAGTCAGCTTCTCCATTTTGACCTTAAGCATATCACTTGTGTATTTTTTCTTAAGAATAAATTGAAATGGGTTTGTGAAAGTACAAGTTCACATATAAGAAGTCAAGCAACAATGTTTTCAGTAAGAGATAGTAATTTTAATTGTCACTTAGTAGTAAGACATAGCCCATACTTTCTGCTTGTATAGGAGTTGGGCTTAATTCTGATGTAGATCCTTCCTGAGAGAGAGAACAGGCGTACATGACTTGGCATACCATACCAGCTGGTGCTTTGAAAAGGAATTTCCCTGCAACAAGAGCTGGTTCCTCCAGGATTTTGCATTTGATTTCATCATCAGTATGTAATAACCAACTGAGCACATGGCCCGGACACAAAGCTGACTGTCAGTAGAAGCTAAGAGTCTAGAAACTAAGGCCTAACTAGGATCTACTAATTTGGTAGGAGAAAGCAGGATGTACAAATTAGGAGCAAGGATAAGGAAAAGCTAAATTATGGGAAATTCTTACAAGTTTTCTTTTGGACATGACTTTCAATTTTGTTTCTCTTGATAGAACAATAAGAGACATGGCCAAATGGGATATCACTTATATGCGAGAGAAATAATAACACTTACTTAGAAGTAGAGCAGAGAAGACAAAATATCAAAATATTGCTATTCGGATTAGGGCCGGGTGATAAAGTTTATGTCCTTTATGGATAAATTCTAGACTCATCTTTGGATTCACACACACACACACACACACACACACACACACTCATGCTTCTTAGAAATATTCAAGAAACACTTATGAGAAATTTACAAAGTAGCTGAATTTCCAAGAGTGGTGTTTGGAGGAAACCTGCCTACTTTTGTTTTTCCTATTTCATTTTTTTCTTAAACATGATTGATCAAATTATAATGCATTTGAAATATATAGTGTGATGGTTTGATATATGAATTCATGGTGAAAAATTCACTATTAGGCTAATTAACATAGACATTGCCTTCCATATCGTTTTGATATTTTTTTGGTGAAAACACTTTGGTTTATCAACACATTTAAATGAAACAATAAATCTTAACTCATGTCATCCTGTTATACATTAGATCATTTTATACCCTAAAGATAATGCTTTGTCAACAAGACTACTTCTCCCACCTCCCAGCTCTTGCTGGTTACCACTGCTATATTCACCACCACTGTGTCCAGAATTGTTTTTCCATATTCCACATGTAAGTGACACCTTGCAATACTTTTCTGTTCTGCTGAATTATATCATTTGTCATAATGATCTCAAATTTATCTATGCTGTCAAAAATAGTAGGACTTTCTTAGTTTTAAAGACTAAAAAATTTCCCTGTGTGTGTGTGTGTGTGTGTGTGTGTGTTAGCTGTGAATCATTCTAGTTTTTGTGTGTATCATACTTCTCTGTCCTTTCATTGTCAGTGGGCATTTAGGTTGTTTCTGAATCTTGACCACTGAAAACAATGCCACAATAAAACTAAATATTCATGTATATACTTTACAATTAGTGTTGATACATTCTTTGGGTAAATTCCAAGAAAGGAAGTAGTGAGTTCACATAGTACTTGCATTTTTATTTGCTCTCTCTCCAAACTGTTTTCCGTACAGGCAGTACCAGATTGCATTTTTATCAACAGTGTGTGAGAGTTGCCTTTCACTCCACATCCTTAATAAAATTACTGTTTCTTGTGTGCCTAATAATAACCATAATCACAGGAGGGAGGTGATATAGTGGTTTTCATTTATGTTTTCCTAATAATTATTGCTATACCTTTTCAAAATCTTGTGACTAATTGTATATTTTTTCTGGAAAATTATCTACTCAGATGTGCATAGTTTTAAACTAAATTATTTATTCTTATACTGCTGAATTTTATTAATTAAATCCTAATTATATATTAGATATATTAACCCATTAACTGATGTGTAGTTTGGAGATATTTTCTTCCACTTAGCAGATTTATTTTCAGTTTGTTGACTTGTCCTTCTCTTTTAAGTCTGATGCTATTAGGTTTAGTAATTTCTTCCTCTTGCCTTTGCTTATGATGTCAAAACAAAAAGTTATCCAGCAGGCCAATGCGAAGTCACTTATCTTCTACATGTCTCAGAGTCTTGCAGGTCGTATGTTCAAGTATTTAATCTATTTCACATTGACAATTTTTGTGTATGGCAAAAACAGTTCAGGTTTAGTTTTTTCATGTGGATGTTCAGTTTTTCCAATGCCATTTACTAAAGCTACTGTAACTTTCCTCTCAGATATTCTTGACTCTTTTGTTAAAATTTGATGAACCAACTTGCTGATAGGCCCTTTATCATATTTTATTGATCTACATGTAACTTTTTATGACAATGAAATCCTATTATTTTTAAATTAATATTACTGTATATTATAGTTTGAAATAAGGAAATGTGATACTTCCAGGTTGATTGTTCGTTCTCAAGATTACTATTGTTAAGACAAGCAAGTAATAATTTTTAAATATTCTATGTGAATTTTAGCATTTTTTCTATTTCAATGAAGAAATGTACCAGAATTTTGGTATGGATTACAAAGAATTTGTAGATGGCTTTAGGTAACATGACATTCCAACAGTATTAGTTTTTAGTCCATAAGCATGAAATATTTCAACATTTACTTTAGTTCTCTTTAATTTATTCCACCAGTGTTTTTATAGTTTTCAGGATATAGAGCTTCTTAGTTAAATTCACTTCAACACATTTTGTTTTTTGTGCTATTTCAAATGGGATTGTTTTTATCAATTTCTCATTCCAATTGTTTTAGTATAAAGAAATGCAACTGATTGGTTTGGTATTATGATTTTGTATACTTTACCTTTACTAAATTCATTTATTTGTTCTAAGTGTGTTTGTGATCATAATGATTTTCTATATGTTTTATAGTATAGTTTATAGTTTATAAATAGGTACAACTGTGTCTGTTCTTTTTTCAGATTTGGATGACATTGATTTCTTTTCCTAATTGTTCAGACTAGCATCTTCATTTCTTTGCTTATTAAGAATGGACATAGTGAGCACCCTTGTCTCAGTTTTATTCTTAGTAGGAAAACACTAAACTTTCACTATTGAGAAAGATATTTGTGGTGGTCTTATTGTATAGTTCTTATTTTGAGGTACATTCCATCTGTACCTGATTTATCGATTGTTTTGATCCTGAAAAGATACTGAATATTTAAGTTTTTTGTCTAATTATTTTTATGTAACTATTTAGATGGTCAAATCACTTGTATCACTTGTCTTCCCTTTGTTCATCGATTTGCTCGAGTGGGCACCAGTAATGTCTCCATTAGGTAGGAATGAGGTCCATTATTGTGACTGTTTTTGGCATATCAAATACACCACGGGTATATTACACCAGAGCTTGCCAGGCTCTGACATGATTCTGTGTTCATCCCAGGGGGCCCAATCTTTCTGTCAGACCATCAACCATCCAGGGCCCACGGGAAGAACTCTGGGTATAGACAAGCCTGTCTCCTGTCTGCCAACTGCTGATGCATCCAGGCACCGCAGCCACACCTGCAACACCTGGAGGGGCAGGGATGGTCATATGTTTTATTATTTATCTTGTTAATGACATGTTGTTCTATTGATTGATTGACTAGTGGATGTCAAGCTTCCTTGCATAGTTACAATAGATTGCACTTGGTAACTTTACTTTTAAAATACTGTTGAATTTTGAGCATTAACTACAGGCAAAAGAATGCACATGATGGCCTCTAAGTGTATGTAGTGCAACTCACAATGTGTAAGAGAAGGAAAAGAAAGAGAGGGAGAGAGAAAAGAGATAAAGAACCTGCCATGGAGGCAGGCTATGGGAGGGGGAGGGAATTGGGGACATTGGAGGTGGGAAATGGGCACTGGTGGAGGGTGGGGTGCTGGAACACTATATGACCGAAACCGCCAAACATGAACAATGTTGTAATTGTATATCTCATGGTGGTATAATAAAATATTAAAAAAGTACTGTTGAATTTGATTTGATTTGATCTGCTTACACTTTATTGAGAATCTTTGCATCTATGTTCTTCAGGGATATTGGTCAATGGCTGTCTCTGTGGTCTTGACTGGCTTCTTATCAGAATAATGCTGACCTTCTGGATAATCTTAAAAATGTTCCTTTCTTTTCTATTTTTTGAAGTGTTCAAAGAGATCAGAACCAATTCTGCTTTAAGTGCTTTATAGAATTCACTTGTGAAGGCACCTGCTACCAGGCTCTTGTTTTGGGGATGTTATTAATAATTAGTTTAATGATCTATTCAATTTTCCTAAATCTTTATGATTCAGTCTTATAATTAAGTTTGTATGATTTTAATATATTTTTATGATTTGTCTACTATGTTAATAGACAGATATTTTTAGTTTTATATTCAGATCCATTTGGGGTTGCCTAAACCTAGGCATCTATTGCTTTTCCTGGGCTAGGAACATTTTCTACAATTATTTCTTTGAATAAACTTTCCCCCAACCCTTCTCTCTCTATTTTTAATCAGAAAAACATTTTACTGCGCAATTTGATCAACTTGATGGCATCCATAATAGGCTTTGCATTATTTTCACTATCATTATAACTTATCATTCCTTTTTCTTTTACCTTATTTGATTGATTAAATACAACTAAAAATGCATTTTCTGATCTCCCAAATAGTGCTCAGATGGACTGCATCACCTCTTGATGATTTTCTACCAGCCAGTTCAGTGATTCAATGCAATCGTCAGAAAATGTGGTGCTACTTGGAACCTGCATTGCTTGGGATTATTGGAGATACCCGGGTGATGCTTGGGGGCCCTCCAGGGCTATATTCGAAGGCCTTGGGAATCTCCAGTTCTTCATCCTATGATGCTGGAGGCCATGTGATTTGGGATCACATATAGCAAACCTTTATAGCATATTCCAGCCCCTAAATTCCCACTTTTTTATATCATTTTGTGGGTCCTTTTTTCTACCTAGTTGGCTGTTGTTATTTTATATAACTTTTCAGTTAGGTTATTGATTATTATTTTAAACCTGATGATTCTGTATAGTATTTCTAAAACTGTATTTAATGTCCCTTAATTAAAATTCTTCTCCGTGGAACTTAGAATCATTAGTACCATTATTTTTAACTCCATTGGGTAAATTATTTGCTTATATTCTGTGGGCTTGGTTTCTAGAGATTTAATTTTTCCTCCATTGGAATACATTCCTATTGCTTCATTTTTCTTTATTTTATATGTTGTTTTTTTGTATGTTAGATAAAATTTCAAACTATCTTCTACCAGTGTAGTTGTGTGTAGGAGATTATTTTTCCAATTAGCTGTGTAGTTGTGTGTAGGAGATAAATTTTCCAATTAGCTTGATTCAAACTCCTAGGTACATTTCAAATGTAATTGTTCAAGTCACCATTTTAGTTTCTCATGGCTCATAGAAGTTGAGGATGTACCAAGATCCACCAATGTTCCAATGGCACTGGAAATGTTTATGTTTTCTTCAATGATATCACAAGTGAGGTCAGAGCCTGAGCGAGTAGAGCACTCCCAAAGAAGCTTCCATGAGCCATTGCTGGGGACTAACTCCTAGGTGGAAAAGGAATATTTAAATTAGGGGAAAGCCGGGTGTGAATTGTGTCAGCCAATCAGGTAGGGGCGTAAGAGGGGATTAAAAACAGCCTGTGTACTTCTGGACAGGGCATGTGCTTAATATGTTTAGCTACAGTTCATATTTAGGATACTGAAGATTACTATCTGACCCTTTACATCCTTTATATAGATGAAATAGAAGCCAATGTTTAGGCTAAAATCAGGATTTCATATTATCAGTCTAGTTTATATCAGAAATAAACTGGAAACTGAGTGTTTCTGCTTATAAGTTCTATGCTGAGTGAGAGTGAATTTTCAGTGGGAGTCCTTATCTGTCCAAACAGAACTGTTTCTGTGTTTTAGATGGTCCCAGGGGACTCATGATTGCCAATCTCTGTCAGTTTCCAGGACTAGGTAATTTGGGAACCAGTCCCTTAGGTGGTTGCTAAAAGTTGGGAGTGTTTTACTAAATGTGGGAAATGGTAATGGCAGATTAAAACTCACCATTGAATATACACAAAGAGACTTGAGTGAAAAACTCTAAATATCTGCAGGGCTAGCCACAATGTGTAAAATAAGAGGGAGAGAGATGCAGAGACAGAGAGAGAGAAAGAGAGAGAAAGAGAGGAAACAGGGGTACCTGCTATTGAGGCAGCCTGGGGGTGGGCAGGAGGGGAGGGGTACATTGGTGGTGGAAATGGGGCACTGGTGAAGGGATGGGTGCTGGTATACTGTATTACCAAGAACCAATTGTGAACACCTTTGTAATTGTATGTTTCACGGTGGTAATAATAAAAATTAAAAAAAAAAAGAAAAGTTCCTTCCCAGAGTTTGAAGACTGGCTTTGACCTTTGGAGTCAGCTGTAATAGACAGTAGGGTGGATGGCAAGCAGCTTCATCAGATCCTCATTGAGATCCCACTTAGCTTTCACATGCAGCATAATTAGAAGAAAGGACCTTAGGAAGCAACCAATGTATTAAGTTTGAAATCATACCCATTTCATGGAGCTAGAATAATAATAAAGTGTGTAGGATATTTGCCTTGAATGTGACTTTCCCCGGCATCATATGCACCTGGCTAGGAGTGATCCCTGAGTACAGAACCAGAAATAAGCCTTGAACCATCTAATCCTCTTATATAACAAAAGTAAACAAAAAAGAAACAAAACTCTCTCAGAAAGAAGCTACAATACAGGTGTTTGTTATGTTCAGACTGAGGAAGGTGGTTACCTTAAAAGCTTATATGTTTGTTTGAAAACTGCTTTAGTTTGTTTGTTTAATAGAATCTTTGGAACTGTTAAATGCTGCTGGCTAATATATCACTTGATCACTTGATATACCGTTAATCATCAATTTGCTCGAGCAGGCGCCAGTAACATTTCCATTTGACCCTATCACATGCCAGTGTAGCCCAATGGCATCTGGTTGCTTCAGGAATACGAAGAGCCTCAAACCATTTGTTTAGGGTCTTGATGAAGAAGTCTGACCATCTTGTAGGTGGGCAGCCATGTGATCTTTTGACATCCCGTGGGACCCATTCAGTAATGGCTCTAGACCAGCGGTCATCTCCAAATCGCATTACATGTCCAGCCCATCTGATTTTTATGCCTTGGTAAATGAGACAGCGTCCCTGACTCTGGAACAGTGACAGAGGTCAGAACTCCAGATTCCTTCTTTCACTTGAATGAGGCGTAATATTCCAAGCATAGCTCTTTCAATTCTTCTTTGGGAGACCCAAATAGCATTCTCATCCTGCTTTTGTAGGGCCCTGGTCTCTGAGGCATATGTTAATGCAGAGAGAAGAGTGGAGTCGAAGAGATGTGCCCAGAGCTGGAGGTTCTTTGAAGAAAGAAAGAAAATGGCTAATATAGCTATATATTTTATGTGGCTATATAATTTGGGGGGACTATAGCTACAGTACTAAGTTGCAGCTCTTGGTATGGTTGAACGCCATATCTAGTAGTGCTAAGAATAATACCCCGAGGTTTCCACAAACAAAGCATGAAGGGGTCCATCTTTCATGTAAAAGTTGGTACTAAAAGTTGGTTAGACGTTGTCCCCAAAGTTTTGCTATAAACTTTGTTTAGTTGTTGGAACTCGCTGGAGGAGAAGAAGGCAAAGATCTCATAGACTCTTTTGGACTCCAAGGAGTATTGCAGTTAAAATTTAGGTCAGAAACTGATAGGTGTAAAACCATTAATGAACAATTAAAAGAGTTTGCAGCTAAACTCCTTCCTTTGAAAAAATTAGATGGTGGTATTTTTTGCTTACTCCCTCTGTACTAGGAGAATAGTTCTAATAAACATTCCTGTGCCTATTTGAAATGTCTAATTTTGTTTGCTATAGTCTGGGGATTCATGAAATCTGCCTCTGTTTATCAGAACTTAGCTATTTAGAAGTCCATTCTCAAGAATAATCTTAAAAGCTGGGGTGCTATGTATATGATGGAAACCCTTTGATCCTTAAGGACAAGCTGTGAGCAGGGTTCTCTCCTAATATGTTGATGGTGGGATTTATGGTGGAATGTTTTAGCTAATTTGCTTATTTTCTTAGTCACTGGGTAGGTAGGATGCCCATACCTAGATTCTGCATTTCCTTCAGAGGAAATTGTTCCAGATGTTTTATATATCTGTGGGAGAAAAGAAGTTCAGAAGCCTTTTATGTAACCAGTTTGGTGAATTAATCTCCTATTTATTGCTATTATTATTATTATTATTACTATTATTATTATTATTGATATTGAGGTCTAATCAGTGACTAGTGGAATATGGTTTTTATTTACCAGTTGTAGAGTTTTGCTTTTAGTTATTTAAAAAAATTATTATAATGCCATGCTTTACCAGGTTGTTCATAATACTGTCGCTTTTGAGTTTTGAGGGGCATTCAGTTTTCCGACACAAATATCCCCAAATGAAATAGGCTTTAAAGAACAATTGAAGGTGCTTGGGGAGCTTCAGGAAAGTATGCAAATGATTTCTTGAACCCAAGTCTATAATTAGAATCTATTTGAGTTCAGAGTTCATGTTTAATTCATATGTGGTAGTTCTACCTCCCTTATCATATTTGGAGAAAGTTTTACCTCCCTGTACTATATTTGGAGAAATCTTTAAATTTGTGAAGCTATTAGGATAGATCATAATCTGATCAGATTGATGTCCCTATAGGAAGAGCTTTAGACATCCTCACAAACACCAGACTATATGTACTCAGAGAAAAAGGCCTTGTGAGGATATAGCAATGAGTCAATCTTTCATGGAGAGAGGCATAAGAAGAGACTAAATCAAACCTTATTATTGTCTCTCTACCTTTTAGTATCCACAACTATGAGATGCTAATGTAATTTGCTTAGGCCTTCCCATCTGTGGAATTTGATGTGGTAGTCCTAGAGAAATGAATATAGCCATTATGATTAGAGTCACAATTCAAGGGTAGTTTATTATAATCATGTTCAGAAATGTGGATCCAATATTACCAGGCTTAATCATTTTTAAATGGAGTCATAAATTCAGATTTTTAATTAGAAATATTGAGTATAAAATATTCCTATTACATTGTCATTTTAAACCCTGTTAAGCCAAACAAATTACCTATATGTTATATTTGGTCCTTGTGTTTTTAGCTTAGAACCTTTGATGTCACACATGCAGGCAGCTTGATCACAGTGTATGTGGTCACTAGTGAGGTCTCCATAAGTTACTCTTGAGAGTAGGAGATACTCCTATGACAGAGACCTCAAAGGAGTTCGGTTGGTCCAGCTTTGCAGATGAGGAAGTCCAGAACAATTGGTGGTCCAAAAATGCCTTTTTTAGGGCTAGTACCTGAATTGACATTTGGTTCAGTTCATTTAATATATAACTGCTTATTGAAAGAGAATGTGACAAAAAAAAGCATTTTTCAGGTGTATAGAGCAGCTGTCAATAGCAGTTAGGAAAGAGAACTTGTGACCTTCTTGTGAACTCTAAGTAGTCCAGTTTACAGTATGGAGTTACAGGTGAAAAATGGAGATAACCTAGTGATGGAGGTAAAGTTTGGGAATTTAAGGAACTTTATTTAGAAAACAGTATAAGTAATAGAAGAATTTGAAGCAAAGACAAATACTATTTTTAGAAGAGTGCCCAAGTAGAATCTGAGATAGGTGAAGGAAGTTTGGCAGGCAGTAAAAGAGATGAAGGTTTGAACTTAATGGCAGTAGAAACAGAAAGGGAAGATACGACTGAGATCAGAGGGAGACTTGGCAAGGCTGATTTGGTATTGGGTAGGGGCGAAAACTGAATAAAGGTGACATCTCATTTTCTGAAATACACAATTGATTGGGTTAATGTTATTCACTGAGTTAGAGAGCACAGGGATTTTAGAATACAAAATGCCATTGGCCATTCTAGAAGTGTGGAGAAGTGTGCACATACAAGCGATAGATCTTTGTTTGAAATAGCCATTTGGCATTTATCAGTGTAGTCCGACAGTTGAGGTCCTAGGGACAGTGGGAAGGGAAGGGTGATGAATAAGAGTGATTTACCCTATCTCAGAACCTAAGCACTTTAGTTCACTCTCTAGCCAGTGTTTTGACCATACCAGGCTATGCTCAGGAATCACTCCTGGCAGTGCTTAGGAGACCTTAGGAGACCATAGGTGGTGGTGGGGATTGAACCAGGGTTGGCTGCATTCAAAGCAGGTGCCTAACCCACTATAGTGTCTGGTCTGTTCTCAAGATTTTAGAATCCATAATAAAGCAAAGATGATCACCCTTCCTAAAATGGAGACCTTTGAAGGGAGAATAGGTTATTGTCTTAGACATAAACAGTTAAAGTGTTGGGAATTCATGATTATGAACTCCAGTCTACTGAAGTAATGTTAAGTATCACATTCAAAAAAATGAAATCACATTGCAAAGATAATAGGAAAATTATAATTATATGTATAATATTAGGGGCATTAATAATAAAGATTTTTCAAGCATGCAAACAAATAATTGCTACTCTTCATATCTCAAACCTTAGAACCTGATAAGTAACTCACTTCTCACAGATATTGTAAGGTGTAATTACCTGAACTTTGTAATTAGTTAAAGCCTAAGATTAAATCAGTCATGCTACTGAAGGATTTTATATAATACATTACACAGTGAGCACATATCTCAGCTTATTTGTTCGCATTTGAACAAGAATTACTGAGCATAAGAGTAAGTCCATCAAGCCAAATAAGAGCTGCAAAATACATGACAAATCCAAAGTAGGGAAATCAAGCTCCCACTAGAGCTTTGTGTCTATCTATCCAGACTGATGTGGGCATATCTCAGCTTACATCTTCCAAAAGTGTTAATTTCCTTCCCTTGTAAGCTTGGTTCTGAAGCCCATTGGTTCCAAGGATTTTCAATTATGAGATTTTCAAGATGCATTGTGTATTAACACATCATAGATGTGTTTCTCCCTTTCAACTATAGCCAGCCTTAGAACTGCCTTGATTAATGTCAGGAGAATGAGAAATATTTTTTAAAAGATATTTCAGAATAGGTATTTCTGAAGTATAGACCATGAATGTGTTCAAGGTCAATTTTTCTCTCTCTTGGTAATTGCAATGGCAATTACTAAATTCTTTTTATATCTTTTCTGCATTACTGACTGAGGGGGTCTTTCCTTGGCTGGACCATAAAATTTGTTTTCAGAAACTAGAAAAGCCAAGGCAATTCAAAGTGCCTGCTAACTTTTATCTGCATCATCACTAAAGCATGCAGAATCTGGTAGTTTCCTTTAACTTTGCTTTTTTTTTAGTTTATCTTCTTATTAAAAAGGTGTGTGAACATCTGTAGCCACAATCTAACTTGTTTGTTTCCATCTCTCTCTTCCATAAATAAAGAGAATAAATAAGGAAATTATATTATGCCATCTCATGCAAGTACTTAGGAATCCAAAACTGAAACAAAAACAAATGAAAAAATAAAAACAGAAGCTAGTGTTATCAAAAATGAAAAGCTCATTACTTCCTTTTTCTAGCACACACAAAAGGAAGCTCTTTTATCAAAGGAGATAAAATTAAAAAGGTCACCATTCAGTAGACCCCCTTTGGGTTAAACATCTTCATTCTCCGCACTTTATAGATGCTAAAGTAGCCTCATCCCCATGGCTACCAGTATGTGAATTGTATGGTCTTGAAAATGCATAATGGTGCTCCCTGTTCATTTTAAGTTTCATACTATATCACTCTTATAGCTTGGCTTTGCAGTGTTGGGTACTAGAAGGGCAGCACTGAACTGTTCTCTCTGCTGGTGGTGATGAGTGATTTGCTCAAGGCAGAATATCACTGTTATGGATGTGGGAGTGGAAATCACCAGTAGAACTGGCATTTTATGACTTTGTTTAGATTGCTTTATATTCCTCCTGCTGAGCATTAGTATCTGTAGAAGAGTCAGATTCATCACTTGCCTCTCATCTTCAGTATCCTGGAGAGAATCGTGTTTAAGCTAGCCTGTGCTATGGGGGGCAAAGAACTCTACAAAAGATGACTTGAATGAAATGGAAATACCTTATATAAGTGGTTAAGAATGCAAACTATTTATTTGGTACCAGTGCTGCTTAAGCTTACTTGAAGTTTCAAATACATTTCAAAATTATCACAGAAAGGAAGTCTCAGCTATGTTGTCATCCTTGAATCAGAAAGCAGTTAAAACATTTTCTTTATGCAATTGAAAGATCAGGTTTTACAACGGTCTGTACAGAGAATCAAGTAGCTTTTCTAAGGTCAGTGGTAGACTCATGATTAGTTTTTATTGTCTATATCTATGTGGTACACATAACTGCTGCTATGTGTACCAAAGAGAGAACAAACATCTCTGAATGCAGCAGTTATGTGTACCTAGGTCGAGAAATCAACATGATGAATGACCTAAAACCTGAGCTGCGCAGGAGGAAGAGAGGAGCATGGAATGCCTTCAAAGGCATCGAAGAAATAGCTAAAAGGACAAAGTACCTCTGGCTCCGGGCACATCTCTTTGACTCCACCTTTCTCCCTGCATTAACATATGCCTCAGAGACCTGGGCCCCAAGAAAGCAGGATGAGAATGCTATTCGGGTCTCCCCAGAGAGGAATTGAAAGAGCTATGCTTGGAATATCACGCCTCACTCAAGTGAGAGAAGGAATCTGGAGTTCTGACCTCCGTCGCTATTCCAGAATCAGGGATGCTGTCTCGTTTGTCAAGGCATCGAAAATCATATGGACTGGACATGTAATGCGATTTGGAGACAACCGCTAGACTAGAGCCATTACCGACTGGATCCCACGGGATATCAAAAGATCACGTGGCCGCCCACTTACAAGATGGTCAGACTTCCTTGTTAAGACCCTGAAGGAACGGTTTGAGGCTCTTCATATTCCTGAATCAACCAGATGCCATTGGGCTACATTGGCACGTGATAGGGTCCAATGGAAATGTTACTGGCGCCCACTCAAGCAAATCAATGAATAACGGGATTCAAGTGATCAAGTGATCAAGTGATCCTATGTGGATAAGCAAGATCCTTTTATATCTGTGCCTCTCAAATTGACAAGAAAAGGGATAGCAAAACCCAAGATTCCTTTTTATTCTCTATGATTCTAAATATTCAGAATTCTTAGTTCATGGAAAACTTTAAAAAAACATTGCAGTTCAGGTAAGATGGTTAAAATAGTGATGGCTTTTATGGTTTTGATGTGCATAGTTAATTGCACCTTAACACCACAAAAGTGCTGCTTGGTAACTCAGTTCTGCAACCAAAGTTCAAGAGTTTGTTATCAGCCAGTGCTATCAATGCCTTCGTTTTGCTTCTCTTTGTGAATAGTAAGATCATCTGGTACTTGTTCTTCATCTGGCTTATTTTGCTAAACATCCTCCAATTGTTTCCATTGACACCTTCCATTTCCATCCAAGTTATAGTGAACTGCAATATTTTATCTTTCTTACAGCTGCATGGTATTAGATTATGTGTATGTGTGTGTGTGTGTGTACACACTCAAAAATATCTGTGCCAGTCAGTGACAGTTGGTGTCAATCTGTGCTAGCTGGTGTTAGCCTCTGCCAGATGGTACCAACATGTGCCAGTCAGTGCCAGGTTGTTTCAGTGTCAGCTTGTGTGAGTTTTATCTGTCAGTGCAAACCTGTACCACTTAGCACCAGGTGATACAAACCTGTGCCAGGGGGTGCTAACATGTGCCAGATAATACCAGTCTGTGCCAGGTGGTGACACAACCTATCAAACATGTGCCATCAATTCAGGTACTGCCAACCCATACTAGTCAATACTAGGCAGTGCCATCCTGTGCCAGTTTGTGACAGTTGATGGCAATCTGTCCAATATGTGCCATCAGTGCAGCCAACACCGAACCATGGAAGTCAACACCAACTTGTTCTAGCCAGTGCCAACCTGTGCCTGTCAATGCCAACTTGAAAAATTATACTTTCAATAATGCCAGCTGGTTCTATACCAGGTGGTGCCAATCCATGCCAGACATTGTCAGACAATGACAATGTCAGCACTAACTCAGTGCCTAATGGTACCAACTCATCCCAATTGGTACCAACTTGTTTCAGGCAATGCCAACTTGTGCAAAATTCTGTCCATCATTTCTACAGTCTTGTTAACCTGTGCCAGTCAGTTCCAAGTTATGCCAATCTGTGGCAACACTAACTGATATATCAGAAATTGCAAACCTGAGTCAGGCAGTATCAGTTGATACCAACCTGTGCAAGTATGTGCCAACATCGTTAGGCAGTGCCAATATGTGCCAGGTTATGCCAAACTTAGTTCCAGAGTGTGCCAATTGGTGTCAAATGGAGCCAGTCAGTTCCAGGATTTGCCAGCCTGTTCCAGTAAGTGCTAACCTGTGTTTTCTCTTCTGTGCTAGTCTGTGCCAGGTGTGCCATCTGTTAATTTTTTAAGAAAACCTTTTTGGGGTAGTTAGAGCTAACTGCTCAGTATATCATGTGGGGTGCTGGGAATGGAACCCAGGTCAGCTCCATGCAAGGCAAGAGTCCTACACTGTACTATCTCAATTATTGACCCATAACTACATACATTACATCCTGGGATATCTTTGAGGTGTATCCAATAATATAAAGCAGTACCATCTAATGATTGCTTAACCTTTTATTCATTTATTTTCATTCATTTGACAAATATGTACAAACACATATTTTATGCAGTCAATGCTTTTGTACACACTGAGGTTATATTAATGAGAAAAAGATGATTTCTGCCTGAGGTTTTTTTTTTTAAATTGTCAAACAAGCTACAATTAGAGCTATGAAATATGTCTATAAACTTAGCTGTGGTTTCCAGCAGGGGATGATTTTGCCTCTCCATGGACATTTGACAATGCCTGGAGATACATTTGATTGCACAAAAGTGGTACTAATGTGTAAGGATGCTGAACAGCCTACAATGTATTTAAGAACTTCCCATGTCAAAGATCTATCCGGCCCCAAATGTCCTTCTGTTAAGGACAGAAGGATACTATTCATTAAGGATGAAAAGTGCTGAGGTAGAGAAACTCTAAATTGCATGAATAACATGAGGCAGCCTAATTAAAACCCACAGGATCCTTGGAGAATCATCAACTTTTCAATCTAAGTCAACATGAGTATGGGGGGGGAAAATGCACAAGCTTTCCAATGACTAGATTCTTCAGTTGAGGACTAAGAATGAACAGAAGCTAACCAGATGAATTAGTAGACAATGAGAGGGAGGATATGTAGGAAATCTTCCCAGGGAGAGGACAGGCATGGAATATGACAGATTCTGGCCGCATGACTGATCGATGAGTTTATATAGCCTGAGCGTATGTAGTCTGTGTGGGCTGCAGTGGTCCAGGATAGAATGAGGCTGATGGGTTTTGTATAAAATGCTAAAATGCTTGAATTACTTCCTGAGAATGGTGGCCATCAGGTGAACAGTTTTAAATAAAACAGTGGCTCTGTCAAACCTGAGTTTTCTAATGTCTTTTGGGAGAACATTGTTCTAAAGGGGTGAGATTAAAAGATGGACAAAGGCAAGGTGCTGTTGGTATTTGTCTTAGAGGAGGGACTGGAGTGACCATGACAATTAGAGCCACACACTTAAGATCTTTATAACAGCATATTAGTGGCCATGCTAGTTGGCGGTTTTCAGAACCAAGTAGTAGAGGATGACTCCCAGGTTCTGACACTACCAAATGAATCATGGAAAGTTTTACCAGCACAGAAAATACAAGGGGAAGAACAGACAGAGGTCAGGAGAGAAAGAGAAAGATGGATGGATGGAGAGGGAGAAATAGAGCAAGAGCGAGAGAGAGAATTCTTAGCTTATTTGGGGAAAACTTAAAACTAGCCTCATTTTAGTCATTTGTCACTGGGACCTCATCTAGCTTTCAAACTTAGCCTTGAATTCAACACATTGAATGATTTTCTAAAAAACAACCTTACTTGTTGGCTGGTTTAAAGATGGAAATACAAGGCGTCTATTCTGACAGGTTTACAAGCATTCCAAACTCTTAAGGACATCCCTGTCAGAATTGTATGTTTGGCCTTTATCAGAAGCAATTATTCCCGACAACTGGAAGCATATTTATAAGGGCACCAGCTAGAAATGACTCAGGCTATGCTATCCTGATTGCGACTCATTCTCTTTTTGTGCAGACAGAGCTGGTGATAATGGGTGCGGGAAATTCTATAATCATGTTGGCTCTGAGTTCACTTGATTCCTTACTAGAGTAAGGAAGGTTTGTCCTCCAATGGAATAGAAAGCTGACTAATTAAATTGGATTGCTCTTCTCTTGGTGCCCTGGAAATTTTCTGAGACGGGTAGCTGCGGAGATTTTTGTCTTTTTGACCTTGTTTCAAATTGTCCTTAGGAAGGACAAATTATCACTCTGTAAAAAGTAATCCAGCAGATCTATTTTCTTTTCATTTATGATATTTCAGTATATGAGTTTACATGTATTTTTCAGAGGTGTTTGCATAACTTGCTCACCAGCCCAAGTTTGTCCTCTTAGAGAATTCAAGAATTCGGTAGGATTTAATTGTTGGAGTAGGAAGAGTTGACTCCCTCCACTTTCTAAAGCATCCTATGAACTGCAGTAAGATGTGTGGTGGGGTTTCTTCTTAGATAGGAGAGTAATAAATCAGCAGACACTATAAACACAAATATGAGGTCAGACTATTATGTACACTAGCTCATTTCATTTTTAAAATCTCTCTTGAAATAGTCATTGTCCTTTACCCACATGAGAAAATGGGTTCAGAAGCTGTAATATCTCCAGTAAGTGGCAGGTTATTACCTTTTCTTGGTCCCACCTGAGCATGTTTTGTTCATGCTTATGCAGTCTTGTGTTCTGGTATGGAGAGGAATATCTCACTTTTTGTATATTAGTCTTGAAAAATTATTTACAGGAGGAGAGAAACTTTGTGTTTGTTTTTTCAAGGTGGAGATGGGTATTCCTAGATTGAACACTTGGACCAGTTTTAGAACTGGAGGTCTCTGGTTCACCCCCAATGATGGGTCTAATAGCAAGGATTATGGAACACATTCTTTGGGAGTGTGCTATCAGAGAGCTTCTTTTCCGTTTCCTTGTTGTTTTCCCTTTTCCTTTAGTTCTTGTCTGAGTGTCCTCTGACCGGAGGAAAAAGAGGAACTGTATAAAATGTGTTCACTCTTAACTTGATAGGGAGCCACCTGGGGTCTTAGCTGTATGTTGGAAGGGTTTCTTAGAAGTCCACCTGAATTCTAAGTCTCTTTCCCTGTGGCCAACATGATTCACTTGAGCACAAATTTGTAGAATCAGTAACTTCCCTCAGAGCAAATACAGCTCTAATATTCTGAAAGCCTCCTTGTCTCTCTGCATCAAGAGCTTCTTCCTGGTTCGAGGGGTAGCTTTTGTATTTTCACATTATTATCTAATAATAATAATAAATATTATATAATAATATCTAATAATAATAATTACTTGATAACAATTATCTAATGACATATAATTATTATATATTATTGTCTAATATTATTGTCTAATATATAATATATAATATTATATATTATTGTCTAATAAAAATTATATATCTGAATAATTTTTTCCTATTATTTTTATTTTTTTAATATATTTTATTATGCCACCATGAGATAAACACTTACAAAAATGTTCATGTTTGGGTTTTGGCCAGATAGTGTTCCAGCACCCATCCCCTGCACCAGTGGCCATATCCAGCTTTTTATCTCAAATGTCTGATAATATACTATAAAACTATGGAGATTATTAATAGCAAGAACTCTGTTGTGAAAGCCAGAGTCAAGATCAAGAGAGCTGGGAATGTGAAGATAGTTGGGAGTCACAGGTGCTTGCTTATTTATGCAACAACCCAAATTTAATTCTCCCCTTCCATCTCATCATAAATATGTCCTCCCAGCTACAACCCCATCCTGTTCTGCCCAACCCAGCACTGATGGAGTGACTCTGGAGGCTCTTAGCATTGCCAGATTTGAGCAGGGATGCATGGATGGTCCTTAGTATTGAACCAGCTGGTGTGCCTGCCAGAATATTGCAGGGGAGTAGCTCCAGACCATCTGAGACCTCAGACCCTCTGGGAAGCTACTCCGCCCACACACCATATCTGAAAATAAAGAAAAGTGTAGCATTGTATTTTAAAATATCCTAGAATGTTGTAGACAGGTTATTAGGAGGAAGAACCGAAGACTTTAGCCAATAAAACCCAGTTGAGACCAACAGAACAGCCCACATTTTGGCATGTTATTGAGTAAAACATTTCACTGTCCTTTTTACAAGCGATATTAATAAAATGAGGGGTCCAAGGCTTGGATTTATTTTATTTATTTTTTTTTTGTGTGAGATGACTTCTCATTGTGTGGATTTGCATGAAGCCACTGTGAACAGTATTGTAAATCACAGTACCTCACTGAAGATAAAAACGAAAGCCTCGCATAATCAGAAGTTTTCACATATCTATACCTCCAGCCTAGAGATCACTCTGAAATCCCCCAAGTTGAGACTGTCCAAGTTGGAACTCAGCACTTGGGTATCTCAGATATAATTCTAGCTAAATCCACCCAAAAGTGAACTTCACACTTAATTCCCATACACTCCTCCCCAAGTTTTGCAAATCTCAATCAATAGTATCATTGTTGGCTCAATTGAGGCAAAAGACTGGGCAGCTTTCAGGAGTCCTCTTGGTCTCTCCTACGCATATGGAGATAACCCCCATGTTGTCAGTCACCTCCAAACCATAACCTGTTTATTCGCTCACAGTTCTATGGGGTGGTAATTTGGATCAGCTCAGCAAGGTGTTTTTTTCTGCTGGGTGATCTCTCACTCAAGATGGATCAGTCACTGCAGTTGCTGACAGGCTGGTGGGTATAGGGCCCTCAGTGATGGGACAGTTGTCTCTGCTCTGTGTGGCCTCAGCCTCAGTCAAGGCTTGGATTTAAAGCTTACCTAGGAGATCAGCAAGTTTCTCTGGGAGCATGAAAAACAAAGAACTTTTGTGGGAAAAGAACTCAATCTGACCAACCCTATGTCTTCAGTAATAAAATAACGAGTGTTTTCATTACATTGTGTCAGTTGCAAAAGTGCTGTCAACCATTCTTTGTTTCATTTAATTCTTACAATGGTCTTATCAAGAAGGTTATCATCAGTATTTTACAGGAACTATCTCAGAAGTTTAGCCATTTATACAGCACACATAGTAAATGGCAGAGCTTGATAAGACAGCCTCGGACTTTTGATAGGAAGTTCAATATCCTCCCCACTATATCTATGCTCCATTGTACCCTGAAGAATCATGGGTTTTTTTTGCTTTCTAAGTGGTCAGTTGAATGTGTTGTTATTGATGAGTTCATATTGCAGAAGGAGCAGAGAATACATTTTAAAAAATCCTGTTGTTTAGGAATAGTTGTCACAGTAACTGAGAAAGATTCTTGAAGATTATAAGAGTTTAACAGAAAAGCTATTTTAAAGCACACTGCTGATTTTATGACTTCGTTATTCCAAAGCTTACTCAATCAAGTGCTGACTGGGACGTTCCACTCTGGTAGATGCTTTCTCTCTCAGCTTATTCATTTCCTAACCTATGAGTCTTATAGCCTGCAGATGTGGGTCCTATACCCATCCTAGACTGCTAGACATAGTTTTTGCCCCTTCCCATCTTTGTTGTGGTAATTCATGATTGCAGCTTTAGTAATGTGGGAAGTAACTTTAGGGATGCAGCTTTTTCCTTTAGAAATGCCTCTTTCCTCCATTTTCATCTATACTTTCGTGCCCACCCACCAGTACCTGGCTGCTATGTTGCCCCTTCCTTGGAAGGGGTTCTGCAGTCTCCTTCCCACTAACTCCCGACTACCCTATGTATTTACTCAGCACTTTGATTGCTTTTCTTCATTTCTTTGTTTTTTGAACCACACTTGGCAATGCACAGAAGTTATTCCTAGGTCTGTACTCAGGAATACTCCAGGTGATCCTCAGGAGACCATATGGGATGTCTGGGATTGAACCCGGGTTGGCTGCATGCAGGCAAAGTACTCCACTCCACTTCTCAGGTCCCTTAATTGCATGTTTGAGCACACATCTCAAGTCCACATACGTATAATTCAGAAAGTGGTTATTGGTTGTAAAGAGAATAGAAACACTAGAGGCTATAGAGAACCCTGGGTTTCTCATCCCCTGTTCAGTTCAAGCATCTAGCAGGAAAGAAATTGACCTTAATCTAGTAAAACACACATACATTGCTGAGAGAGATCACTGACTTTTATATTGAAATTAATTAAAAATATAACTATATAGTATGCATATATACGTGTATATTATTTATTTATCTATTTATTTATGTATTTATTTATTTATCTATCTATTTATTTATTTATTTATTGACTCTTCGCTCAGGAATTACTCCTGGCGGTGCTCAGGGGACCATATGGGATGCCGGGATCGAACCCGGGTTGGCCGCATACAAGGCAAATGCCCTCTCTGCTGGACTATTGCTCAGTCAGAGGTGACTACAAAAGTATGCCACCCACACGGCAGAGCCTGACAAGCTACCCGTGTCATATTGGATATACCAAATACCAGTAACAATTATCTACCTCATTCCCATGACCTGATGGAATGGTTTGAGGCTCTTTATGTTCCTGGAATAAGCAGATGCCCTTGGGCTCTACTAGCATAAGACAGGACATATGGAGATGTTACTGGTGCCCACTCGAGCAAATCAATGATGAACGGGAAGACAGTGATACAGTTACATATATGTATATATATGTGTGTGTGTGTGTGTGTGTGTGTGTGTGTGTGTATACACACACACCTACACTCTGTGAGCTAGAAAGCATATGCCTGAGGAGAGCTTGATTGATGACACAAGTTTATATTTTTATTTTGTAGACTTTGGAGATAAACAGATTATGCCAATCTTATTAAAGTGTCCTTATTATTAAAAAATACAGAGAATGAGGTACTCAGTTGCACTTATAGAGGGTAGCATCTTTTCTGGTTTGGAAAGTGCTCAGTATGTACTTGCTGCAACACCAGAATGTTTTCGAGGGTGCAAAAGGAAAGGGGTTCAGAGAAATCAACTGGGTGGGCTGTGTGTAAGATTAGGCAAGTTGAGATTACTTTTTGTGAAATATTTGATTTGGATGTTTATTAATCACTCCTGCTGGTGAATGTAAATATTTTAATGATTGGTATATTTTATTCTTTGCAGGCCCTGGAGCTCTCTCTCTCTTTTTTTTTTTTTAGAAATGACAGTGAAAAAAAATTAAAATAGAATGCCTGTTCAGGCAGCATTCAAAGAGCCTGGTGACACTGCCACTCTCTGCCCTGAATCTGGGTCACCATGACATTTGGTGATGGGGACATTTGAATTGACTCCTAGTGTTGGTTTTCATAAGGCTGAAAACTTTAAGCAATTTTTATCTCATATTAGCACCCTGAAAATTATCCCATAAACCAATCCTATTCAGAATGTGCAGTTTTATATTCACAGAAAGCATGGAACAAATAATAAATAAAATGATCACTTTTTAAGTCTTTCCTTTCTGTGAAAGTATTCTTTCTAAATTACAGATTGAACATCAGTGATAATCCTCTACAGTATAGAGGTCCAGATTTCCTTAAAAGCTATTATGCATTTGTTGAAACAGAGAATGGAGAAGGTGAGTTTAATTAATTGATTATTTTAATTGAGTCACCGTGCCATACAGCTAAAACACTGTTTATGATCAAGTTCAGTCACAAAAATGTTCCAACATCCATCCCTCCACCAGTGCGTATTTCCCACCATAAATGTGCCTCTTTACACTTCTGCCATGCCCTCCTTGCCCCACTCCCAGACCTGTCTATGGCAGACTCTTTTTCTTTCTCCCTCTCTCTCTTTCTCTCTATCCCAGTGAGCATTGCGGTCTGCTATACAGACACTGAGAGGATCCCATGTTTGTTCCCTGACCTATTCTTCACATAGTTTTTTGTGATCATTTACCACTATTTTGTCATGGTGGTCCCTTCCCTACCCCAATCTCCTTTTCCCCAAGAGGATGAAACTGGCTTCCAACCATGGACTAAATTTATTTATTAAGCATTGAACTCTGAGTGGCTTAAAAATGAAGAAAGCAACCGAATTCCCAGTGAATACATGGGGATTTAGTTGTTTGTGATGCCAGTGGGGTCCCCAGGTGAAATTGCACTCTCCAGAAGAGAAATGTGCATTTTCCTCTCTATCCACCTCAACTACCCTGAGAAATTTAGGAATGCTGAAATCTAGGACAGATTAAGAATCTGCAGTAGGCCTTGTTCCTTGAAGAAAAGGAAAGTCAATCCTAGGCCACACCCAGGCCTTATGGATCCTTTGCCTTTCAGTAAAGAATTTCAGGAACAGATGAGCAGTGAAGTTAGAAACAAGTTTTATTTGAGGAAGGTGAGGCAGAGGGGGAGAGAGAAAGAGCATGCTAAAGAGAGAGCGAGGGCTTCTCCAGAGTGCAGAGGGAACCCCGTGTGTTTTCCAGCATTATATACAGAAGCCTGAATCTCCACAACTCAAAAAGAAAGATGAAGGTGACAAAAATGCTTGGGTACTGTCGGGGAGCACTGCCGGGTCCCTAACAGTGCCGGGAAGCGAAGTTCCCTTCTACCTCCGACGGCGAGGAATGGATGAAAACGCAGGAATCCGATGCAGTTTTAAAAGGCTTTACTTATCACAGGTTCAGGCATACAAATCAGCAAAAGGGAAAGCCCAGTGCTTAGGATTCCCGGCTAGAACCCCAGCCACGTGTAGGCCAAGATGGCGGCCACCACGTGTAAAGGCCCTGTAAAAGGAGAAGAAGACAAGACTCCCATTAGGGTGTGAGCTCACAGAGAGCCCAAAAAAGCGCACGAGAAAGGAAGCAGGCTAGTTTTATACCCCCTGCAACTCAGACCTCCCTCCCACTGTTATGGAAAGCAGGGAGGGTCAAATGCCCTAGGTAATCCCTCCCTGCACCTCACCTAGGACCTTTTATATGCTAATGTTTTGAGCCAAGATCTGCCTGGAAATGCCTTTATAGGGTAGAGAAGGGGGTTTCTGAGATGGCATGTCTCTGTACCAAAGACTAATACTAATGCCAGTTAAATATTTCTCCAAGCCTTCATAAGTCTCTTCTACTTCATTGTAGTTTTGTATTTTAGTTGCCTTTGAGTATATCAGGTAGCCATGCTTGTTTGCTTGGAGGCAAACAGCATTTCTCTCTGGTCTAATTACTTAGAGATCCAACATTGCCAGGCAAATATGCTGCTAAGATCTAGCTAGTCCCACGATGATTGTGGTAGCATGAGAGAATATTTATACCAGCTAGTACAGAATACATGGTCAGATAAACTGCCATATTTAGACTACCCCCTTATCTACGAAGTGATTTGCAGGAGGCAATCCAGAGCGATGCAGCGGCCCTTAGAGGAGTCCTGCAATAGGGTACCACATGCAGTTGGAAACAATACACAGGTCCATTGCTAGGATGGTTGCCAAGCGGTAGAGTTGGAAGTAGTCGATGGTTTTCGATATTCCTTTCCTGGCCTTCTTTCCAGCAGTATCATCTCTGGGGTGGAGGGTGGGCAGTGGGGGGCTGGAGAGGTGGTGGCTCAGCCTTCTCTGGATCTGTGCTGGGTCTAGGTAGGGGTCTTTTTAACCTTAGCTCTCGTGTCCACAGGTGTGTATTTATTTATTTTGAGCTGTCTTAAGGTTCTTGGTTTTATTACTTCCCATGATTCCATTCACAGAGACCTCTTCTCTATGTTCCTGTCTGCCTGCTTCCATTTCTTTGATTTTTAGTGGCAAGTCTACCTGTTCTTGTAGCTGGGTGTAAGCAGGGAATAGTGTCCTTCTCTGCCATCTGTCCCTGTTTGCCACTAAAGCACTCATCTCCAGTTGAAGCTATGGCCTAAGATGCTTGTTCCTGTTCAAGGATTTTTTTTCCTGTTTGCTCCTATACTAGAGAATTGCAACTTGTCTTCTTCCCTCCTGCAATTCCTCCTGGATTTACCCTCAAGCGCTTTCACTATCATTGGGGTTTGGATCTTAGCTGACCTTGCAAATCCTTCCACCTCATTGGTGCGGTTGACCATTTTGTGTCCCTACTGCAATCTTGCCCTTTTCAAGGCTAGGGTTTGCTAATCCCTCCCTCTCTCCCTCTTGTAACTGCTGCCTAATTCTGTCAAATCAGTGGCAGGCAGGGGGTGAAACCAACCTTGTCAGAGAATTGTGGCTTTTCATTCCCATACAGGTAACTTATTCTGAATTGTCACTTTTCAGCCCATTCTTAGACAAGAAGTTTAAAAAAAAATACCTAAATAGCTTTGTAGCTCACCCAAGGGGTTCTTGTGACCTTTTATTTCCATTGTTTTCACATTTTCCCCCCCTCAGTGGGAAATCAACAATCTGCATTTTAAAACAAAACTCATTGCTCTACTCTCCTAAAGGTGAAGGAGAGTAGGAAGCTTTTGAAGAGACTCCACAGGGAAGCCTTTGGGGGTGGAATATCACTAGAAAAAAAATGGATAACTTTATTTTTAAAGAAGTAAAAGTTATTCTCTTGTAAGCAGCTCAAGAACAAAAACATCTCTGGCCGCTCCCTTCAGCCCCCCCACAGAAACACACATCCACATTATTCACTTTCCATAAAAACCACATTATCCCGAATTCTGACCTAAAGGAGGACTCACCAGGAAGCTAATCAAGTCTACCAAGGCCCTAAAGGGCACCTTGTGATGCTTTGACAGGGTTATACTCAATGTAAAATTGCAAACGAAGTTTGTTGCGGATTGTCATTGGTATTGTTTCCTCTCCAGTTTTCTATTGACCTCACTGTTCCTCATGACCCTTGGGCATTTTAAGGGTGCCCTAAGGAAAGTGGAGTACATATTTATTCTGGGTTTATGAGCTATGTTTGAGGATTATCTGTCTCTTCCATGCATACTTAAGTGCTTGCTGACCAATCCAGTCTTGGAATTGATCACTCACAGTCTGCCTTTAGGGCAATCTATTAAGGAGATTATTGTCACTTGAAAAAAAGATTTGGTAGGCTCCACACAAGAAAATTTAAAATGCCCTTAAGTCTTATAAATGCCATATGAAAGAGGGTTGAAAGAGGTTTTCCCATTTGCAATCCTAGCAATAGGTCCAACATCACAAATATGGAGTTCTGTTCTGCAACTCCTGCAAACTATTGATAATCAAAGAAATTTTAAGCAACCAAAGTGAAAGGGAAAATTTAGTATTTTTAGTTCTCTTTATAAAAAAATATTTTGGTAACATCAGGTAATCAAAGAACAAATAGTAAATTCTAGGGAAGATATCACTAATATGTTCCCTAAAGGTAGTTAATAGAATAAGGTTCACTATCACTATCCCTATCTCCCCGTTGATCATCTATTTGCTAGAGCGGGTACCAGTAATATCTCCATATGTCCTGTCTCATGCTAGTAGAACCACCCAGTAGACCAGCAGACCAGACAACTCCACCCAGCAGACCAGACTATCACAGCCTGGATCATCCACAGCCACCCTGCAGCATTTTTTTTTTCAATCCGGCCCAGGTATGCTGCACCAGAGACTCTCAGACATGGGGCAGAGCTGCTACTTGCTCTCCCTGTGCCCAGCCGCTCATTTGTGCCCGGGAGGCATGGCGGCTTCTAGCCCTGGCCTGCCACACCAGCAGAGCCTCACAACAAGCCAGATGACCCCCTGACTCCATGGGGGCCACCGTTTTCCACATCTGGACTTCTTTCTTGTCACAACTCCACCCAGCAGACCAGACTATCACAGCCCGGCTTGAGCGGCCGCTAGCGACCATGCGGTTCATCAATAATTGCTTTATTTAGAGGTGACTACAAGAGTACGCCACCCGCACAGCAAGCCTGGCAAGTTGCTCGTGTTGTATTTGATATGCCAAATACCAGTAACATTTATATTAGGTCATTCTCATGACCTAATATAATGGCTTGAGGCTCTTTATGTTCCTGGAGCAAGCGGATGCCTTTGGGTTCTACTAGAATAAGGTTATTTTCTGGATTTCGGTGGTGATGTTTATGGCATCAGTCAGGTTTAAAATACTTGTGATTTGTATTGATTTTTTTCCCTTCCTGACTGTGGGTTGTCAGGTACCAGGGATTAAACTCACAGCCTTATTCTTGTTCTGAGAACTTCAATGCACTGAGCCATTTTTCAGGCCCTTGGTTCCCAATAGCAGAGTGACTCAGTGCATGCAAGGACACTGTGGTTTAACTCTGTGATTCTGAGCTTGCTGGGCAAGAATTGTGCGACTGAGTAACCTCCCAGGACCCAACTTTTCTTTTTTTCTTCAATTTTTTGGTTTGTGAGGCGCTGAACCAATGGCAATCACCTCTTACATCCAGATTTTTATTTATTTTTTTATTTACATGTGGATCCCAACTTTATGCTTTAACTTTTATATTTAAGCAGTTATAAAGAGGGTAAGAATTTCAGGCCTCACAAATCTGAACCTTCCTTCATCTAACATCTTTATAGTCAGCTAGGTCAATTCTGCCCACCTTTTGACCTGTTGAACTTGCCTGATTGAGGTGTTTAGTGCTTACAGGAGTGAAAATTCTATCCTGTAAAGACAAAATAATCTAGCAGGAAATAATAGACTAGATGACAAATATCTGCCAAATGCACTAGGAAAAGCACAGAATAAGACAGCATAGGGTCCTTTAGATAGCCAGGCATCCTGGGAAAGATGACTAGGAGACTGTCACATCCTGACTCTGTGCTTGTAGAGGGTCTTCTGAGAGTTATGTACAATAACCCAGTCTCTCTTCTGCATGTAGCTCTTGAATGTTGATGTGCTTGCTAGCTAACCTTAAGGCCTCTGTCAACAGTCATCCACCTGTTGGAGCCCAGTGGGGATGAGGGAGAGCTATTGTATTGAATAAATGGCCATTCCATGAGAACACTGATAGTTGCCCAGGAGACCCTGTGTGTGTGTGTGTGCGTGCATGTTTGTCTCATTCTCTGTAACTGACCCTCGCTGGATGAGGGTTCAACGTGCCATTTCAATGGCTTTAAATAAAAATGGAAATTATAATTTTAACTGATTTGAAAAGTTGAAGCTGTATATACGATCACAATCACGATCACGATCTTCCCGTTGATCATCTATTTGCTAGAGCGGGCACCAGTAATATCTCCATATGTCCTGTCTCATGCCAGTAGAGCCAGGGGCATCGGCTTGCTACAGGAACATAAAGAGCCTCAAAACATTATATTAGGTCACTGTATATACATGTATAGTTTATATGGAACAGGTTATATATATATAAATATATATATATATAACCTGTATATATATATAACCTGTTCCATATAAACTATACATGTATATACAGCTTCAACTTTATATATATATATATATATATATATATATATATATATATATATATATATATATATATATATATGTAAACAAGACTTGGATTGGATAGCTCTTACCACTTACAGAGCTCAATATTTCTTTTCCAGTGTGCAATATGTATTATAGTGATTAGGGTAAAGAGAGGATCCTGCTTTAATGTCTTCTGCAGAGAACCAGTTTTGGGCATGTGTGTGTTATTATGTTATACATATTAATCCCTCCTTCTTCTTAATGGTTCTAGAGTGGAAATGAAGCCTGAGAAGCTTATTTCTGAACAGTTATCCTGCAAGTTAACCAAGTTATAGTGTAGAGTTATCTGAGGAACAGGATTTCAAGGGCATTTCTATGTGAGGTGGGAAAGCTGAGAGAAAATCAAATTGGCTATCTTCACAGAGTCCTGCTGAACAAATTCCCTTGTTATCTCCATTAAAAGATGGAAGCCCGAGAGACAAGAAACTGTCCTGCTTATGCAGCATGTAAATGGTACAGTGCAATTTGAAGGTATTACATCTCTGTCCAGAGCTTGTCTATTTATTTTGGAGGTTGTGTTGACTTCATGAAGTCTCCTTGGGTTGGTGAGGCTCAGAGAGGTGTAGGGTCTCTCTTTTTTAATTAAAATTTTTTATTTTTTTTTTTAAATTTTTTTAAATTGGTTGATATTCTGTGACTTTCAATACTGTTAATGATGGTTTCTCATGCACATACTTTCAACACCACACCTATCTCAATGTATCCACCTCCATCCCCTAAGGACCCCAATGCTTCACCCTTTCAAACTCAGCCAATCCCAACTCCTGCACCCATATCTCACTGTCACACACATCTACTCAGTGCCGAGGATCAGTTCTTTAGGAAAATGTTATTTCTATTGGTTTTTCTTGGGTGAAAATGGAAGGGAGAATTTGATGTTTTATAATCTCACTGTAAAGTGAGAGTATGTATCTGTTAATCAAGTTCTCTGTCTTGCTCTATTTCTCTCTGTCTCTCTTACACACAGACACACACAAGGAAACAGGACAGTTTATTTTTAATCAGCTACTTTTCTCAGTATCAGTTTAGTGATTTCAGACAATTTCTTAGATTTACAATATTTTGAGGATTGCACTGTGGCTGCCACCTATTACAGAATTAATCATCACTTGTCACTTGTTTCCCATTGTTCATCGATTTGCTCAAATGGGCACCAATAACATTTCCATTCATTGGGAATGAGGTCCATTATTGTTACTGTTTTTGGCATATCAAATACATCACCAGTAGCTTGCCAGGCTCTGCCGTGGCTCTGGGTTTATCCAAGGGGGCCCAGTCTTTTTCTGTCAGACCATCAACCATCCAGGGCCCACGGGGCAGAGTCCTGGGTATAGACAAGCCTGTCTCCTGGCTGCCACCTGCTGACACAGCTGGTCACCACAGCCACACCTGCAACACCACAAGGGGCTCAGAATTAATCATAACTCCCACAATTGTATATGGTGAAGACCTAAACCCAGTGTGACTGTCATGTAAGAATCTAAGCTATAAGGACATAGGGAAGGTTAAATGAGGCCATAAGGGTAAGGCCTTCATCTGATGGGATTAGTGTTCTCATAAGAAGAGGCATATGTGTGAGAGAGGTCCTGCTCTCTCTTTGCATGTCCATAGGGATCAAAAACCACTGTGAGCACAGAACAAGAAGTTGACTGTCTCTATGCCAGCAAAAGAGGAGTCATCGAAACCAATCCTGACAGCAGCAACAACTTGATCTTAGACTTCTAGCTTTCAAAACTGTGAGAAAGCACATTTCTATTGTTTAGTTGTTCAGTCTCTGATGTTGTATTACGGCATCCCAAGCGGACTGATACACTGCTATTTCAAATAATATTCTGGGAAATGTAGAAATGACATGTTTGTTAGTTTGAACATGACTGACATATCCTAGAATTGAAATGATTTGGGATTTGCATTGTGTTAGATGCTACTTCCTTTAGAAGAAGGCTTTTGAAATAATTGAAATCCAAATATGGGTTAGAAAAACTCCGAAGGAAATACTTCTGTAACCAAAGAAGAAACAGTCTACAAACTTTGCCTTTGATCACGATTACTTTAAAGATGAGGCTAAAACTTCTGATCATCAAGTAGGCCACAAGGAGAAAGAAAATAAGGGTAACAGTTAGCAAGGGAAGATTTACCAAAGTAGATGATACATATATATTCAGTTATAAATATATATAAACCCAACATTTGCAAAAAAGCAATATTTCAGACAGACAGGCTGCAAATGCCAGATATGTTGGATATAGCCCAGAAGGAGAGGGTCAAGTGCTTTGATGAGGTCAGACACCAGTGTTCACTAGTGCTGTCGTCTTTATAAGCTGTCAGCACTCTCTAGCTTTATTCTCCCAGAACAAAAATTCAGATAACAAGTCTGTCCTTACTGCACTGCTATATATTCGAGGAGGTTATTTGAGAATTAATTTATGAAAGAAACTTAGGCTCTCACATCCTATACTCCTCTTAAAGTATGAACTCCTCTGAGGACATAATGTAGTTGGAATTTCCTGCTACAGTGTTTAGCCCAAAGCGGGTACTCTATAAATGGTTATTGAATAAGTGATGACTATAGAATAGCTTCGATTGAAGCTCTGATATTTTAGATTATGATTTTCTAGGAGCTGTGAAGAAATGCTCTAAAGATTTTGCAAATGGGACTAGTGTAGTGAATATAAAATGTACGATTACAATGTAGATGTAATCAAAATATGATTCCATTTTTTCCAATCCTAAAACACTCACTTTTTCCCACTTTTGGGTGATTTATTTTTTGTTTCTACGTGGAGAATTGGCATTTAGCATGTGATTACTCCTGAAAGATCACCTGTGAATCTATGGTGTCCAATGAGGTAACCACTAACTGAATGTACTCAACTGCTTGAAATCTGGACTGTCATTTGAGGAATTAAATTTTATTTAATTTTAACTAAATCCCATATAAAGACTCATACTAGAACTAAGAGTTGAAGACTTGAAAAAGTTTGGAACAGTTTGTAAAGATTTTTAAAGAGTAAATTTTACAAATTCTGATTATAGGGTCAAGTTCAAGGTCAATACAAATTTGATGTCTCAGTTGAGATCTGCTGTAATGACAAGGTGAGTCAAATATTTAGTAAAAAACAAAAGTTGAATATTTGATTAATTTTATTTTTGAGTGTGGAATATTTATTCATTTAAAGTGCATTGAAAGTACAATCAACTGTACTTTAAATGCACGTACGCTGGCATCGGAAGCATATATTGAGGATCTGATGCTGCAAGCGCAAAAGATTAAGTACGACATCATTGGTCTGACTGAGACGAGGAGGCGTCAGTTTCATCATGCTGTATTTGACACCAGAGAAGAATTGTTCCTTGGAACATGCGCAAAAAAGAGGCGTCGGTGGCGTTGGTGTCCTTGTCAACACGAACATGGCCGTAAACATTGATTCATTTGAATGCCTAACAAACCAAATAGGACGATTACACTTGAAGAGATGTGGCCCACTGCCAGCAATTTCTATCTTCATTGTCTATGCACCAACATCCACATACAAAGAAGATGAAATTGAGAAATTCTACATGGAATTGGAGGAGTTCTATAAAAAGATCACACCTTCTACAAGATCATAGTCGGTGATTTTAATGCCAAGATAGGACCAAGAAGATCGGCTGAAGAACTTCACATCGGGACCCATGGCCTAGAATGGAAGGAACAGGGTGAGAGACTATCTGAGTTCATCATGTCCACCAAGACCATTCATGGGAACTCACAGTTCCAGAAGGCTGAAGCGAAACGTTGGACATGGGAATCTCCTGGCGGACAGTTCCAAAATGAAATTGACCACATTATTTTCAATCGAAGGTTTTGTCCCCAATGTAGCTGTCGTCCCCAAATTCCAAACAGGATCGGACCACCGTCTCCTTCGTGCAAAATTCTACTTCCCGCAACGGAGAGAAAAGGCTGCAAAGTTTAAGAAGAGAACTCCCAGAACGACCACCAACTGGGAACTCTTTGGCACCATTGCAGCAACATGGGAAGATACCATCATTGACAACTAGATGAAGAATACAACCGACTGGTTCAGCACCTCCATGATTGTGCGAAGAATGCCTAGAGAGAAAGACACAAAAGGATGATTCTCTTCAGAAACTCTTGAGCTCATTCGCCAATGTGGCAATGCACGAGCCTCAGGAGGCCAAATGCTAATCCAAGCTTGCTAAACGGCGCAGAGAAGTGATAAAAGAAGACCTCAAAGACAGAAGAGCAGAAATACTGGAAGATGCAGCAGAAGCTGGGAAAAGCATTCGCACTGCCCTCCTGTCCTTCGCCAACTATAAGACCAAGATGACCAACGCCCTGATGGATCTATCACATCTTCCAGAAAGGCAATGGAGAAGATTATCCATGACTTCTACTCAAATCTCTTTGATAGCCACATCCACCTGCCCACATACCAAATTCCACAGGATGGATATGTCATTCCCAACGTTCTCCCTTTTTGAAATTCAACATGCCATCTCGTCGGTAAAGAAGGGAACAGCACCAGGCCCAGACAAAGTCAGACCCGAACACCTGAAGAATCTGCCGTCGGTACTCATCAATACACTAGCTCGGCTTTTCACACGTAACCTGTCCGAATGCAAGGTGCCCTCCCAATGGAAAACCAGCAGGATAGTTCTACTGTTCAAGAAGGGGAGACATTCACGACATCAGCAACTATCGCCCCATCTGCCTGTTGTCTGTCATCTACAAGCTGTTTACACAAGTCATCCTGAACAGGATTAGCAGAACACTAGATGAAGGACAACCATGCGAGCAAGCAGGCTTCCAGAAAGGATTCAGCACAATCGACCATATCCACACAGTCACCAAGCTCATCGAGGTTTGTAGGGCCTACAAGATGCCTCTCTGTCTCACGTTCATTGATTTACAGAAAGCCTTTGATTCTGTGGAGACTGAAGCAGTCATCGAAGCCCTAGCCAAACAGGGTGTTCAAACCCAATACATCAAGATCCTTCGTGAGCTGTATTACGGATTCACCACCAGGATCTCACCATTCTACAAAGAAGTGATCATTAATGTGAAAGGAGGGGTTCGACAGGGTGATACCATCTCACCAAAACTCTTCAGTGCCACCCTCGAGAACATCATGTGACAATTAGAATGGGAAGGAATGGGAGTGAAGATAGATGGTCGGCAACTACACCACCTCCGTTTCGCTGATGACATCGTTCTAATAACACCAAACATTAGCCAAGCGGCACAAATGCTGGCTGACTTTGACCGAGAATGTGGAAAGATAGGTCTACAGCTGAATCTAAAGAAAACAATGTTCATGAAGAATGAACTAGTTCCTGAGGCCCCATTCACTCTCAATGGAACAAACATCTCTGAATTCAGCAGTTATGTGTACCTAGGTCTAGAAGTCAACATGATAAACGACCTAAAACCTTAGCTGCGCAGGAGGAAGAGAGCAGCATGGAATGCCTTCAAAGGCATGGAAGAAATAGCTAAAAGGACTAAGAACCTCCGGCTCCGGGCACATCTCTTTGACTCCACCATTCTCCCTGCATTAACATATGCCTCAGAGACATGGGCCCCAAGAAAGCAGGATGAGAATGCTATTTGGGTCTCCCAGAGAGGAATGGAAAGAGCTATGCTTGGAATATCACGCCTCACTCAAGTGAGAGAAGGAATTTGGAGTTCTGACCTCCGTCGCTATTCCAGAATCAGGGACGCTGTCTTGTTTGCCAAGGCATCGAAAATCAGATGGGCTGGACATGTAATGCGATTTGGAGACAACCGCCGGACTAGAGCCATTACTGACTGGATCCCACGGGATGTCAAAAGATCACGTGGCCGCCCACCTACAAGATGGTCTGACTTCCTTGTAAAGACACTGAAGGAACGGTTTGAGGCTCTTCGTATTCCTGAATCAACCACATGCCATTGGGCTACATTGGCACGTGATAGGGTCCAATGGAAATGTTACTGGCGCCTGCTCAATCAAATCGATGAATAACGGGATTCAAGTGATCAAGTGATCAAGTGATCAATATTTATTCAGTGAAAGGTAGGGGGTGCGGGGCAGAAGTGAACCAGTCCTTGTGCTTCTGTTTTTCTTCCGCCCACACTCAGAGTAGCAGTGAGGCTCTTTGGGTAGCAGAATCGGTTCTGACTCTTGGATCCAAGAAGGAACAAGGAATTTGTCTGCATTGCACAGCTAAGGATGGGAGCGAAGGAAGGAATTTTTCTACCCGTGGGTAGGTACAGGGAAGATGAGGCCCTGGTAAGGTAGTAGTGGACACTGTGCAGTGGACAGAGAATAGTGGCTAGAGTGCTTCAAGGCTTTGTCGCAGGTATCACATGTGATGGACTTGAGGTCCAAGTAAGATAGTGACATCATCTGTTGTGCTGTGAGATTGAGCTAACTTCCAGGGTAACTATTATTTTGTTTCCCTTTATAGATCTAAACTCCATCAGATATTTCTTTAGGCAGGTGGTCCTCCTGATCAATTTGAACATTGATACCTTTTGTGTTGGCAATTTTGTACATAGAGATTGCTTTTTTGTATAATAGTTTTTACCAGAGTGAAATGCTGTTTCCTGCACGTGACAGTTATTTGTTGGCTCTAATAACTGGTACAAACACTGGAGGTCCAGTACAGCCAAAAGTGCCTCATACCTTGTTATATCTTTTGCCACCATAATGAATTTGTCTTGCTCTCAGCGTCTAGGTATGTAATAAGACTATTTTTCATTCTGAGAACTCTGAACCTTGCTTGATTAGTCAGTTTGTACATTTGAATTTTATTTTGTTGCTCATTGTGGTTTGCTTTCTTTTCATAGTATTTCATAGTTTTGGGTTTGCACCAGTTGAACTCTTTGACCTTTATAGCGGGTTCTTCTGCTGTTTTATTGGTTTCTTGGTCAATGAGAGCCATCCTCTGCTTAATTTGCTTTTGCACATCAGTGTCAGTGATGGCCAAAGAAATGCCATGCAGTTGGGCACCTGGCAGGAGTTTGGGCTTGAGGGACTGGGAGGAGTGGGAAAGGAAAAAATCAGACAAAAGTTTTGGCATCCTTAGATGTATCACTGTATCACTGTCACTGTCTTCCTGTTTATCATCGATTTGCTCAAGCGGACACCAGTAATATCTCCATATGTCCTGTCTCATGCTAGTAGAGCCCAAGGGCATCTGCTTGCTCCAGGAGCATAAAGAGCCTCAAGCCATTCCATCAGGTCATGGGAATGAGGTCTATATTTGTTGCTGGTATCTGGCATATCAAATACGACATGGGTAGCTTGCCAGGCTCTGCCGTGTGGGGGTCTGAACTTAGACCATACAAAAGAGCCCAACTCTCCCACCAAAGAGAGAGGATCTCACCCGAGAGGAGTCTCACTCAAAAGGAGCCAAAGCCCCTTAGATGTATATCTAAAGTGAAATAATGAAATTAATCTTTTTAAACTTAAAAAGTAACTATTAGCATATTTAAAATTATATGAGTGACATTGGAATCTTAATTATTCTGAACAGAGGTGCTTTAGACTATTGCAAGAGAACAGAGAGTGAATTATAGTTTTTATGAGGTTTTCCTTTTGCTCTATTTCTTTTCTTCCTTTTAGGAAATACCCTCCTCTGTCTTCTGCTAGTCTAAATACACATTATTTACCTTTATCATTTTCTATAGAGTTTTCGATGTACTGAATTGTGAATGTTTCCAGAATTTTTTATTATAATTAATTAATTTAACTCTTGTCTTCACTATTAAACTTATCTATGGTATTAAATTTTACTCACTAATTAATTTAATAATTCCACAGACCACAGTGTTTATTTATAGACTTCTCATTAGTCTTTTTAAAACTGACAATTTTTTTACATTGACCTGCATTTGGGTTAAATTTCTATTTAATTTTCTTTTAAACAGTTTTTTTTTTTTTTGAGATCACACCCAGCTGTGCTTAGGGCTTACTCCTGGCTCTGTGCTCATGGATCACTCTAGGTGGTGCTCAGGAGTTCATATAGGGTATCTGGGATAGAAACTCAGTCAGCTATGTGCAAGGTAAGTGCACTACCTGTTGTGTTATTGCTCTGTCTCCATACTTAAAATATATTGTTTTAAAAGCTGCTTTTAATATTGGCTTCCTGTATTTAATCTTCACATTCTTCCTTCTAGTTGCATCCTAAAGCTTTTTCTTGCTGCTTTATTTCTTGATGCTATATTTAGTGTCTTTCTCTAAATACAATATTCGGTACTCAGCTATTGGCATCTTCTATAGTAGTTGTAGCTGTTAAGTCTTGTATGTGACTACATTCTCACAATATGATTTTGCAATTGTTTCTGGTAAAATTTGGATCAGTTTCTAATGAAAACTCCAGGGATTGTAATTCAGATATCCTTGGAATATATAGACTCAGATACCAGTTCTCAAATAGGTGCTAGCCTGGATTTACTGTTTTAAATGTGAACTATAATGAACGAAATACTATTTTACTCAATACCTCTATGTCACATGAGGTCCTCTAGTCCCTGATTTCAGTAATGTGAGCCTTGGAAGCTTTAGGAAGTAAAGCATCTGTGGATCCCCTGCTCTAAAGGTTATGACTTGGATTCTCCTCACTGTGGGAGTCAAGTACTATCCTAGTCCTTAACATGTAAGGTTCATTTTGGTTTTCAGAATACTTTAAAAGTTTTTAGTTTTAGTTCAAACTATTATAATTTCTAGAATATTTTATTTCTAAGACCTGGGGAATTTTCATAGTGTTCTTTATTGTGTTCCCCCAAACTTAATTTTAAAACAGTTTTCTTGAAAATTTTATTATTATTATTATTATTATTATTATTATTATTATTTTACTTTTAAGGATGCACTTGTCACTTGTCATTGTCACTTGTCATCCCTTGTTCATCAATTTGCTTGAGCGGACACCAGTACCGTCTCCATTTGTTGGGAATGAGGTCCATTATTGTTACTGTTTTTGGCATATAGAATGCACCATGGGTAGCTTGACAGGCTCTGCAGTGGCTCTGGGTTCATCCCAGGGAACCCAGTCTTTATGTCAGAACATCAATCATCTAGGGTCCACAGGGCAGAGCTGCAGGTATAGACAAGCCTGTGTCCTGTCTGCCGAATGCAGCCGGGCACTACAGCCACACTTGCAACATCTCAAAAGGCAGTAGGGGATGCACTATGATGTTCAATCCTGTTAACATTACTGTTTAGGGAGACAATGTGAACATTCACACCCACCATTAGATTATCTGCTCCCTCCGTCACTGTCTTGTGGTCTTCTCTTGTTCTACTCTTCTCATTTAGCAAACAGTTCTATTATCAGACTCTCAGGTTATGTTATTAATTAATCTGTTTCTTCATGCTCTCACATATATGAGAGATCATTAGCATTTTTCTTCAACACTGTCAGTTTACTTCAAGTGATGATATTTAATTTATTATTCCAAAAGTAATTGATCAATGATATGAAATTCCAGTAATCACAATTAAGTGTTTTATGGTTTTAAAATGACTAAAAAGTTGAAAATAAAGTTTACATAAGTATGTAAATATTACTTCAAAGATTTCTAGTAAGATCAGATATTTATTTCTTTTGATATGCAAAATCATTGATATGCCATTTAAAATCATTATTGTATCATTTTGTTGAAATATAGACACTTATGGCCATTGGTTTTAGACTTGGCTCATGAGATTTTATTGGGAGACACTTCTTCATGTGCTTCTCATGATTCTACAGGTCTTAGGAAAGAGGGAAATTTAAGACATTGCTTAAATGTCTTTAAGCAATATTTTAGGCACCATGATTTATAAATTGATAAGGGCAGAATTTCATGCATTAAATATTGCAACACCAGGCCCTCCACAAGTGTCAACTTCTCTCCACCATTGTCTCATCAGTGTCGCCTCCTCTTTTCTAGCCTCTACCCACCCCCCACTATAGCGACATGCTTTCTATTAAAGAACAGTTCTCAGTTTTTATTGCTTTTCAGTAGTTGTTGTTTCATTACTATGTATCTTTATATATTATGTATGAGGAAGAGCAGTTTGTATCTGTTCCTCTCCTTTTTGTCTTACTTCACTCAGCACTATAGTCTGCAGATCTATGTAGCAGCAAATTGCATGATTATTCTTTTCTTTCAGCTAAGTAGTCTTCCATTATGTGTATGTACCTCTTTATCCAGTTATCTATTCTTGTACACTTTAGTTGTTTCCAGATCTTGGCTATTGGGAAGAGTGCTGCAATGAACTGGTAGAACTTTAAAAAGGAAAAAAAAATCAGCCCTATCAGAAATGGGCCGGGTGGAGGGCAGTTGAACAGAAACTTCTTCCTTAGAGATACAGATTGTCAAAAGGCAAATGAACAAATGCTCTGCCTCACTCATTATCAGGAAATGCAAATCAAAAGACAGTGAGATATTACTTCATACCATTGAATTTTGCATCCATCACGAAGAACAAAAACAACCATTGTTGGCAGGGATGTGGGGGAAAAAAAGAGACCTCATTCACTGCTGGGGGGAATGTCCACTGTTACTGCTTTCTGGCGTAAACAGTATGGACATTTCTCAAATGACCAGCAATTGAGCTTCTATATGATCTAGCAATTCTACTTCTTGCATTTTCTCTAAGGGCCAAAACCTGGACCTAAAAGATATTTGCACTCCTATGATTTTGAATACCTTTTAATTTTAAAGGATTTTTTTTTTTTTACCCAGAAGGTATAATAGTGGTTAGCCTTGGAAATAATAGATAGTGCTCCCTTCCAGATCAAATAATTTACCCACACTAAAATATTGCCATTCTGTAAGTTCAAGTTCCTCTCTTATAAATAATTCATCCCTTGTACAGACATTTTTCTGGGTGCATTGGTGTCACGCTTTGGGTCTTGGTCCTTCACAAATATGTTGATGATCATACTGTTTGCTTTGCCATGGGAAATCAAGTCTTTGGTTACCTAGCAGTGTCATGTTTTTTTGCTAACATCCATAAATTTGGGCTGGATAAAATGTCAATTTACAAGAAGGGCTTATTTTAAACTCCTTCACAATTCCTGACAGAAATTTATAAGAACTTGTGCCAGGAAGGTTCTGGGAAAAAAATAACTTTTAAAAGGGAACAGTTTGGGCATAACTTTTTACTATCCTATCTATCTGCTATTCATTACAAACGTGGAGCAGTGGTCACTACCTGGGGGTCATTAGATAAAGATGAATTCTTACATCAATGAACCATTTAACAGGTACCCAGAGTTTACTACCTCAATATATCTTGATAAGTTTAAGAAAAACGAAAAACAAATCAACAGGAACCCCCCAAACCAACACCACCAACAAAAAACGATTTATGCTACTGTCAACTAGAGCTTATATTTCCTTGACCAGTCTCCAATACCATTTCCATGGATCATTTTCTCAAGAAACCAATGTTTACTTTGAATAAAATATGTACAAGAAACTTAAGAGGTAAAAGAGATGTTAGTTATTACCATACCCTTGAGGAAGATCCGTGATTTATTTATTTTTTTTGAGAAAATGGTAATTAGCAAAATAAGGCAGTGAGGTAATTTCCGTGAGAGTAGAACAGGTAATAAAAGTTGCTTGAACTGAGGGTAAGAAACGTGATCAAACTAACTGAGCTTTATGTGCTTGGAGGACTGCCAAAACTGCAGAGGACAGGGAAGCCATTTGCTCATCTCTCTTATGAGAAAGCTGACTAGAATCAGAGATGTCTGAACAGTAGTTTCAACAGCAGCACGGCTCTGTAAATGAAAATTTACAAAGACTCACAGTCTATAAACCAAGCCAAAGTATAGATTCTAGGAAACATAAACACAGAGTCAGATCATTGAACTCTCTTCCCCCCAAATCTACCTCCATACCCCTCTCAAAATCCATAATGCTCTTCTGTAAAAAACAGAAAGGTCATAGAATACAATTTGAAAATTCTCAGACATTAAGAGTGCAGAGAATATAAGAAAGAAAGAAAAGTAATTGGTAAAGACCAGGTGTGTGTGTGTGTGTGTGTGTGTGTGTGTGTGTGTGTGTGTGTCTGTGTGTCTGTGTGTGTCTGTGTGTCTGTGTGTCTGTGTGTGCCTTAAGTCGGGTAGTTGCCTTGGTTTCTGGGGAGTGTGAGAGCCCAGCCAGGACCCCCATTCCTGGTTAGCTTTGCTGACCGTTTCCTTCACAGACAGCAGCTGAAGCATAACCAACTGCCCCATGACACTTAAATATTTTGTTATAGGATGGGGCAGGGATTGGGGGCTGAAATGAACTTGCTTCAAATTCTTCATTACTAACTAGAAAACCAGCTCACAGGCCATCCCTCCCTTTTTTCATCTCTGCCAATAAGGGAGACAAGCTTCTATTTGGAAGGCAGCTTTCCAAACATCATGAAAGGGAAAAATGCTTTTGAGTTAGTTCCCCCCTACTGCACCCAGAGGGGGGAGGCTATTGTGGTCATTAGCTTTTCCTGCATTAAATCTGCTTGGTCTGACTAGGCCATTTGATTTCAGGTTTATCCTAAAGCCACAGAAATCGAGTTGCTGGGTATTTACTTGGGATTAATGATCAGTTAGGAGAAGCTGTGCTTTATACCATTAACCCGAGCCAGGTGCTAATTCCTGGAACATGCCCTGCAAACGGAGGTCATTATTGCTATTTGAAGCTGTGAACGCTGCTTTAGACACTACAGGCTTTATTTAGAGATGGAGCCATTTTGATTGGCCAACACAGCATAGTTCTGGAGAATTAATGCCTTGTATATAAGCCAATCTGATCGCCAGGAAACATCTCCCGGTGTTTGTGCTGTTCGGCTGATAATCCACTTCTAGACACAGGGCAGCCTGCTGGAAACCCGAGCAGGTTCTATTTTTGGGCACCTAAAATCAATATCCCACTCTGGCCGCCTGGTCTGCTGCTTCATTATTCCCCCTGCCTGGTGCGCTGAGTGCAGCTTCCCTTTGTGGGAGATTAAAGTGAGTCAGGGAGTGTGATAAATGCTTTCAGTCATATCTGCTGTCATTTGAATAATACTAGGTGTCAGGAAGACATACATCCCTGGCTGGTTTTAACCAACCGAACTCTTTTGAGCCTTCCTCACGACAGTGCAGTGAGAAGCAGCAATACAGGAAACTGCAACACGTCTGGCACCACCCCACCAGCTAATCCTCTATTTGCAAACTCAGTTGCATAGTTTCTCTGGCACTGTTTTCCTTTCACTTATTCTGCAAAAATATGAGAAAGTCTCTACTGCTTGGTGAAGAGGAGGGATTCCTCTCTTTAGCCCTGTTTTTGGAATACCACCTGTTTATCTGACCCACCCTGCAGCTGTTTTTCCAAGCCCAGACCAGCTATGCTGATCCAGAGACTCTCACACACGGGGCAGAGCTGCTACTTGCCTCCCTGTACCGAGCTGATCACGAGGAGTCCGGGACGGAATGGCAAGTTCTAGCCCTAGCCCGCCACCCAAGCAGAGCCTTGCAAGAAGCCAGAGGAACCCCAACACCACGAGGGCCGCCATTTTTCCACATCCGACTCTCCTCTCGTCAGAGCTCCACCCAGCTGATTGAAGAGCTGATTGCAGCCGGGCTCCTGCAGCTGCTTGCAGCCTCACGGTTCACCAATAAATGCTTGAGTCTTGAGGTGACTAGAAGATTATCCCACCTGCATGGCAAAGCTTGACAAGCTACTCGTGGTCGTATTTGACATACCAAATACCAGTAACAATTATAGATCTCATTCCCATGACTTGATGGAATGACATGAGGCTCTTTATGTTCCTGGAATGGACAGACGCCCTTGGGCTATCTCGCATGTGACAGGACATATTGAGATGTTACTGGTGCCTGCTCAAGTAATCTATGATCTATGGGAATTCAAGTGATCAAGTGATCTGATAATATCTGATTCTCTATGTATTTAAACTGGGCTTGATGAATAAGCTTACACTCTCTTTCCTTTTTCTACTGATAGAATTGAAATTAATAAAAGAAGGGATGACCAAAATGCATAATTGTAGTGAAACACTCTAACCCTGAGCTATATAGTTCATTCCTATGAATGTAAATGGATTTAAGTCACTACATTGGATTATAGTCAATAGGATTATAAAACATAGCATGGATGTTTCTCAAACTCAGACTAGGATACCCTCCCATTCAGGTACTCCATATCTGAGTGTTTAGCCAAATAGGACAACACAAGTGTTATATGCATTCTATGTTTATGGTAGCATTATTTCAATAGCCATAATATCGAAAGAATCTAAGTGCCCACTAATAGATGCGTGGGTTACTATGTGGGATCACAATGGAATAATCTTAATTTAAAAAATATAACATTTTGCCATTATAGACAACCTTGTGTTATAATTTTTTATAAGATTCTATATGTTAAATACTCTTCTAGGCACTGGGAATAAAAAACAAAATAATTGTTTGCTCTTTTATTATAGCTTATAGTATGAGAGAGACAAAAGAATAGAAAAACAACTTTGTTCACTTGTCACTTGTCACTTGTCTTCCTGTTGTTCATTGATTTGCTCTAGCGGGCACCAGTAATGTCTCCATGCATTGGGAATGAGGTTCATTGTTGTTACTGTTTTTGGCATGTCAAATACACCATGGGTAGCTTGCCAGCCTCTACCATGGCTCTGGGTTCATCGTAGAAGGCCCAGTCTTTTTTCTGTCAGATCATCAACCATCTAGGGCCCATGGGGCAGAGCCCTGGGTATAGACAAGCCTATCTCCTGTCTGCCACCTGCTGACACAGCTGGGCACCTAAGCCACAACTGCAACACCTCAAGGGGCAGTAAAAAACTTTTGTTAGAGGATGATAATTGCAATAAGAAAATTATGTAGCATATAGTTGAAGAGAAATTGTATGTGATGGGTTCAAGAAAAGCATAGCACTGGAGTAAAGACCTGTGGGACTTTGTATGTGAGGTAAAGTATGTGAGGCTAAAGTGTGTGTGGTAAAGACCTGTGGGATATCTACACATGTGATACATATATACAGGGAGGAGTTATTCCAGGTCGGGTCTAAAAAACTTTCCTTCTGGCAACCCGTTTTTCCTGAGACATTTTAATCATGAAAGAGGAAGCCCCCCGTTAGTCCTAGTCAGCTGCTGTGAACTGTATCATTTTCTGCTGGCCCATCCTACATTTTTTGACCTTTTGCAAATTTCTGGGCTTTTCTGATAAACAGGAATTACTAGTTGTCCATCATAAAATTATGGCTCAGAGTTTTTTATACAGGAATAAAAAAAGACTGGACAATTTCTGAGGCAGATGGCCAGATTTCTTGCTTTCTCTAAAATACTTATTGATTGGTAAGAAATGTGAAGAACCGTTTAAAAGGCCTGCACAGAACTTACACAAAACTTACTTCTAACTTAATCCTATACTAAGTTCCTCCCGATGTGGGGAGACTGTTTTCTTTCTCTTCTACTCTCCAATGAGCTTTTCTACTTTCCAGTTCTGAATGTGAGCATCTTTATTACTCAATATTTTCTTTCTTGAAATATTGAAGAAACTGGCAATTGAATAGAACACTACTCCAGCATCAGCTGCATCAGGATGTTCTCAGGCATATCAGGATGCAAAATAGGCACATAAATCAGGCATTTACTGATAATAAATCATAAAATATTATTTTAAAGCAACCCTTTTAGAAGTTATGGAGTAGCAGCCCAGTTTCAGAAGCTGGGTTCTAGGCAATGGGAAAGCCTTAGGGAAAGAATATTCTGAACTAGTTTTGGATAGGAAGGAGGCCAATGTGGTTGGAGCAAATGAGCAAATGAGTTATGGGAGAAGTCAGAAATTTGGGAGTGGGACAATTGATAAAGCATGCAGGGACTGTGGCATTTGCAAACACTGTGGCATGAAAAATGACTGGGAGTGTTTTGGACTGAGTGCTTGTGTCTGACTTCCCTTTCTCTTTCCTTGCTAGGGATCCCCAACTGTGATAGTCACAATCACCTCCATGCCTGTACTAGTGCTGGGTGGAGGCAGGGTGGTGATGGGTGCATTCATATTTGCCAGGCAAAGGGGCTTTTAGCTACTGAGTCATCTTCCAGGCTCTTGAACTTATATTTTGAAGATGGTTCTGGCTGTTGTTTTTAGTACCAGTCACAAAAAGGATGGGGAAAAGGATGGCCAATTAGGGGGACCATTATTATAATAATCTAGGCAAGTAATGATGATGGCTGCAAGCAGGAAGCAGCATTAGAATCAATTGAATTTGCAAAAAGAGGCAACGAGGATTCCAACCAACTGGAAGTTTGAGATTGTCGTGAACCAGAGTTGGCAAGACTGCCAAAGAAGTGAGTTTCGGAGAAAATATCAGGATGCCAGGATAGTGCAAAAAAGCAAGAGCTTAGAGAACACCTACTAGAAGTTTAAGCACTAAACCCTATAGGTCATGAGCTCACAGACAAGAATAGGATTTTAAAAAGATTGACTATAGCTGGAGTTTGGAGTGTGCAGTTTCTTAGAGGAAAATAGAAACAAACAAGTGTGCCTCTCCTCTCCTCTCCTCTCCTCTCTCTCTCCTCTCCTCTCCTCTCCTCTCCTCTCCCTCTCCTCTCCTCTCCCTCTCCTGTCTTCTCCTCTCCTCCTCCTCTCCTGTCTTCTCCTCTCCCTCTCCTCTCCTCTCCCTCCCTCTCCTCTCCTCCTCTCTCGTCTCCTGTCTTCTCCTCTCCTCTCCTCTCCTCTCTCCTCTCCTCTCCTCTCCTCTCCTCTCCTCTCCCTCTCCTCTCCTCTCCTCTCCTCTCCTCTCCTCTCTCCTCTCCTGTCTTCTCTCTCTTCTGTCTTCTCCTCTCCTCTCCTCTCCTCTCCTCTCCTCTCCTCTCCTCTCCTCTCCTCTCCTCTCCTCTCCTCTCCTCTCCTCTCCTCTCCTCTCCTCTCCTCCTCTCCTCCTCCTCCTCTCCTCTCCTCTCCTCTCTCTCTCCTCTCTCTCTTCCTCCCTCTCTCCTCTTCTCTCCTCTCCTCTCCTCTCCTCTCCTCTCCTCTCCTCTTCTCTCCTCTCCTCTGCTCTCCTCTCCTCTCCTCTCCTGTCTTCTCCTCTCCCTCTCGCTCTCCTGTCTTCACCTCTCCTCTCCTCTCCTCTCCTCTCTGTCTCCTGTCTTCTCCTCTCTCTCTCCTCTCCTCTCCTCTCCTCTCCTCTCCTCTCCTCTCTCCTCTCCTCTCCTCTCCTCTCCCTCTCCTCTCCTCTCCTCTCCTCTCTCTCTCCTCTCCTCTCCTCTCCTCTCCTCTCCTCTCCTCTCCTCTCCTCCTCCTCTCCTCCTCCTCTCCTCTCCTCCTCTCCCTCTCTCCCTCCTCTCCTCCTCCTTTTTCCTCTCCTATCCATTCCCCTCAGAGCTTACTTATTCCTGTCTCTGTGCTCAGAAATCACTCCTGGTGGAGCTCAGAGGATCACATGTGGTGCCAGGAATGAAACATGGGTTGGCTGTGCAAAGAAACACTCTGTCCACTATACTATCTTTCTGGACCCAGAGAAAATGCTCTCAAAGACTTTTAATATAAAGAGAAGCCAGAAAACCTGAGCAAATAGCTAGAGGGGATGAGAAAAATTCTCATTATTTCAAAGTGGGAAAGTTTTATGAACTCTTTTTTGTTTATAGTAAAAATAAAGCATAGATGACAGCAGATGATGTAAGAGACAGGTTAGACACCCTTAAGAGAATGTAGAGAGTGGATGGACAGTTTGGAGTAGGGCACGAGCAGATCATGCTGGAAGGCAGGAGAGAAGTCAAAGTTATACGAGTTTTGTTTCTTCTGGTCTTCTGGCCAAATAGTGTTGAAAATTAGTAAAAGATAGCTCAAAAAATTGTCAAGGACTAGAAAGATAACGCAGGGGCCGGAGCAATAGTCCAGCAGGTAGGGCGCTTGCCTTGCACACGGATGACCCGGGTTCGATCCCTGGCATCCCATATGGTCCCCCGAGCACCGCCAGGAGTAATTCCTGAGTGCAGAGCCAGGAGTAACCCTGAGCATTGCCGGGTGTGACCCAAAAAAAAAAAAAAAAAAAGATAATGCAGCAGATTAGTTTCTTACTTTGCACCTGGCTGACCCTGGTTCAATTCTACAGCAATCCCTATGGTTCCCTATGGTACCACCAGGAGTGATTCCTCAGTACAGAGGCAGGAGTAACCTTTCACACAGCTAAGTGTGTCCCCCAAAACAGAAACTTCTTATTTGGGGTGCTTACCTATTATCTATAAATCTAGCATACTCTCTGTGAGGTTTATATGTCCAGAATTTGTACCTAAAACAAAGTTTAAAGATTAGGTGCTTGAGATATGTGTAATGTGCATAAATATGTACTATGATGATATGTATTTACAACATGTGCATGTATATAGTGGTATCTTTGTAAGATGGAAAATAGTAACTAACATATGAATTCTCATATAGTAAGCTTTCCAACCTCTTTAGCAATAAAAAAAACACTTAAAAATTTCTACCTTTCAAAGGCATATTGTTAAAGCTCAATTAGTTTTTTTTGTACCCATGTACCTCCTAGTATTAAATTAAAATGAAAGAGCAGTTAAGTATATTTAGGACACTTTATTTAAAATGTTTTCCAATCAGGAAACAATGACTTTTTCTTAAAAGAGTGAATCTTTGAAGTGAGTCAGCTGCTGATTTTCTCTCCCATAATTGAAATGAGACAGAATTATATAGAAAGAGTCCTGGGCTCTCTTTAGTCCAGACAAAGCTGTGATGATTAGGAGAATGAATTGCAAATGAGGAAGACAATAGGGAAGAAGGTTCTTTTATGGAGGGAAAGAGGATGGGTGTTACAGAAAGGACTCTTTAATAATTACAATTCAGGCTCAGAAAGCACTTGGGGTGTGGAATAATTCAGCAGCCATTAGAGAAAAGGAAACCTTTGGAGAATGCCAATCTGTGGCCATCAAATTGTACAGTATGGGTGTCACATCTGTGCCCTTCCAGAAGGGGCTGAGAGTGGAAAACAAATGCAACTGGTTTATTAAGTATCTCAATTAAGAAAGCCACCAAACATAAAACACTTTATTTTTTCTCTAATGAATGCTCCTGATCATTTTGTGCCAAATCTTTATTTCTCTCTAGGGAACAGTTTGATTTTGGTCAGATTATGAAATTTCCTAGGTGCTACATATTAAAAAGGCTATTTGTTTTAAATTTTATTTGTCTCTTTCATTCAAAAAAGCTTTCCTTGCTAGCATTGTATGTCAGACTTATCACTGGGAAGACAGGATGTGAAGAGACAAAACATTGATACTACATCAAGTTGGTCAGATCTGCATAGTTTCACATATGATATGATTGGTGATTTCCATGATCATATGCACAACTATTCATGGGCGAAACCTTTCTTTGAAGGTAGTACTTTAGCTAAGTGTCCTGTGCACAATTCTCTGACTATATAACTCAGCTTTTGTCTGTTGTAGTTTGGACATTGAGGTTCTAGTGACTAAATCCACTTTGGCAAGTCTCTGCTATTTATTCCACACAGATTACTCTCTGTTTCCACTTGTTTATTTGTTTATTTGCCTGTTTACTTTGTAGTTAGAATAACAACTAGCTAATATGAATGAACCAATTCAGCAGGTCTAATTGGTTATTTCTTGCCTCTATCGCTGGTGGATGCTTTTTGACTAGTATTAGTAGATATCATCATTTTATACTATTAACCTTGCTTTATACCGCCTACCTCACTTTATTGTCGTTTAACCCAGAGTTTCTTGTCTCACTAATTTTTTAGGCCTTGATCAACATTCAAGACATTTGTCATTGCCCGTAAGTTATGAATCAGATGCCATACATAACCTTAGGTCTCTTTCTTCCACACAAAGCAGATGATCAACACGTGACCCCAAATATACCCATAGGTGTTGGAGGACAGATTTAGCTAATCTGGGAGCTTTATTGTTTTGCCCACACCCAGCTTAATCTTATTTAAGTCAAGGTTCATTCTAATGAGACCTCTCTTCTATGTAAACACTGCTAGAGGGTGTGGCAGTTACAGAAGTCACCTTGATTGAATAACTTCTGACTTATACATCTACTGAGACTTCTATGTTTTCTAGATTGGGCACAGCTCCTCTTTATACTCACTGCACCCAACGTGGGACAGTTAGAATTTACCAGGAGACTACCACCCTGGCTACGTTGAGACTATAGGAAGACTATAGGAAGGATCATACTAGTTTGCTCTAAGCAGGCAGGAGTGACCCTTTCAGTACAGAAGAACAAGATACTCAGAATCACCCTGGTGCAGATAATAATAAGAAGGACCTTGTGGGTACCATCTAGATTACATGAAGCTCATGAAGTTAAGATGTATTACTTTATATCAGCCCTCTCTCTCTCCCAGTGTTCTACATAAGAGATAGTCTCCTTAGACCTTGGCATAACCTTTGTTTATACGTGCAATAGGGTGTGGCACTACACTCTGTTTAGGGTTCTTTGTTGACATGACAACCTCCTGATCAGATTACTTGGTGTATATAAAGGGGCTGACTTGAGGCCCCTTCACTTTTACCTTTTGCCTTTTGGTTCCTCAGCCTTCAGCTTTTGGCTTCTGCGGCTTTTGGCTTTTGGCTTTTGGCTTTTGGCTCTTGGCCTTTTGCTCTTTGGCCTTTTGCTTCTTCTTCTGGGTAAGACTCAGCTCGGGTGAGACCCTCTCTCTTTGGTGGGAGACTTATGCTCTCTTGTATGGTCTAAATTCAGACCAGAGCTAGAGTTTGTTCGTTATATTGGAGTGCTGTGGAAGAGCTTTTGTACTATTAAAAGCCTTTTTGGAACTGCACCGGACTTGTGAGTTTTCATCTGTTCCCCGGCGTCCTCGGAGGTAGAAGACAACCTCTGTCCTGACACTGTCGGGGACCCCGGCGGCATTCCCGACACATAGGGACTACAGTTTCTGTCCATTGTCTTTCAAGTCTAACCTTGACTGAACCTATGGAGCCCAAGTCCATTTTTGTCTTGCACTCCTCTACTAAATCTGTCAATTTCCTTGCTTCTCCAGCTTGTCTTAAAGGAATCTCAAGATGGCTCATGGCATAGACTGAGAGAGAAGTGATGTATAACAGTGATGGATGATGCTGGAGTCTGTGCTAACCTGAAGCTCGCCTATGCTTTCTGTTCCCATTAGTGTATAATTCCTTGGATTTGCCTTTAGTTCAACTTGATTTTATTAGAAAAGACCCAGTTTATGTGAGCAGTTTTGGATGCACATTTATTGATATTTTGTGGCTAAATATTACAATTCATTAGTGCCCAAGAATATGTCAAGCTCTTTTTTCCCCATAAAAGGCAATACGGGAAAAACTCCTCCAATATAGAAGGCAAGACTTTGTTCCAGAATATGATTCTGCTTAGATAGTCCCACTGAACTTGTTATAAACACATCTTTTTCAATAACAGCACTTCTTTGTTTTCCAGAACTCCCCCCCACCCCATCCCAATTAACATTGCTATTTCACCTGCAACCTGCTGTTGAAAACTTGCCTACTTGTCTTATTTCAGGCTTGGCTCAGTAAGTTGTGTTTTTATGACACCCAATTTTATGGGCTGGAACAATAGACTTCAGTGTGGAATATTCTGCCTCCAAAACACAAAAAGAATCCTAACAAGTGTTTGTATTTTCTTTTTCTAGAAGGTAAGGATTATAGACGCAATGCTTGACTTTTTCTTTGGAAGGGTTAGATAATAATGCCTCCGATCTTTGGATTCCTAAACATTCTACTAAAGTGACACATTCATGATTCTGGATTAAATTTGTCTTAAAACTTCCAACATATTAGCTACTTCCTGGCTAATTCACAGAAGCAACATCGCACCGAAATATTGGCTCAAAATTCTATGACTATTTATGCACTCTATATAGACAACTCAGATATTTTAGATCTGTTAGAAATTGATTAGGAAATAAAAGAAAAAGCTACATAGCCTTGGAAAAATGTAAAAGTATCATGACATCCATTCCTTGAGAAATTCATCTGAACTTTTATTTATTTATTTATTTATTTATTTTTATTTATTTATTTATTTTTGCTTTTTTGGGTCACACCCGGCAATGCTCAGGGGTTTCTCCCTGGCTCTGCACTCAGGAATCACTCCTGGCGGTGCTCGGGGGACCATATGGGGATGCCGGAATCGAACCCTGGCCGGCATGGGCTGGCAGCGTGCAAGGCAAACGCCCTACCCGCTGGGCTATCGCTCCGGCCCCTGAACTTTTTTTTTAATCTGAGTTATTTTGACTTCTCTTTCCTAATTGGGATGGAAAGAATGCACTCACAAAAATCTATTGCTGCAGACACTTAATTCCACATAAGAGAGCTCTAGCAAAAACAAAAGCTCCTGTGTGGTGACTGAGATAGGGTCTCAGAGCATTACGAAGGTATACGCATTGACATTTGGCATCCTTTAGACATTTAAGAAAATAGCTAATCTGTGACATTTTCTTTAGGGTATAATATTGTATTTAGTTTACTATTGGAGGCATGATGGTTGGGTCAGCTTCAGAGAATTGCATCTTGGTCTTCCATACTCAATGACCTTTACTTGGGAAGTCAAATGCTGGGGATCTAATGTCAGACTGATTCCTACCTAGCTAAATAGCCCCTGTTCTCTTTGAAAAAGTCCTGGGAGATCATTGCACTTCACAATTGCTGGTTTATGGACAATAGGTTTCAGTTCTGAAAACTGACTCAGGGTTAATTGTTGAATTCTTATTGGAGTGACTTCCCTCAGCCTTCTATACACCTACTTTACCTTTTGTTTTGTTCTGAGCCACACCCAGTGGTATGCAGGGCTTACATCTCACTCTGTACACAGGAATCACTCTATTTTTTATTAAACATTTTATTTTATTAAAGACTTTATTACGATGTTGCTCATGTTTAGAGGTTTTCGGTCACATAGTGTTCCAGCACCCGCCCTCCACCAGTGCCCATTTCCCATCACCAATGTCCCCAATTCCCTCCCCCTCCCATAGCCTGCCTAAATGGCAGGTTCTTTATCTCTTTTCTCTCTCCCCTCTCTCTTTTCCTTCTCTTACACATTGTGGGATGCACTACGGACACTTAGAAACCATCATGTGCATTGTTTTTTGCCTGTATTTAATGTTCAGTTCTAGGTTGGTATTAGCTCTTTCGACATTTATTCACACATGTTCCCTTCTCTGTCTTACCTAACCTCTGACTCCCTCACATTTGCGGTAATTTCTACTTTTGGTAAGAACAACACAGGAATCACTCTTGACAGTGCTTCAGGGAACATAAGCGGTGCTGCGGGATTGAACTTGGCTCAGTCACATACAAGGTAATACCTTGCTTGCTGTACTAATTCTTCCATTTCAGTCACCATTTTGACTTTTGTTTGATTATATGTATCAAGATATATTGTTGTTTGATGGCCTTTTTCCCTTTCTGCAGTTAGAATGTTTCATTAAATACCTTAAAAACACTAATGTCAGAACTGTAAACTGCTGCACTGACCTTGTAGCACACTGTGATAATTGTTAATCCCTGGCTCCTGGCAGTTCAATGCTGCCACCTGGTTTCTGTTGCTTCTGGTAAAATATTCCACACTGATATTTTCTCCTGCTGCCTCTGTCTACAGAGAGAAGAGTTGTCACACAGCCCTCTGAGTTCTAAATGACTGAGGTGAATGGTTGGTTCTCTAAACCATTGATTCTAAGAGACACAAATATTGTTTGAGCACATAATGTATTCTGATTTGCACACTTTAATGAACTTTTTACTTCTCTCTCATATCGACTTGGTGATTTAAACTCTGCTTAGAGAAACTAAAGCAATAGCACAATGGGTAAGGTGCTTCCTTTGCCCCCAGCAGACTCTGGTTCAGTCCCTGGCACTCTGTATGGTCTCCTGAGCACTGCTGGGAGAGTTGCCACCTACAGAGACAGAAGTAATCCCTGGGCATTGTCACATGAGACCCCAACTCTCTGACTGCCCCCAATTCTTTGTTTAGAAGATGCAGTGGTTTTCTTCAGCCATCCTTGAGCATATGTTGTATCTTACAAGTCAAGAGAAGAGTGATTCTGTCATGGTTCTGCCATTTAGTCCTGCCCCTTGGATCAAGCACAGTGTTATGGACTCTTCTGGTTCTTGCTTATACACATTGACTCCTTCACGTGACAGGACTTATCCTTTCTTAGTTGGCTAGATGATAAGATTTGTACAAGTTAAAACCAGGAGAGAAAGTGGAGTACATTTTAAGAGATGGTTCTATTTAATTTTGTTGCAGATACCTCTTCCAGCATAACTAAATAAAAACTTTAATTTTGTTTCTATCTAATATTGACAACAAAATGTTAACGAGTTAATGATTTTTATGGTATTTTTTCATTCAGTGGAATTTATTCAAATATCGCATAACCATTAATCAGCATTTTCAACACTTTCCATAATTCTAGATAGAAATTAATTTCGGAAGTTTTGGGGGGAGAATTGGAACATGTGGTGCTTGGGGACATCCTGGGTCTTCACGTAGGGATCACTCCTGGCAGTGCTTGCAGAACCATTTATCATGTTGGGGACGGATCCTTGGTTGGCCACATATGCGCTAGCAAGCAGCTTACCTGTTGGCTATAAACTCTCTCTTCCCATTTATTAACTCATCAATAACTCTTCATTTCTAAATTCCCAAACTCCGTAGCAGAAGTTTTCTGCTACATTTTTGACTTTATAACGTGGATAAGTCTATAGACTATAGACTATAGTCTACCTATATGAACTATAACTATATAGTTCATATAGGTAAAATAAAAAATATTTTTTCTGTCTTATAACTTAATTTATCCTCATACTTAAAAATTTCATATTTCTTATACAGCAAAACTCCTTTCTTTGGTTGGATGAATAATATTCTAGAGCAAACTATATTTCATTTTTTTCATATGCTTTTTGAAAAATCGGGTTATTTTACTATTGCGCTGTTGTGAAAAAGAAAAGTTGCAAAGCTCATTGATGTACTACTGTATGGTCAAGTTCTTATTTTTCAATTTATATGTATATATATGTATATATCCAAAAAAGTAATGTATATGTTGGATATATATGTTGACTATATATATATCCAACATATATATATATATGTATATATGTATATGTCCAACATATATCTGTATTTATAAAATCTACCTAGGCATGAATTGTTGGATTGCATGGTAAATCTACATGAAATATTTATTTTTAGGAACTCCTGAATGAATTTCAGTTGCCTGAGTCCTTTTATATTCTGTCTTTATGTACAATTATATTCTGTCTTTATGTACAATATTACCAATTATATAACTTATATAATTTTATTATCCACTCACCACCTAGAAAATCCCCTCATTCCTTCAGTCAGATGTGTTCATGTGGTGTACAACTTCCATGGATTAACGTCTTCTTCTATGAAATTTCTTATGTTCAGATAGACTGGGTCTAAAAAGAACAAGTCCTCTTAATTATGTGCAAAATGGAATTGAGGTCATTCTACCCCCACACCCCAACACTTGAAGTCAACTTGTAGTTGTTTTGTTGTTATTATTATTTGGGGCCATATCTAGCTCTGATCAGAGAGCTTTTTTCTGGTTCTGTTCTCAGGAGTCACTCCTGACTGTGTTTGAACCATTTGCAGCCTCAGGGATCAAGCCCAGGTTAGACCCGCTCTAATGCCTCTCTAGCCTGCTTTCAGTCATTCTAGACCTTACTAGAGTTCATGATTTTAGATCCATAAAACATTTTTTGTTTCTGAGAGACTGCCTGTATCCTGTCATGAACAATCTTAGAATAATGTAGGACAGTTATCACTTCTCTGTTCTCAGTTTTGGGCTTTAAACAGTAACTCTAAGGGAACAAAAATGGCCATCTCCTCTAATGAAGACTGAGAAAAAATAAACAGGAGACCTTCTGGAGTCTCTGTTTTATGCTATCAGATTATAGCTCAGCTTGTTTCCTTAGTAGGGGGGTCACAGAGAAGAAGGTGCTATCCTGAGTGAGAACTTATCGAGTAGCAAGGAAGAAATGCCAGGGGCAGGTGTGGGAAGAGATAAAATGTTTTTGAGAACATGATAAAGGTCACTTTTATGAGCTGTTTCTCCCACTTTTATATTTGTTGATTCTATTTACCCTCTATCTCATAAGACACTGTCTTAAGTATTAAATTGAAATGTGTATATGCTAGCACAAAAAATAATGTTTTTGAAAAAGTAGAGTGGTATTCTCATGAATACCTCTAGGAACATTTGAGGGTGAGGGTAAACAGAAAATTATGCTTGTAAACCCTTTTATTCATCCATTTATCTATCAGTCCATCAGTTATTGCTTCACTAATTCATTTATTTATTAAAATATATGTAACCATCATCTGTAGGTACTAGAGAGATATAGTGAATAAAATATGCCTGCTGTCTTTCAAGAACTCACATTCTAGCAAGGGACGATACACATAAGCAAACAAACTAATACAACACAATGGGACAGACACTTTGATTGGCATTATGGGGCAATGGAAGCCCACAGGGCAATCTAATGCCTGGACAGAGTCAAATGAGGTGAAGAATCCAATGCATGCAAAGGTTGGGAGAGTGAACGCATTTTGAATTAGGCTGGACGTCTTCTGAGAATTGTCCCATGATGAAAATTACCACCCGGTTTGTGTTATCAGATGCTGCCAATTTTCCTGCCAGGCGACATCTGCTGTAGCACCTGTAAACCTCATGCTAATGATTATTAATGACACTCTCCCTGCATCATGCTCGGTTGCTGGGGAAGCAGTAGCAATCGTCCCTTCACACAGCGAGTGACTTGGCCATAGCCAAAGAGACTTGTGACTCACCTGTGGTGTTACTGGGAATAGTCCACCCACTCTTGCAGTCAGGAGAACTTTAGCTCTTCTTTTCAGAGGGTTTCTCTTTTTTTGAATAGTCTTTTTTGCATATTTGGATTTAAGTTTTTCCAGGAAAAGGTCTATTTTTAATAGATATATTTTTTGTTATTAACTCATTAAAAAAGGCATGCTGACTGCAACAACAAAAGCAGATTCATATAATTCCTCACTTATTTAACAACCTAGTACAGAACATGCTTTGGATTCACTGACTAGAACAATCTCTACATTAGTTTATTTTGAATGGGAAAATAAGGACTTTTCTAACATTGATATACGCACAAGAACAAAGTGCCTTTTTCTATTTTTTTTTTTGTTTGGGGGTCACACCTGGCAATGCTTTGGTGTTACTTCTGGCTCTACATTCAGGAATTAAACCAGGAAGAACTCAGGGATCATATGGATTGCCAAGATTCAAACCCAGGTCGTCTATGTGCAAGGCAAACAACCTACCAGCTCTACTATCACCTTGGCCCCAGTACTAATTTTTTCTGGAGTCAGGTAAAACTGGCATTAAATCTTGAATTCTATGATTTCTAGCTGTGTGACCTTGAACAAGCTGCTTACTCCTACAAACCTATTTCTATAGCCCCACTTTTGTAGAATACACAGAAAAAATTAACAAGAATGCACATACAATTCGGGTCACAGATCAGGCACATAGTAGGAATTTGGTAAATGAAAATATTAAAGTTATTGTTACTATTTCTTGTGTCTTTTTTATCCTTTGACTGTTCTTATTTATTACAGTTAAGAGTGAATGGAAGATCCATTGCTGGAAGCTTGCCACAAGTGATGGTGGGAAGAGTGATTAGGATAGAAAAGGACCATTATGAAGGTAGTTGGAAATGATCATTCTGGAAAAGAACTGAGTGCTGAAAGTAGGTAAAGGGACAAACATGATAGTATTTCTCTACCTGTAGTACAAGCCAGAGAGAGACAGAGATAGAGACAGAGACAGAGAGAAAGAGAGACAAAGAGACAGAGAGAGAAAGAGAGAGAGAGAGGGAGAGGGAGGGAGAGGCAGGTAGGAGGGAAATATTGGAGTCGAGAAATGTACAGGTGTAGGAATATTTTATGATTAAAACCACAACATGAACAACTTTGTAACTATATCTCACTGTAATTCAATATTTTTTTAAAAATAAAAAATATATAAATCACTGTTAAAAAACTGAGCTGCTGGAGAAACCATATTTTTTTGGCACTCCTTTCAATAGTGGGAGAAGGTTAAACTATTTTCAATACAAACAGTGGCAAACTTTGATCTGAAATTGAATGAAATATTATTGGAACATTTACATATTTGCTGTCTTTATGTTTTCCACTAATACTTGATTTCCTGGAGACTATTAACTAATAAAGCAAAGGCCTCTCATCCCTTGGTAAGAATCATGAGGAAATTTTACCTATTATATGGTTTTATGAAATAAAATGGAAATATTACTGGCACCCGCTCGAGCAAATCGATGAATAATGGATGTCAAATGATCAAGTGATATGTTTTTATCAGTCATACCTGTAAGTTACAGACTTCTTCTTACTCTGGTAACCACAAAGTAATCCTCAAAGTGGATGTCAATGTCTCTCCAAAGAAAAGGTGTTAAACAATTAATTGGTGTGTTATGTATCTGGGCTGTGCTTCAGCATAAGAAAATTCCTTTCTTCATGCAATGAAGTTTTTTTTTATAAATAATAGGATCTTACTTTTAAATACTTGTCTGCAGAACAATTGATATACTCTTATTTCTCTTATTAAGAGAGAGAGACTTTACTTTGCATAGTACCATAGTTTTTTTAATTTTTTCTCTCTCCTTTCCCGACATTGCTGTTACTACAATTATACAACAAGGCCATCAATAAAAGTTACATGGTCATAGGAGCTGACATTTAAGTAGTGCTTGAAATGTTCAAGGCACTAGTATGAATACCGTTAATCATCATAATATTTGCATTTACAGAAGGGATATTGAGGCACTAAGAGATTAAGTATTTCTAAATTGTTAAGCTAGGAATTAGCATTGTGATGTTTCCAGGAGTCCACATTAAGAGACCTCATCTTTACCTCTGTGCACTGCATTTTAACTCTCTCATATAGTGTTTCATACTGTATTTCACTGAATAGTTGTCACCATTACATAATTGTTGCACCATTCTTTAAACTATAGTGACACAATTTTTTAAAATGATTCACATAATGGCAGCATGTCACTATTTTTTTTTTGAAAAAAAAATCACAAAAAATCTGGGACGATTATGCAGTTAAGTGTGGTTGGTAAATCAATTTCAATAATATAGTGCAATCCAAAAAACAGATCAAAATGGATTAAAGATCTCAATATCAGACCTGAATCCATAAAGTACATTGAAGAAAATATAGGAAAAACCCTCCATGACATTGAAGATAAAGCCATCTTCAAAGGTGAAACATCACTAACAAAGCAACTAGTAGAAAAGATAAACATATGGGACTACATGAAACTAAACAGCTTCTGAACCTCAAAAGAAACAGTGACTTAGATACAAAGGCAGTCCACAGAATGGGAAACAATATTCACCCAATACCCATCTGATAAGGGGTTAATATCCAGGATATATCAGGCACTGGTAGAACTTTACAAGAGAAAACAAACAACCCCATCAAAAAAATGGGGAGAAGAAATGAACAGAAACTTCAGCAAGGGAAGAAATTCGAATGGCCAAAAACTTATGAAAAAATGCTCATCATCACTAATCATCAGAGAGATGCAAATCAAAACAACAAAGAGATGTCACCTCACACCACAGAGACTGGCACATATTCAAAAGAGCAAGAACAACAAGTGCTGGCATGGATGTGGGGCAAAGGGGACACTCATCCATTGTTGGTGGGAATGCCGGCTGGTACAGCCTTTCTGGAAAACAAACAATATGGACATTCCTCCAAAGACTAGAAATTGAACTCCCATTTGACCCAGCCATACCACTCCTGGGAATATACTCTGGGAAGTCAAAAATATGCAGCGGAAACACCATACCTAGTTTTATGTTCATAGCAGTATTCACAATAGCCAGAATCTGGAAACAACCAGAGTGCCCGAGAGAATCGATGACTGGATAAAGAAGCTTTGGTACATCTACACAATGGAATACTATGCAGCTGTTAGGGAAAATGAAGTTATAAAATTTGCCTATAAATGGATGGACATGGAGAAGATTATGTTGAGTGAAATTAGCCAGAAGGAGAGAGACAGATACAGAATGACTGCATTTATTTGCGTGACATAAATATATCTAAGGTCAAGTGAAACATGACTTTGTATCAGGAGGTCTTGTCAAAGGTGGAAATTATCACAAACGTGTGGAAGTCAGAGGCTAGGTAAGACAGAAAATGGAACAGTGTGCTAACATTTGTCGAAAGTGCTAATACCAACCTAGAACTGAGCATTAAATAGAGGCAAAAGATACACATGACAACCTTTTAATTTATGTACTGTAATCCACAATCTGGAAGGGAAGAAAAAGAGATAGAGAGAAAGGGAAAGAAATAAAGAACCTGCCATGGGGGCAGGCTAGGGTAGTGGGGAGGGAATCGAGGGACATTGGTGGTGGGAGATGGGCACTGGTGGAGGGTTGGGTGCTGGAACACTGTATGACCGAAACCCATATGTGAACATCTTTGTAATTGTATATCTCATGGTGCTATAATAAACTACTTAAGATTTCCATAAAAATAAATAAATAAATATCATTAATACAAAAATATATTCAAAAAAGAAAAATAAATAAATAAAAAATAAAATAACAAAAATATAGTGTAATATAATCCTCTCATTGCCAGCTTGTGAGGTAGTTATTAATATTTTCCCATTTTATATATGAGGGAACAGGATATCATTATTATTGATTTGATTGTTGGACCACACCCAGGGATGCTCAAGGCTTAGTCCTAATTCTGCATTCAGGGACCATTACTGGTGGTGCTCTGGGGACAGTATGTGGTGCCAGGGATGAAACCCAGGTCAGCTGCATGCAATACTCTACCTGTTTTACTATCACTTTGGCCTGAGGAAAGAGAATTTTAGAAAGTCTTTGTTCATTTTCAAGCATCTCACCGTGAGAAACCATTTAAGTGAAACTTGAAGCCAATACTTCTAACTACAAATAGCCTTTAATGTAGCATGCTTATCTAGTTAGACAAAAGATGTTAAGCAGGGAATTTGTCTAGAAACTGCCTTTGAGACATTTGAATCTTGGTCTCATTCTTGTCTTACCAGTTTTGTCTTAGTGCAACCCCCCCGCCCCATATACAGACATTAAAAATGCTTCTCTTAAAATCTATTATACATGGTCTGATTTTTTCCCTATCCTTTTCTCTGTTCACAAGGGAAGAAAAGCTAATTGAAATTCATGCTGTGGTCTTATGAACCATGAGTCAGAAGAAAAGAAGCACTTAATCACTTAATGCAATGATAGTCTATTCAAATAAGCACAAGGGAATAGAATGGAAGTGGGGATGCAGAGAAGAAAAGACTGCAAGATAGCAAGAGAAACTCTTTGAAAACACAACTCCTTGATCTTGGCAGTTTTTTGGAACCCTCCTGTGTAGCTCAATCCAATAACAAGAAAACAAGCCGCCTGCAGCTCTGCCGCTGCTTGGGTGTTGCAACACCCCACCATGTGTGTCTGTGTTCATTAGTCGGGTCAGATCTTTACTAGAGACCATCGACCTAGATGATGCATTTTACTCCAGATTACCTATCTAGGGTATCATATTCCATCTGTGTTGTTTATGAGACCAGATTTGGTTTCTGTTTTAGAACTGAGCTTTGTTCCTGTGGTAGACATTGTCCCTTTCCTTCTTTCCCCTTCTATCTGTTCTCTTCCTCTGTAGAGAGATCCCGTAGTCATGTATTATGACAGAACTTGGCTTAAGATAGAACTTGCAGATAGTCACAGTTACTCCAAGAGAATCCATAACATTCTCCATAAAGACACATTCTGAGTGTGTGCATACTGAACTGTTGTAATAAATCCAATGAGCAGCTTGTTTTTCCCTCTAGCATTGGAAGACATTTCTGTTTTTTTGGCTTTGGTACCAGATAAAGTGGTTGGCTGATATTTAGTACCATGTGGTCCAAATGTGTTTATTTTTTTTAAATGCTATCTTTCTTTATCTGACCTTGCATTTTTGTTTTTCCTAAGTTAAATGGCATCCTGTTCTACCTGTGCCATATGGCTTCTGTATGTGTGCAATATGTTCGAGATAACTGATATTAGTGTGTTGAATTATTTTTTGATTAAGGCAGAAGGAGTAAGCAGCTCTGTTCTGCCAAAGATGTCGCACAGTAGGGAAGGATTAGAATCTAAGAACATTCCATAACTCAGAGAGCTTTTAGAACTTTCTGAACCTACTTTGTTGGGTATTAGTAAAAGAACATGTTATGTTCTTTTTATTAACTTTGATTCTGCAAAATAACAGCTCTCTTGAAGTTGTTCTTTGTGTTGATAGAATTTTTGCTTCCCTGCTTTTAATAAAGGATTGTGTTTATCTATAACATATAAATACTGTATAGATAGCCTTTTGGAAGGGAACTCAGATATAGGAAGAGTAGCACATACTGCTACTGACCTCCGTCGCTATTCCAGAATCAGGGATGCTGTCTCGTTTGCCAAGGCATCGAAAAATCAGATGGGCTGGACATGTAATGCGATTTGGAGACCACCGCTGGACTAGAGCCATTACGGACTGGATCCCACGGGATGTCAAAAGATCACATGGCCGCCCACCTACAAGATGGTCAGACTTCCTTGTAAAGACCCTGAAGGAACGGTTTGAGGTTCTTCATATTCCTGAATCAGCCAGATGCCATTGGGCTACATTGGAACGTGATAGGGTCCAATGGAAATGTTACTGGTGCCCGCTCCGAGCAAATCGATGAATAACGGGATTCAAGTGTTCCACTTGATCAAGCACATACTACAGGCTATTTTGTCAACTCTAGTTATTGTGACCTAGGAGAGTTGAGAACTTCTTTGAGCCTCAATTGCTTATTTGTGGAAGGGTATTAAGAATAGTGCATCATTAATTGTAGTAGTTATGGATTCATGACTGATGTTAGATGTTTGATTCATTTTGATCTGACCTTTGTTAATGGTGTTAGAAGAAAGTCTAAGTTCATCATTTTACATGTAGCTGCCCAGTTTTCCCAGCACCACCTGTTGAAAACGCTTTCTTTGGTCCGCTTAATATGTTTTGCTCCTTTATCAAAGATTAAGCAATCATATATTGGAGAGATACCACCTACATGACAGAGCCTGGCAAGCTACCTGTGTTTAATTTATTTGTTATGCCAAAAACTAGCAACAATTATGGACCTCAATTCCATGACCTTAAGAATGGTTTGAGGCTCTTCCTGTCCCTGGAGAAGCAGATGCCTTTGGGCTACACTTGCTTGTGACAGGACATTTGGAGATGTTACTGGTGCCTTCTTGAGCAAATTGATAAACAATGGGAAGACAGTGATACAGTGATGATTAAATAAAGCATTTTGTGGGAAAGCATTTTTTTAAAAAGAAGCATATAGCTAAAACATAGTCATTTCCATTATAAATATCTGATTTTTAAAATTTAATTAATTTGATTTAAGTTAAGGGGAGGGCACACCCAGCATTGCTTAGGGCTTACTCCTATGTTCAGGGATCACTTTTGATGGTGCTCAGGGACCGCAAATGCAGGTCAGGCACTTGCTTGCACATAGCTAACCTGTGTTCAATTCCTGGTACTGCATAGGATCATCCTGTGAGCCTGCCAGGTGTGATCCCTGAATTGCAGAGCCAGCAATAAATCCTGAGCATTGCCAGGTGTGGTCCAAAATCAAAACAAAAAATATTTTTTATTTTTATCATAGAGAAAACAATTAATTACAACTTTACAGCACTCAATGAAATGGAAATAAAAGAAAACCATTAACTATTAAACTATAATAATTTAGTTACATTTATAAACAGACAGTAGAAGACAATTAAGTAATATTTAAGACTGGTAGTGTTTACTGTGAAGTAAAGATTATGATTGGATAATGCACTGTAAATTTGGTTAAGGAATTGATTTGATATGTCTGACATATTAGCTTGGAATATATGGCAATTAAATTGGGTAAAGAACAGAAGTGGCCATAGATTGCTTTCCTATGGACTCCAGGCTTTGTATATGCGGGAAGATTTCTAATATATTTGAAAGTGTTAAACTTTTCAGAACTCTTTTGTTTCTAAAGATGGTTTGAGTTTTTAGAAGTTTGTCAGCTTAGCTGCATGATTGGATGATGCAATCCACAATCAGGCCCGAGATAGAATATTATTGCTTAGACAGCTTTTTTTTCTTCCACCATTCTCTTTATTGGTCAGTTTCTAAAACTAGAGGCTTAACTCTAAGTTAGTCTGTTCTTCACCAGATAGTAATTGCATTTCATGTTTCTGGATACTGATATTTTTCATGTTTTAATGTCACTATGACCTTTTGAATTGACCACAATATTTATACTACTCATTCACAGAATGGACTGATATGTGAATATTTGCTCTTTTCTAGATTCAAAAAGTGAATGGGAAATATACTTGGTCAATTATCCTATAAGATTTGGCAAGCTTTCTAGAAATTCCTCTCATATTCCAACATTTAAAATAAAAAGCATTTAAAATAAATTTTCTACAAATATTTTATTATATGTATATATAACACACAAACATATGTAAGTATACATATATAAAGAAGCCAAATTTCTTTTCCTTTTCTTTCTCTCTTTTTCTTTTTCTTTCTTTCTTTCTTTCTTTCTTTCTTTCTTTCTTTCTTTCTTTCTTTCTTTCTTTCTTTCTTTCTTTCTTTCTTTCTTTCTTTCTTTCTTTCTTTCTTTCTTTCTTCCTTTCTTCCTTCCTTCCTTCCTTCCTTCCTTCCTTCCTTCCTTCCTTCCTTCCTTCCTTCCTTCCTTCCTTCCTTCCTTCCTTCCTTCCTTCCTTCCTTCCTTCCTTCCTTCCTTCCTTCCTTCCTTCCTTCCTTCCTTCCTTCCTTCCTTTTCTTTCTTTCTTTTCGTTCTTTCGTTCTTTCTTTTTCTTTCCGTTCATCCGCTCCTTTTCTTTGCAGAATCAAGGACTGAATGCTGGTGTCAGGTCTACAATATATTTATTTTGCCAATGAGTCCCATCCCCAACCCCTTGAAGTTGTAGCCTTAGACCTTAAATATTCTTGTTTATGACTAAATAGCTGCTTTATTAACATCTGGTCCCCAGTCTCTGCTTAGATACTCATTTAACGGAAAAAAGCCAGTGTAAATTTGAGACAATATTTTTTTTTATTAAATTGAAGTGCCATTTAATTATGAATTTGGCAAGTTTCTACTCATTTAGTGAATCTTTTGGCATTTACTTTAGAAATGTGAGATTTTTTTTGATTACAGTAGAATTGACACATTCTTTATTTTTTTAAACTAAATCTACAAGAACACAATTCCTAAAATTCACAAAGGTCAGTTATGAGCCAAATTACCAAATGAATTCAGGAACAGATTATTTTATTCTAATTTGAAGACCTTTCAGTCCTGTGGGGAGGAGTAGTTACTAAGTCCTTTTCTAGAAGGTTTATAATTTGAGAAAAATATTGGTAGCTGTGGTAGTAAAGACTTTCACATAGTAGACTAAGATTTAAGTTGTTAGTAGATGCCGTCTCGGCAGCCTTTTGCTGCCTAGCTGATGGTGCAGGCAGGAGCCAGAATGGAATTGACCCTCCTTACAACATGACCCTGAGAACGAGACAAGAACCCCACACAAGCCTGAGATGTAACCTAGCCACTTGGGAGCTAATAGCAAACTTTGGAGTGTGTACCACGTGTACCACTTGTCTTCTCGTTCATCGATTTGCTCGAGCGGGCACCAGTAACGTCTCCATTCGTTGGGAATGAGGTTCTTTATTTTTACTGTTTCTGGAATATTGAATACTCCATGGGTAACTTGCCAGGCTCTGCCGTGGCTCTGGGTTCATCCCAGGGGGCCCAGTCTTTTCTATGTCAAATCATACACACATATTTGTGTATATACACATATAACCACACCCACAACTCTTGTAAACAATGAACAAAAAATCAAATTATGAGAAGGCAGTCTGATACTACTACAAAAACTAGAAAAGGATAATATGAGAAAAAATTGGAGTGTGTACCCTTGATAAACAAATACGTCCACCATCTGCTAATCCCCAACAGAGTGTTATTTTACAAGAAAGTTTTACTATTGCTAGTATCATCCCTCAGGTCTCCCAAAGTGTTGCCAGCTAGCATATGGGTCCTTGATCCTGCTGTGCTTTTCCACCTGAGAGTCACAGTCTGCTGCTAGACTCCACTCCCTGCTGGCCCTATATACATTCTCTATCTCCCATAAGGTCACTAGGCCCCAGAGCCCCTGACCAGACCTGTGCTGCCTGCAACCGCTGCGTGGAATTAGTTGAGTCTGTACAGACAACACTGCTATCCCATAGCTCACCATTCCATCCTCACTCACACCCTCCATAGATTTTTGAGGAGCCTGTTGTATACAGTCTGCAAGTAAATGCTTCGTGGTACTTACTTATTCATCTCTTGCCTGTGCTCCGTTACGAAAACACGATGAAATACTGCTGCTATCAGAGCCAGCAAACACAGCCTAAAACTTCTGACAAATTCAGGTTGGTCGAATCTATCATGAGCAGTGATTAGAGATCCCTTTCTTAGATTAGGTAGCTATAGTATTTCGAGAAGTTTGTGTCATTGCCATGCTATAGCAGAAACCACTTGCTTAATATCTTTCTAGCTCCCTTCTGGTAGGCTACAGTTAATACACTGGCTTTTGGACTCCACTTATGATATGTGGTGATGAAAATTCAATCCAGTGAAAACTATTATCCAAAGCTAACACCACAAGTTAATAGTCTTCAACTCTCAATTTTAATATAAGATTGTCACATGAGAACTAGGGAACTAGGAGTGACAGCGATTTAACCCAATTCACAAAAATAATCGCAGAAGAACAAACATAATGAAAAGATGGAGAAATTCATTCCAACTGATGAATCAAGACAAAATTCTGAAAAATAAATCCTAGTACAACAAAATATAAGTAGACCAGCAGTTTTTTGACATTATTACATTTTTGGAATTATTATATTATTATAGTATCACAGAATATTATATTATTATGACAGAATGTAATATAATATTATATAATATTATTATAATATTACAGAATACCACCAGCCTGTAGACAGGAAGTAAAGAAAACCACTGAAGTAAACTACGTGACCTCCAAATATCATTCATAATGGCATTCTCTGAAATTAAGAGAACAGTGGATAAAAAATGAGATCTTCAGAAAACAGAAAATATGAGAAAAAATTCAAAGAGAAATGATCTAGATTAGAATACATTTTTTAAGCAAAAATACAGTAATTGAGCTTAATGGAGGTTTATGGCAGCTAAGGGCTAATTTGTTGGCTGGAGGACAGGATAGAAGGAAGAGAAGTGAAGGAAAGAGAAGGGAAGGGAAGAGAAGAAAAGGGGGAAGATGAAGGGAGGGAAGGAGGAGAGGAGAGGGGAGGGAAGAAAAAAAGGACAGGAGAAACAAACAGGAAAAGAAAAGAAAGGAGAAAGGAAAGGAAAAAGGAATGAAAAGGGGAAAGAAAAGAAAAGGAGGAAGAGAGATAGAAAGAAGGAAAGAAGAAAAAATGGAAGAAGTCCAAGAAAGCCTAAAACAATTTGGAAAAGATAATATATTTATGTGCCTGTATCAAGAGAGCAAGTTCATGTAATATTATGGTGATTATAGAGGGGGGAGTAGGGACAGAGAGGAGAAAAATAAGAGAGGGGAGAGAAAGAGAGGGAGGAGGAGGGAATAGGAAGGAGAATGGAATACTATGCAGCTGTTAGGAAAAATGAAGTCATAAAATTTGCCTATAAATGGATGGACATGGAGAAGATTATGTTGAGCTGAAATTAGCCAGAAGGAGAGAGACAGATACAGAATGACTGCATTTATTTGCATGGCATATATATATATATATATATGTATATATATATATATACATACATACATATTATGATACCAATATCCAAGGTCAAGTGAAACATATATCAGGAGGTCTTGTCAAAAGTGGAAATTATCACAAACGTGTGGGAGTCAGAGATTAGGTAAGACAGAAAATGGAACAGTGTGCTAATAAGTGTCGAGGGTACTAATGACAACCTAGAACTGAGCATTAAATAGAGGCAAAAGAATACACATGCCAACCTCTTAATGTATGTTCTGTAATCCATAGTCTGGAAGGGAAGGAAAAGAGAAAGAGAGAGAGAAAAGGGAAAGAAATAAAGAACCTGCCATGGAGGGGGCTGAGGAAGGGGGGAGGGAACAGGGGAAGTTGGTGGTAGGTGATGGGCACTGGTGGAGGGACGGGTGCTAGAACACTGTATGACCAAAACCCAAATATGAACTTTTTAATTGTATATCTTTTTATTTGTATATCTCACGGTAGTATAATAAAATACTTAAAAAAGAAGGAGAAAGAAAGGAGGAAAGAGAGTGAGAGTGAGAGAGAGAGTGATATGCTAGCTGAAAACTTTCTCAAATTGGGGGAAGGGAAACGAATGTAGATCCAGGAAGTTCAAAAGAGTTGTAAACAACATAAACCCAAACATATGCACACTGAGATGCATTACAGTCAAAATTGTAAAAATCAAAGAAAGAAAAAAATGAAAGCAGGAACACAAAAATAAAATGTCACATATATGGGAAAGATTCAGACTATCAGCACATTGCTCAGAAGATAACAATATTATAATATGTTCAAAAATAATGAATAGAGAAAGTCTCCACTCAACAATATTTCACTCAGCTTGTCTGTCACTCAAACTTGAAGACAGACAAACAACAGCTAAAGGAATCTATTCCCATAAATTTGGATCTGCAAGAAATACTAAAGCACTTCCATAAAATAAAAAGAAAATCCCATTTTGAAGCAGCAATACACAAAAAATAAATAAAATGGGGAGGAAGAAAGTAATAATGCTGACTTAAAATAAGCCTGAGATTAACTTGCTTCTTATTAAAAATTTCAAAACCTAAATTGTTGTTTTGATTTGCATCTCTCTCATTACTGATGATGAGCATTTTTGCATTTGCCTTTTGGCCATTCTAATTACTTCCTTGTCAAAGTTTCTGTTCATTTCTTCTCCCCATTTTTTGATGGGGTTGGCTGTTATCTTCTTGTAAAGTTCTACCAGTGCCCGATATGTCCTGGATATTAATCCCTTATCAGATGGGTATTGGGTGAATATTCTTTCCCATTCTGTGGACCGTCTTTGTATCTTGGTCACTGTTTCTTTTGGGGTGCAGAAGTTTTTGAGTTTCATGTATTGCCATTATGTTTATCTTTTCTTCTAGTTGCTTTATTAGTGGTGTTTCATCTTTGAAGATGTCTTTAGCTTCAATGTCGTGGAGAGTTTTTCCTATATTTTCTTCAACGTAGTTTATGGATTCAGGTCTGATATTGAGATCTTTAATCCACTTTGATCTGATTTATGTGCATGGTGTTAGACAAAAGGACCAAATTCATTTTTTTACATGTAGCTGTCCAGTTTTCCCAGCACCACTTGTTGAAGAGTATTTCCATTTTGGACTCTTTTGCACCTTGATCAAAGATGAACTGATCATGTGTTTGAGGGTGGGTGTTAGGATACTCAACTCTATTCCATAGGTCTGCAGCAACCAGCTTTTCTTTGTTATTGTTTCTGTGTCAGTATACTTGGTTGAGGTGCACAAACACAAGGTTTATAGTTCTTGCACAGTTTTTGGTCGTAGGCACTGCCTGGAGGTCACTTTTATTATGGTGTTAAAACACTTAGTTGGAAGTACATGCTAGGGTGTCAAATATTTTAGTTGTCTTGATCTTCAAAACATTATTTTAATATTACTATATTTAGTACCATAATATATAAACAATTTTGCCTTTTGGGATGCACTGTGGTAACCAGGGCTTACTCCCGGCTCTATGTTTAGTAATCATTCCTAGCAGTGCTTGAGAGACTAGGAGGTGCTGCTAGGGGTTTACCCTGGGTCAGGAATATGTAAGGCCTGGGCTTCATCTGCTGTACTGTCTCTCTGCCCCCCTCAATTTTTTTCCTTTTTGGGTCACATTCAGTGATGCTCAGGGTTCTGCACTCATGGTTCTGTGCTCCAGGAATCTTTATAGGAATATTTTACTTGTAAGGCAGAGCATAGGAGCCGGGGCGATAGTCCAGTGGGCAGAGCGTTTTGCCTTGAACGCTGCAGGCCCATGCTGGCCCAAGTGGTGACCCAAAAAAGCAAAAAAAAAAAAAAAAAAAGGTCAATCATATGACTACACACCCAGAAGAGCCTCGCAAAAAGCCAGAGGAACCCCTATACCCTGAGGGGCCACCATTTTCCACATCCGGACTCCCTTCTCTTCAGAGCTCCCCCAACAAAAGAGCTGATCACATCATGGCTTGCATGGCTACGGCCAAGCGGTTCATCAATAAATGCTCGGAATTCTGGGGCCGGAGCGATAGCCCAGCAGGTAGGGCGTTTGCCTTGCATGTGGCTGGCCCATGCCAGCCATGGTTCGATCCCTGGCATCCCATGTGCCCCCGGGCACTGCCAGGAGTAATTCCTGAGTGAAGAGCCAGGAGAAACCACTGAGCATTGCTGGGTGTGACCCAAAAAGCAAAAAAAAAAAAAAAGCTCAAGTTTTGAGGTGACTACAAGATTATCCCACCTGCATGGCAGAGCCTGGCACGCTACCCATGTCGGATTTGACATTCCAAATTCCAGTAACAATTATAGACCTCATTCCCATGACTTGATGGAATGGTTTGAGGCTCTGTATGTTCCTCTAGTGTGCGGATGCCCTTGGGATATCTCGCATGTGACAGGATGTATTGAGATGTTACTGGTGCCCGCTCGAGTAATCGATGATCTACGGGAAGTCAAATGATCAAGTGGAATATACACTTCATGGAAGCACTGAAACTATTAACTTAAATAAGCAGAAGAAATGGTATTTTTATTTTATAAAATAGGAAGAAATGAAAGTACAAAGGAAGAGAATATAATAGAGACTAAGTACAAAGGCATTTGAAATAAAATCATAGTGAAATGTAATGAAACATTTGCTTATAATAATTTCTTTAAGCAAAAATATTCTGAAGTAACCAACATAAGCCACAGATTACATGGATAAAAAATCAAAACCCAACATTCTCATTTCTTTAGGAGATCCCTTTGAGTTCCAAAGATAAACAGGTTCACATGTGTATCTTTTTGCCTGTATTTAACGCCCAGTTCTAGGTTGGCATTAGTACCCTCGACAATTGTTAGCACACTGTTCCATTTTCTGTCTTACCTAGCATCTGACTCCCACACGTTTGTGATAATTTCCTCCTTTGACAAGACCTCCTGATACATGTTTCGCTTGACATTGGATATTGGTATAATAATATGTACATATATATATATATATATATATTTATGTCATGCAAATAAATGCAGTCATTCTGTATCTGTCTCTCTCCTTCTGGCTAATTTCGGCTCAACATAATCTTCTCCATGTCCATCCATTTATAGGCAAATTTTATAACTTCATTTTTCCTAACAGCTGCATAGTATTCCATTGTGTAGATGTACCAAAGCTTCTTTATCCAGTCATAGATTCTCGGGCACTCTGGTTGTTTCCAGATTCTGGCTATTGTGAATAATGCTGCTATGAACATAAAAGTAGAGATGGCGTTTCCGCTGCGTATTTTTGGCTTCCCAGAGTAGATTCCCAGGAGTGGTATGGGGGGTCAAATGAGAGTTCAATTTCTAGTCTTTGGAGGAATGTCCATATTGTTTTGCAGAAAGGCTGTACCAGCCGGCATTCCCACCAACAATGGATGAGTGTCCCCTTTTCCCCACATCCACGCCAGCACTTGCTGTTCTTGCTCTTTTGAATATGTGCCAGTCTCTGTGGTGTGAGGTGACATCTCTTTTGTTGTTTTGATTTGCATCTCTCTGATGATTAGTGATGATGAGCATTTTTCATATGTTTTTGGCCATTCGAATTTCTTCCTTGCTGAAGTTTCTGTTCATTTCTTGTCCCCATTTTTTGATGGGGTTGTTTGTTTTCTTCTTGTAAAGTTCTACCAGTGCCTGATATATCCTGGATATTAACTCCTTATCAGATGGGTATTGGATGAATATTCTTTCCCATTCTGTGGACTGTCTTTGTATCTTAGTCACTGTTTCTTTCGAGGTGCAGAAGGTTTTTAGTTTCATGTAGTCCCATATGTTTATCTTTTCTTCTAGTTGCTTTGTTAGTAATGTTTCACCTTTGAAGATTCCTTTAGCTTCAATGTTGTGGAGGGTTTTTCCTATATTTTCTTCAATGTACTTTTACGGATTCAAGTCCGATATTGAGATCTTTAATCCATTTTGGTCTGATTTTTGTGCATGGTGTTAGACACAGGTCCAAATTCATTTTTTTACATGCCGCTGCCCAGTTTTTCCAACACCACTTGTTGAAGAGGCTTTCCTTACTCCATTATTGACTCTTTGCACCTTTTATCAAAGATTAAATGATCATATGTTTGAGGTTGGGTGTCAGGATACTCAATTCTATTCCATAGGTCCACAGGTCTGTTTTTATTCCAATATCATGCTGTTTTAATTACTACTGCCTTGTAGTACAGTTTGAAGTTGGGAAAGGTGATGCCTCCCATCTTCTTTTTTCCCGAGGATTGCTTTAGCTATCCTTGGGGGGTTTATTGTTCCATACAAATTTCAGGAGCATTTGGTCAATTTCTTTGAAGAATGTCATGGGTATCCTTATAGGGACTGCATTGAATCTGTACAGAGCTCTAGGGAGTATTACCATTTTGACAATGTTGATTCTCCCAATCTATGAGCAGGGAATATGTTTCCATTTCCTTGTGTCCTCTTTTATCTCTTGGTGCAGTGTCTTGTAGTTTTCTTTTTTACAGGTCCTTTACACACTTGGGTAAGTTGATTTCTAGGTATTTGATTTTCTGTGGCACAATTGTGATGGAATCGTTTCCTGAATATCCCTTTCTCCTCTTTCTTTATTTGTATATAGGAAAGTCACCGACTTTTTGGGTGTTGATTTTGTATCCTGCCACTCTATTATATGCGTCTATTGTTTCTAGGAGATTTTTGGTAGTGTACTTAGGGTTCTCTAGATATAATATCATGTCATCTGCGAATAATGATAGCTTGACTTCTTCCTTACTTATCTGGATGCCCTTGATGTCCTTTTCTTCTCTGCTTGCTATGGCAAGTACTCCCAATACTATATTGAATAAAAGAGGTGAGAATGGGCAACCTTGTCTTGTCCCTGATCTCAGGGGAAGGCTTTCAATTTTCCCCATTTAGAATGATGCTTGCTGTGGGCTTTTGGTAGATGGCTGTAACTATCTTGAGGAAAGTCCCTTCAATTCCCATTTTCTGGTGGGTTTTAATCATGAACGGGTGCTGGATCTTGTCAAATGCTTTCTCTGCATCTATTGATTGGATTATATGGTTTTAATTTTTTCTCTTATTGATATGATGTGTTATGTTGATTGACTTGTGAATGTTGAACCATCCTTGCATTCCCAGGATGAATCCTACTTGGTCATGATGTATAATCTTCCTTATGAGTCTTTGGATTCTGTTTGCTGAATTATTTTGTTGAAGATCTTAGCATCCATGTTCATCAGGGATATCGGTCTTAGTTTTCTTTCTTTGTGTTGTCTCTCCCTGCGTTGGGGATCAGGGTGATATATGCCTCGTAGAAGCTGTTTGGGAGTGTTTCTGTTTCTTCTATTTCCTGGAAGAGCTTGAAAAGGACTTGCAGTAGGTCCTCCTTAAAGATTTGGTAGAGTTCACTAGTGAATCCGTCTGGACCTGGGCTTTTGTGTTTGGGCAGACTTTTAATTACTATTTCAATTTCCTCGATGGTGATAGGCTTATTCAGGTATTGGAGATCTTCTTGTTTCAGCCTTGGGAGGTTATAGGACTTCAGGAATTGATCCATTTCTTCTAGATTCCTCTGTTTCACGGCATACAGGCTCTCAAAGTAATCTCTGATGATCTTTTGGATTTCTGTGGTTTCTGCTGTGATGTCACCATTTTTATTTCTGATTCTGTTTATTTGGGTTCTCTCTTTCCAGTCTTGAACTTTAGACTCTGACTCTAGGTTTTCTTAAATAGCTGGTTAAAAATCCATAATTTTATCCCATTACTCATATTTTTACCTAATGGTTATTTGAATAAATATTTTTTCTTAATATATGATTGTTTTTGTCACTGGTGAATATTAATCATCCTTTAAATAGTGTTACTCAATTTCTTTTATGCAAGATACTTGCCTGATGTTTAGAAAAAATACCATTTCCTAGCTTTTGTCAGACTTACTAACTCAGAATTTCTGGAGGAGGAGAGAGGAATTTTGAGTGCTTCTTTGCCTTTGCACTATTCTTACACATGATTTAGATTTTTTTAATTTCAACTCTTGCTATTAGCTACCAGTTTTTAAGCTGACAGTAATAATACTTTTACTGTAATATGTTATGAAGAAGCTTTTATTGAAAACAAGATTGCAATTACCATAGGTTTTAATCTTCATAATTTCATGGGACAAAGGAAAGGAATGTGCACTGACAGAACAGATGGATGTGTTCAATGATTGCTTTCAAGTGATGGGTAGAGGTCAGCAAACATGCTGAGGACTCAATTGGGGAAGTGCCTAGTGTTATCTGGCAGTGGGAATGCAGGAAAACCATTGAACATCCACGGGCAGAGAGGCCTTTTTCCCTCTTTGTTTTCAAGTTATAAAGACATAGAAAGGCTCAGCTGAACCTGTTACAAATCCAAACAATTATAACTGGAGTCAAGCTGTTGTTGAGGAAGATGAGCACAAGCAAGACAATTCGAGGAGTTGCAGAACAGCCAACATGAGGAACCGCAAGTGTGCAGTTCCAGCATGACAAATATGAATAATAAACACACTCCCTTCCTAGCGTACACTTTTTTGTTAATGAAACATTCTACAGAATGTACAAATAACATGTCCATCATAAAGAGAGATAGAATATACCCAAGTGGAATAATAAGGGAAAGCAACTCTTCCTAGGAAGGCTAGAAAGACAATAACATGGCAAAAGCAACAGATGGAAACTAATGGAAGGAAAGGAAAAGGGAGACAGTGAGAGGTTTCTTGTGCTCATATAAACAAATCAGGAGGTCAAGTAGATAGAAGAGAGTGGGAGGAAATGTATCACAAAGAGCAGTTTTTTAAATGTACACAGCACAGATCAGATTAGCTTCAATTTAGTTAAATTGAATTCAACCCAATTCAGCATCAGTTTTGATACACTCCACTTCGGCTCTGAGGTTATCCAAAACCAAGTAAGACAAGATTCATATCCACAAGGAACCTCCAATTTAGGGGGCAGAAAGGGGAAAAGAATAAACATACGAACAACTTGTGTGATCATTTCCATGTATCTACCAGAAGATGTACTTCCTGCTCTCCTCTACAGTCTGACAGCTATTGTCTGTGTCCTTTTGCATGCATACAGGATAAAACAGCATAAGGAAATCATCCAATCCATCTACAACATTCTGATGGTTTTGTTGTTGTTGACTCATCTCATATTTTCTAAGTTGTTGAGTTTTATTTCTCCAGAGAAAATATCACGGGAGTTTATTTAGTGAAAACTATCTAGGGGAAAATATTTCTTTTTGACATCTATTACTTAAAGTATAGCAGATATTTATAAGCCCATTATTTTCTAATCTTCATAATTATGTCTAATAATTCTTATTATACATTTTTAGAGACAATGAAAAAAGTTTGAGACTGTTTATACTAAGTATGATGCCCAAGGTTACACAGCTAGTGCTGGGTAGAGTGGTAATTGTGATATGATATGCTTTTTTTTAATGTCCTCAACATAACATACTCTCTTAAAAGTCCTTATTATCTTATCAGCTAGAATGAAAGGAGAATGAACAAGGAATAAGTAAATGCATGTATAAACAGCAGTCTTCAAATGAAAAGGTACATTCTTCTCTGACATTGGGTCAAATAGTCTGAGAATGGAGTAGCAATTGAACTGGGCTTTAAGGATTAGAAAAAATTTAATAAAGATTTGAAAATTTCTGGAGCAATAGTAGCAAAAATTCAGAAAAACACAAGCTTAGGATTTTTTGAAACTTATAAGGTCACAGATCAAATCATAATATATAGAGCAATAAGATTAAAGTAATAATTTGTAACTGGATGTTTAAAAATCCACAATAATTTAGAGTTTTATTTTCGAGGCAATCAGTAGGCCATGAGAGGAGGGGCATGAACTAAACTGATTTCTATATTTGGTTGACAAAAGATGGAATTATAATTGGCCAGGGAGGCAACTCTGTGTAGGCTTGTGAAGCTAATTTGTTTAGTCCAAATAGAAACCAAAAAACAAGGATGTAATCAAGAATAGAAATCTTGAAAAAGAGGGGAAGAGTGATAGTACCAAAAGAAAGAAGAAAGATAGAAAGAGAGAAAAAGAAGGAAAAGAAGAAAGAGAGAAGAGAGAGAGATAAAGAAAGAAAGAAAGAAAGAAAGAAAGAAAGAAAGAAAGAAAGAAAAGAAAGAAAGAAAGAAAGAAAGAAAGAAAGAAAGAAAGAAAGAAAGAAAGAAAGAAAGAAAGAAAGAAAGAAAGAAAGAAAGAAGTTAAAATTTCTGAATTTTCTGGATTTGTTAAGTACTTATATGCAATGGATGAGGAAAAGAAGCTTTTGAAGATATCCCCCCACCCCCAAAGTTGTACACATGTTTTGGTCTAATGGCATTATTTAAGCAAGAAAGACTCTCAGCAGAGAAGTAATCTACAGGAAGGGAAAGATGAAGAATTTAGCTGTACTTAAATGTAGTTTTAGAAGTGTATGAAAAACAGTTGGAAATCTTGTTCTAGAGCTCAAGAGAGCAATAAAAGCTAGTGATATGGATGGGGAGCATTTACTCTCAATTGGTGATTTGAAGATTATCTCTGTTTCAGCTAAAGAAAACTGGAGAAAATATAGGGATGTGCTTAGATTGCAGTCAGGTTAAAAAAATAATCACCAATGTTTAATGAGAAAACAGCAGTGTCTACAGCCATTATAGGCATTTGGTCTAAAAAAAGTTCAAATTCTATAATATTCTACAAATTCATATGGCTATTTATTGTAATTGGACACTTAATTTCTTAGAAATTTAGTATGTGTGAGCGATATTTATATTTATCATATCAATAAAGGCATTTTATGATAAAGAAATGGTCTTGGCAGATTGTAATCATGATTAGGTTTGTAATTTTAATCATTTAGGGCATTACAAGAATATGCCTTCTTAGTCCCACTAATGACTGGTAGGATCAATCCTCTAGACTGTGTTGAGACTGTCTTCTTAATCTTTTGAGAGAGGAATCCAAAAAATAGTCATGAAAAATGAAGAACTCAACGATAGCTCTGCATGTTTCCTTCCTTCATTAACCCTGTCCTTGTGCATTTCCTTCATTTTGAAATCCAATAAATATTTATCATTGCATGATTCCCTAAACTATTCTAGAAAAATCACTTACATCACTTCTCTTCCCGTTGTTCATCGATTTGTTTGAGCGTGCACCAGTAACGTCTCATTTTGTCCCTGTCATATGAAAGTGTAGCCCAACGGCATCTGCTTGCTCCAGGAACATGAAGAGCCTCAAATCGTTAATTCAGATTTTTGACAAAGTCTGACCATCTCGTAGGTGGGCGGCCACACATTTTTTGACGTGCTGTGGAATCCAGTCAGTAACAGCTCTAGTCCAGTGGACATCCTGAAATCTTATTATGTGTCCTGCCCATCTGATTTTCATCATCTTGACAAATGAGACAACATCCTTGACTCTTGATTGTCAATGGAGGTCAGAACTCCGATTCCTTCTCTTACTTGAGGGAAGCGTGATACTCCAAGCATGACTCTTTACATTCCTCTTTGGGCTACTTGAATAGCGTTCTCATCCTGTTTTTCGAAGGTCGCAGGTCTTGAGGCATATGCCAGTGCAGAAAGAATGGTGGAGTCGAAAAGCTGTGCCCAGAGCAGGAGGTTCTTCGTCTTCTTTACCACTTCTTGATGTTCTTGAAGGCATTCCACACTGTTCTCTTCCTCCTGCGTAGTTCAGGTGCTAGGTTGTTCATCATGTTGAGTTCTCCACCTAGGTACACATAAGTGCTGCGTTCGGAAATGTTCATTCCATTGAGAGCAAAAAGGAATGTCAGGAACTAGTTCATTTCTCATGAACATTGTCTTCTTGAAATGCAGCTGCAGTCTGACCTTTCTGCACTCACGGTCAAAGTCAACCGGCATTCCTACCACTTGGCTGATCTTTAGTGTTATTAGAATGATGTCATCAGCGAAGCGGGAGGTGGTGCAGTTGCCAACAGTCTATCTTCACTCCCATTCCTTCCCATTCCAGTTGTCATATGACGTTTTCGAGGGTGGCACTGAAGAGTTTCAGTGAAATGTATCTCCCTGTCGAACCCCTCTTTTTACATTGATGATCACTTCCTTGCAGAATGGTGAGATTCTGGTAGTGAATCCATAATATAGCTCACAGAGGATCTTGGTGTGCTAAGTTTGAACACCCTATTTAGCTAGGGATTCGATGACTGCTTCAGTCTCAATAGAGTCAAAGGCTTTCTTTAAATCAATGGACATTAGACAGAGCGGCATCTTGAACTCCTCGAAACCTCAATGAGCTTGGTCACCATGTGGATATGGGATTGTACTGAATCCTTTTCAAACCCGGCTTGCTCACATGGTTGTCCTTCATCTAGTGTTGTGCTGATTCTGTTCAGGATGACTCAAATGAATAACTTGTAGATGATGGACAACAGGCAGATGGGCGATAGTTGCCGATGACATGAATGTTGCCCTTCTAGAAAAATATAAACAAAATATTCAGAGAATAGCTCTATGTCTGTGAAGCAGTTTTATTGCTTAGTAGGAAGATAGACAAAGGAAAGGACACAATATAATTTTGTTAGGGGGTTAAGTATACTGAAGAAAAATAATGGTGGGTAGGGAAGAAAAGACTTTGAAACCAATTATAGAAAAATGTTCGAGGAAGGCAGACTGGTGGATGTAGTGTTGAAACTATGCTTATGAGAAACTTAATAGTATTGCAACCAAAAAAATTAAAAATATTAAATTGCTGAAAATATTCCACATTATGCAACTAAAGAATTTTGAAAGTAAAAAATGGAAGCAAGAAAGAAAAAGATCAAGGTTAAACAATAGTATTTAGGGAGGAATTGTTCAGCCACCTTGGGAGAAATGAAAGAAGCAGAAACCAGAGTGAAACTCCGCAGAAAGAACAGTGACAAAGGGTTGGGCTCTGTCTTTGCTTGAGGCGAAGAGAGCAGTTTCAGAGATCACAGATAAAACAGCATCTTGGCTTCTCAAATATGTGCAGATGTGTTTTGATCTCAGTTTTTTTCTATCTCATAGCAAATAAAGTCAGATAAATTTGGAAGCAAATTTTCTTCATTTGAATACTTCCTTTCTCTTACCCTTTCTTTTTTTCTCAGAAAGGTGTACTGCTGAAGAAAAAGTTAATTTAACTAGAAAAGCAGAACTGACAATGTGGAACCTTGATTCTCTTGCAAAAGCAGCCCTGATTATTACAAAATCTGCCTATGACAGGTCTAATATGTCTCTCTTAGTGGTAAATTATCATTCATCCTGAAGGTATAAGGACCTAATCCCTTGCCTTTAAGGAGCTCAGAGTCTGAGCACCCTGATTACAAAATGATTTATTTTTCTTCAGAAGCTCCAAAAGTGCTGGAAAAATGCCTGAAGTTTCAACTTGGCTAATTAAAATTTAAACTATTGGTCATGTGTTTTTTTCTTGGTTCTCTTGATATTGCTAATATTTGGGTGCAAACTTGCTTAGCGTCTCAAAATTGCAAAACCAAAAATTTTCACCCTTTATTATTTCCACAGTTCTGAACATTTTATTAGGTGACGGGATAATGGAGTGAAGATGTTGGAATCAGACCAATTTACAAACCTTCATTACTTACTAATTTGATCTTGAGCAAGTCAACTTAAGCCTTGGGCTAAATGGAGATAGCACCAGTTTTGCCTGCTCTTAAAAGAAAGTGGTAGGCTATGACTTTGTCTTTCTTCTGTATAAATTCACCTTTAAAATTTAAGATAGGGGCCGGAGCGATAGCCCAGTGGGTAGGGCATTAGCCTTGCACATGGCTGGCCTGGGTTCGATCCCCGGCATCCCATATGGTCCCCCAAGCATCACCAGGAGTAATTCCTGAGTGCAGAGCTAGGAGAAACCCCTGAGCATCGCCAGATGTAATCCAAAAAGCAAAAAAAAAATAAGTTAACCTATTCCAACAGTGTCTTATGGGTACTAAGCAAATCAGACTACAGAGTGTATAGCTAAGGATGAACCCTAACATATCATTAGAAATTGAGTAATAATTATTTGTTAGAGAAAGCCATCAATCAAAACAAATATGCCTCTGTGGTGCAGGATATTGATAGCCTATGGAAATTTTAGGCACTTTGAGTATATAGGTGAAGTATGGGGAATATGTTCTTTATTCAATTTAGCTATGAGATTAAGGCTGCTCTAAGAATAGAACATATTAATTAAAATAACTGATAAATTTTGATTTACTAACTCATAACTAATACACTAAAAAGTTTACTATTGCTCTATTTTCTTATGGCATTTAGGATCATCAGTATTACCTAGGCTTTTCTAGATTAAATAACACTTGTTCTGCTGTGTGGCTAATCTCAGCATTCTATTCTCTTCTTGTCTTTTCTCTTGCCACTGGTGGATGCACTGTCATAGCAAAATATATTGAAAGTTTGAGTATAATGACTAAGAGAGGAGGGAGAAGCATAATAAAACTTTAATTAGTGTCTTTTAAGGGGAGCAGTCTTGCAGTGGGTGGGAAACTAGGGGAGTTTGTTGGCTATGAGGGTGCATAGGTGCATGGACTGGTGTCGACATATTGAATATCTGAAACAACTGTATTGTGAGCAAATTTGAAAATTATGGTTTTTACATAAAATAAAAAATATTTTAAAATTAGCTTTTTCATTCAAGTCACTGGGTTATTCCTGTCATTTGATCCCTTTTCCACATAGTTTTATCTTAGTGTTATGATTTACTGGTTCATATACCCAATTCTGTTCTTACCATTCCCCCACTTTCTTCCTTCAGCCTACTTATAAAAAAATTAAAAAAAGTAAACTATTTAGACAATTTTATTTCATTGTGTTTTTCACCACAGTCCTTTTAAAGAAGGGTAAAGTCAGGATAAGGTGAATATATGAAAAACAGTTAACATGTGACAGATATTTTATTTGTTATTTGGTAATGAGAGGGATAGTAAGATGACAGCTTTTAAGTGAATTATTTTGTATTGTTATTCTAACTACATTAGAATATCAAGGGGTGAGTCTAGGATTTTAAATTTTGTTACAGACCATAAGTATTTCCATGGCTATAAGAAGTATAACAACTAGGATTACAGAGAACATTGTTTTTATACTCAAGTGGAGTGATGAGGAAGTCTTCTTAACTTGGACATGAAGTCAGTGGAAAGTGATTAATGTAGATTTCAGAAAATCTGAGACCCAAGAGTTAATTCAGGCATTAAGGTGTTTTTCTTGCACATAGCCATCCCCATTTGGATCCTGGCACTTCCTATGACCCCTGACTATTGCCAATCTATAATCTCTGAGCTTAGAAGCAGCAGTAAGCCCTGGTCATGGCCCTCAAACAAACAAACAAACAAACAAACAAGACTTTATGCCTGGCCAGTGCTCTGTCGGAAACAGGAAGCACACCTACTAAAGTCTAAATCCATCAGAACATAGCTTTTCAGAAAGAAATTATTTATCTCCTGGTCTCCAAATTTGCTTTATTATGTCATAAGTTAATGTAGGAAAACGGTGGAGTCAAAGAGATGCACCCAGAGCTGGAGATTCTTTGTCCTTTTAGCTATATCTAAATGGCATTTCATGCCTCTCTCTTCCTCCTGCACAGCTCAGGTGCTAGGTCGTTCATCATGCTGAGTTCTTGACCTAGGTACACATAATTGCTGCATTCAGAGATGTTTGTTATGTTGAGAGTGAATGGAGCATCTGGAGCTAGTTTGTTTTTTCATGAACATTGTTTTGATGAGATTCAGCTGCAGACCAGTATTGCTGCTCTTCTCTCTTTGAGGTCTTCCTTTATTGAATCTCTGCACTGCTTGTGAGCTTGGATGTTAGCTTATGGTTGCCTGAGGCTCATGCATTGCCACATTGGCAAATTAGTTTGAGAGTTTTTGGAGACAGGCGTCCTTTTTGTGACTTTCTCTCGGCATTCCTCGCACAATCATGGAGGTGCTGAATCAGTTGGTTGTATTCTCCATTGATGTTGTCAATGATGGCATCTTTAAGTTGCCACTGTGGTGCCAAAGAGCTCCCAGTTGGTGGTCATTCTGGGAGTTCTCTTCTTAAACTTTGCAGCCCTTTCTCATGTTCCATGAAGTAGATTTTTGCCGGAGTATACAGTGGTCCTGTCCTATTGGAATTTTGGGACGACAGTGACATTGGTCAGGCAAAACTGTCGATTGAGTATAATGTGATCAATTTCATTGTGAAACTGTCAAAAAGGGAGATTCTCATGTCCAAAGCCTAGATTTAGCCTTCTGGAACTGTGAGTTACCATGAATGGTCTTGGTCAACATGATGAACACAGATTGCCTCTCATTCTGTTCGTTCCATTCTATGCCATGGGTTCCAATGTGGAGTTCTTCTGCTGATCTTCTTGGCCCTCCTTGGCACTGAAATCACTGACTATGATCTTGTTGAAGGTGTGGTCTTTATAGGACTCCTCCAGTTCCATGTAGAATTTCTCAATTTCTTCCTTATATGTGGATGTTGGTGTGTAGACAATGAAGATAGAATCTCCTGGTAGTGAGTCACATCTATTCAAGTGTAATAATCTGATTCGATTTGTTAGGCACTCAAATTAATCAATGCTCATTGTTGCAGGACTCCTCTAAGAACCTCTTCTTCTGCCCTGGATTGCCTCCTGCAGGTCACTTCATAGATAGGGGGGTAGTCTAAATGTGGCAGTTTATCTGACCATGTATTCTATATTGGCTGGTATAAATATTCTCTCATGCTACCACAATCATCATGGGACTAGCCAGATCTTACCAGCATATCTGCTTGGCCACGTTGGATCTCTAAGTAATTAGACCAGAGAGAGAATGCTGTTTGCCTCCAAGTAAACAAGCATGGCTCCCTGATAACTCAAAGGCAACTAAAATACAAAACTACCGTGAAGTAGACGGGACTCTTGTGAAGGCTTGGAGAAATATTTAACTGGCATTAGTATTAGTCTTTGGTACAGAGACATGTCATCTCAGAAACCCCCTTCTCTACCCTATAAAAGGCATTTTCAGGCAGATCTTGGCTCAAAACATTAGCATATAATAGGGCCTAGGTGAGGTGCTGGGGAGAAATTACCTAAGGGCATTTGACCCTTCCTGCTTCCCATAATAGTGGGATGTCTGAGTTGCAGGGTATAAAACCAACCTGCTTCCTCTCTCTCTCTCTCTCTTTCTCTCTCTTTGGGCTCTCTTTTTGGGCTTGCACTCTTCTTGGAAGTCTTGTCTTTTTCTCCTCTTTGTATGGCCTTAACACGTGGTGGCCACCATTTTTGGCCTACATGTGGCTGGGGTTCTAGCCAGGAATCCTAAGCACCGGGTTTTCCTATTGCTGATTTGTATGCCTGAACCTGTGATAAGTAAAGCCTTTTAAAACTGCATTGGATTCCTGAGTCTTCATCCATTTCCCGCCGGCTTCAGAGGTAGAAGGGAATTCACTTCCTGGCACTGTTGGGGACCCTGGCAGCATTCCCCAACAGCTCATGGCCAGGTTTGTGTTGACAATGACACCAACACCGCCGATGCCTCTATCATCGCATGTTCTGAGGAACAGTTCTACTTAGGTGTTGAAAATGACTTGATGTGATTGACAGGATGAGAACGCTATTTGGGTCTCCCAAAGAGGAACTGGAAGAGTTATGCTTTGAATATCATGCCACACTCAAGTGAAAGAAGGAATTCAGAGTTCTGATCTCCATTGACAATTGAGAATCAGGGATGCTGTCTCATTTGCCAATGCATCAAAAATCAGATGGGCTGGACATGTAATGTGACTTGGAGGTGACCACTGAACTAGAGCCATTACTGACTGGATCCCACGGGATGTCAAAAGATCATGTGGCCGCCCACCTACAAAATGGAGAGATTTCTTTGTCAAGATGCCAAATGAATGGTTTGAGGCTCTTCATATTCCTGGAGCAAGCAGATGCCATTGGGCTACACTGGCACATGACAGGGACAAAAGGAAACATTACTGGTGTCTGCTCGAGTAAATTGATGAATAACAGGGTGTCAAGTGATCAAGTGATGTCATAAGTAATCATGAAGATAAACTTGTTTTAATAGAAACATTTTCAGACTACTTTGTATTTTATTTGGGCTTCATAAACATTAATTCAAGTGCTGACAACAGATTACTAGAAGAGAAAAGGTGCTGTAAGTTTCACTAATATCATTTCATGAACCATTAGTTACCTTGGTTCTGTTCATGTGGTTGCTTTTTTTGTATATATTTGTTATCTTTAAAGGTATATTAGTACTACTTTCTCTTCAAGTAATTGAAACAGAGACACACTTTCAAATTTCTTCTCTTGGGTATATACTACACCTGAAATCTAGAGACAAATTATATAGAAATATAGGCACAGTTGTTCCTTCAGAAATAGATGGAATGGCCGTGTTCACCCCTCCTACTGGACCTCAATTAATTTAGACTAATTTTTCTTCTTTTATTAACTGTCCTATGTGCTTAATGGGTCCAAATGTGAGATGGAAAGACAAAGTGTTCAGACATCTGCAGGACTAATTTTAGCATCAGAAATAGTTGTGTGGGGCTTAGAGCCAGGTGCATTTCAGTCTTAATGAAGTGGTACCTCCTTGATGCCTTTGACCTTGTCCATTGTAGGTGGAAATTTGTAGGAAGCATTTGGACAACTTAAAGTACAGTTGACAGAACTGTCGCACCATTCATCCTTATCCATTTTAGCACCACCAAGTATCATTTTCTATAAAAGCAAGAAATGCGCATTTATCTAGTCATGGAACAGACATAAACATGAGTCAGCATTTTCTTTTGATTCTCTCACTCAACTTGAAATCACCAGAAATTAATCTAAAACGATCCTTATTTTATTTAGAGTCACACTGAAAATTGATCACTGTATCACTGTATCACTGTCTTCCCGTTGTTCATCGATTTGCTCGAGTGGGCCCCAGTAACATCTCCATATGTCCTGTCTCATGCTAGTAGAGCCCAAGGACATCTGCTTGCTCCAGGAAAAGAGCCACAATCCATTCGGAATGAGGTCTATAATTGTTACTGGTATTTGGCATATCAAATACAACACGGGTAGCTTGCCAGGCTCTGCCGTGCAGGTAGCATACTCTTTGCAGTCATCTCTAAGTCCAGCATTGTGGCGCGCGAGCCGGACTGCGATAGGCTGGTCTGCTGGGTGGAATTCTCACGAGAGAGAAGTCCGGACTAAAAATTGATAAGTGTTTTAATAGCATCATTGAACCACTGCTAATAAAGAATAGAAAATATAAACTTAAACTTATCAAAAGAAACTTCATGTCCAGGGTGATTTCTTTCAGAGTTGCATCTACTCACTGTACCAGAATTGCCTGCTAATTCTCAGCCTAACTCCACGGGTTTCTTTATATCTTGATCACAATTTCATTTGAGGTGCAGAAGCATTTTAGTTTCATCTAGTCCCATATGTTTATGTTTGCTTCCACTAGCTTTGTTGGTGGTGTTTTCCTGTTTGAAGATGCCTCTAGCCTCAATGTTGTGGAGGATTTTTCCTATATTTTCTTTGATGTACTTTGTGGATTCAGGTTTGATATTGAGATCTTTAGTCCATTTTGATCTGACCTTTGTGCATGGAGTTAGATAGAGGTGTAAGTTCATTTTTTACAGACATGAGACTCTCAGACATGGGGCAGAGCTGCTCCTTGCTCTCCCTGTGCCCAGCCGTTCATGAGGCACCCAGGAGGAATGGCAGGTTCTAGCCCCTGGCCCACCACCCCAGCAGAGCCTCACAACAAGCCAGACGACCCCCCACCTCCATGGGGGCTGCCATTTCCACATTCGGACTTCCTTCTCATCAGAACTCCACCCATCAGACCAGCCCATCACAGCTCGGATCATCGACACTCACCGTGCAGCAGTTATTTTTTCTCAATCTGGCCCAGGTATGCTGATCCAGAGACTCTCAGACATGGGCAGAACTTGCTCCTTGCTCTCTCTGTGCCCAGTCATTCATGAGGCACCCGGGAGGCATGGCGGGTTCTAGCCCTGGCCCACCACCCCAGCAGAGCCTCACAACAAGCCAGATGATCCCCCACTTTATGGGGGCCGCCATTTTCCACATTCAGAGTTCCCTCTCGTCAGAACTCCTCCCAGCAGACCAGCCCATCACAGCCCGGCGGAGCAGCTGCCTGCGGCCGCGCAGTTCATCAATAAATGCTTTATTTGGAGGTGACTACAAGAGTATGCCACCTGCACAGCAAGCCTGGCAAGCTGCTCCTGTCGTATTTGATATGCCAAATACCAGTAACAATTATATTAGGTCATTCCCATGACCTAATATAATGGTTTGAGGCTCTTTATGTTCCTGGAGCAAGCCGATGCCCTTGGCTCTACCAGCATGAGAAAGGACATATGGAGATATTACTGGTGCCCGCTCTAGCAAATAGATAATGAACGGGAAGATAGTGATAATGATAGTAAGTTCATTTTTATATGTACCTGCCCAGTTTTCCCAGAACGACTTGTTGAAGAGGATTTCCTTGTTGCACTTCATTTTTTCTCCTTTATCAAAATTGAAATGATTACATATTCGAGGTGTAGCAGGTGTGGTTGTGGTGCCCAACTGCATTGGCAGGTGGCAGACAGGAGACAGACTTGTCTTCACTCAGTGCTCTGCCCCTTGGGCCCTGTATGTTTAATGGTGTGACATAGAAAAAAAACTGGGCCCCCAGGGATGAACCCAGAGCCATGGCAGAGCCTGGCAAGCTACCTGTGGTATATTTGATATGCCAAAAACAGTAATGTACCTCATTCCCAACAAATGAAGATGTTACTGGTGCCCACTCGAGCAAATCGATGAACAATGGGAAGACAAGTGACAATCCCAAATCAGAAGAATCAGAAGCACTGACAGTGTCACTCTCATCTGTAAAACTCTGTTTTGTGAAAACAAAAAACAAAAAACTGTAGCGATTGCCTTTAAAGTATTCTATGGGAGAAAAGGTGGTGGCTGTCTTTGAGCTTTGATAATACTTGATTTCATTCTTTAAAAGATATTTTATTATACCACCATGAGACTTACAATTACAAAGATGTTCATAAGATGTTCATATTTGGGCTTTGGTCATACAGTGTTCTAGCACCCATCCCTCCACCAGTGCCCATTTCCCACCACCAATGTTCCCGATTCCTTCCCGCCTCCCCTACCCTGCCTCTATGGCAGGTTCCCTATCTCTTCTCTCTCTCTCTCTCTCTCTCTCTCTCTCTCTCTCTTCTTCCTTCTCTTACACATTGTGGATTGTAATACATACACTTAGAGGTTATCATGTGTACTTTTTGCCTGTATTAATGCTCAGTTCTAGGTTGGTATTAGCCCTTTCAACAATTATTAGCATATTGTTCCTTCTATGTTTTAGCTAACCTCTGACTCCCACATGTTTGTGGTAATTTCCACCTTTGACAAGACCTACTGATCCATGTTTTGCCTGATCTTGGTTATTGGTATTATAATATGTACATATATATATATATTTTTTTGTCATGCAAATAAATGCAGTCATTCTATATCTGTCTTTTTTCCTTCTGGCTGATTTCATTTTTTGTGGGGGCACAGCCCCTGGCGATCAAGTCTTAATCCTGGCTCTGTGCTCCAGGATCATTCTTGAAGAACTTCAGAACCACAGGACCAAGCTATTCATCCACTGCTGGATATTTCTGGTAACTCATCAGAAATATTCAAACTACAATTGCAGTTTCTTTTTTTCCTTTCTATTTATTTTTTGTTTGCCAGCCACATACGGCACTACTCAGGACTTATATCTGGTTCTATACTCAGGGATCGCTCCTGGTAGTGCTCAGGACACCATATGTAGTGCTGGGGATTGAACCCGTGGTCAGCTGGATGCACGACAAGTGCCTTGCCCCTCTCCTGTCTTTTCAGCTGAAGAGTACTGCAATTCCTAAAAGTCTTATACTTGTCATTTTATTTTCACCCCCTAATCTGTGCCTCTCGTATTCTTCCAGTGATTGTTAATATTTAATAACTGAAGAATAGATCAGCACAAAAATAAAACTATTAGCATTTTCTTTCTCTCAGAACTGCCTTAAAAATGTAGATACTTGGTACAATCTGCTTCAACAGAACTTAAAGGGTACATTGTTTGTGTCTGATAAAGTTCTCTTGAAAGGAACATGAGAAACTTTGAAATATTTTATGGGTTCATGGCTGTTGGGCTTAGTAGTAAGTCTCTGATAGAACAGTAATGATGTTAAAGACTTCCTCAATTTGCTTTAAACATTTTGTTAATGTCTAAATTTCCTGAGGAGAGAAAATATTGCTATCTTCTTTTTTGTTATAGATAAAAAGTCTTGAAGTGGAATGACAAATATCTAGTAAGTACTAGAGACCAGATTGTCAATGATATAATTACAAATTCATTCCAACTTTAAGTTCTCAAGGTGTTAAGAAAATTATATATGTAAAATGTGTATCCCATTGGAATAAAGTGTGTATACCATATCTGTTAGAGGAAACAGCAAAACAGTAACATTTTCTTTTAGAAGATCTAAGCCTAATTTTGTAAATTTAGTTCTATAGTCTGACCAAAGTTTGAATCACCAACCTCCATTTACTTTTCTTAGCTTTTTGATAAATATTTTATTAATTGTTCTTCACAATTACTTTATTACCAATAAATTATTCCTAACAATTTATTTCCAACTAATTTTGCCCCATCATGTGCCCAAAGCCTACTAAATGCAAAGGTATATGAAGATGCATAGAAAGAACTTGAATAAAAGAGATTTATTTATGACACCAGTGATTATAGAATGCTGTTAAATAGACATTCTTAGCAGAATCAGAGGGCTGAGTTTTATTTTCTCTGTTTTATTGAAAGAGTTATCTAACTTGTAAGATAGAATGATACTACCTGCTTAGCTAAATATTAAGGATAGATATAATTATAATATATACTCGTCAAGTTACAAATATACATAATTTCAGGAGTTAAAATGAAAAGCAGAAACATCATGGGGACTCCCATGAGTGCATTAGTCTGAGCATTTCCAAAGATTTTTATATGTCACACCAGGTATATGAACTATACATAAAAGAGAAAGCATATTTTTTTCTTATGTTAGAATAGTCTTCAAAATATCTTTCTTATGACTCATTTATTCAAAAACTTTTGACACAGGGCCTGAATTAATGTGTTAATTTACTTGCTTTGCACTCATCTGACCCTCCCTTCATTCAAATCCAGTCACTGCACATATGTTCCCCTGAGTATGAGCAGGAGGGATCCCTAAGAACAGAGCAGGAGCAAGTCCTGAGAACTGGGCCTGATCCCGGAACAAAAGAGCAAAATACACACACAAATATGTGGGATCCAAACAGCAATCAAGCTTGAGTGGTCATTAAAACACAAGAATCTCTCTTGACCAAAGAGAATTAACAGTGTGAAGTCTGGCCAAATAGTAAATATTGGCCCCTGTTCATTCAGACATGGTGGTCAACAAACTAAAACAAATCATCTGTTTCTTAACGCTGCAATGACTACTCTGAAGGGAGCACAAATTGGTACAACTCAAAAGTTTTTATAGTGCCAAATGCAGTATATATAGCCCAGTGCAATATACCTTCAGGTTCCGTGTACACACAGTGCTTCAAATAAAATTCATGTGGTGGTTTTCCACATTGGACGAACTATTCTTCCATGAAACAATATATTATAATGCATAGGTTTATAAAAAGAACGATGTCATCAGCGAAGCGGAGGTGGGTGTAGTTGCCGACCATCTATCTTCACTCCCATTCCTTCCCATTCTAATTGTCTCATGATGTACTCAAGGGTGGCACTGAAGAGTTTTGGTGAGATGGTATCACCCTGTCGAACCCCTCTTTTGACATCAATGATCACTTCTTTGTAGAATGGTGAGATCCTGGTGGTGAATCCATAATACAGCTCACGAAGGATCTTGATGTATTGGGTTTGAACACCCTGTTTGACTAGGGCTTCGATGACTGCTTCAGTTTCCACAGAATCAAAGGCTTTCTGTAAATCAATGAACGTGAGACAGAGCGGCATCTTGTACTCCCTACAAACCTCAATGAGCTTGGTTACTGTGTGGATATGGTCGATTGTGCTGAATCCTTTCCGGAAACCTGCTTGCTCGCATGGTTGACCTTCATCTAGTGTTCTGCTAATCCTGTTCAGGATGACTCGTGTAAACAACTTGTAGATGACAGACAACAGGCAGATGGGGCGATAGTTGCCGATGTCATGAATGTCTCCCTTCTTGAACAGAAGAACTGTCCTGCTGGTTTTCCATTGGGAGGGCACCTTGCATTCGGACAGGTAGCGTGTGAAGAGCCGAGCTAGTGTATTGATGAGCACCGATGGCAGATTCTTCAGATGTTCGGGTCTGACTTTGTCTGGGCATGGTGCTGTTCCCTTCTTTACCGATGAGATGGCATGTCTTATTTCAGAAGGGAGAAGCGTTGGGAATGGCGTATCCATCCTGTGGAATTTGGTATGTGGGCAGGTGGATGTGGCTATCAAAAGATTTGAGTAGAAGTCCTGGATAATCTTCTCCATTGCCTTTCTGGAAGATGTGATAGATCCATCAGGGCGTCGGAGGGCAGTCATCTTGGTCTTATAGTTGGCGAAGGACAGGCGGGCAGTGCGAATACTTTTTCCGGCTTCTGCTGCATCTTCCAGTATTTCTGCTCTTCTGTCTTTGAGGTCTGCTTTTATCGCTTCTCTGCACTGTTTAGCAAGCTTGGACGTTAGCATTTGGTCTCCTGAGGCTCGCGCCTTGCCACGTTGGCGAATGAGCTCGAGAGTTTCTGAAGACAAGCGTCCTTTTGTGTTTTTCTCTCTCTCGGCATTCTTCGCACAATCATGGAGGTGCTGAACCAGTCGGTTGTATTCTTCATCCAAGCGGCACAAATGCTGGCTGACTTTGACCGAGAATGTGGAAAGGTAGGTCTACAGCTGAATCTGAAGAAAACTATGTTCATGAGAAATGAACTAGTTCCAGAGGCCCCATTCACTCTCAATGGAACAAACATCTCTGAATGCAGCAGTTATGTGTACCTAGGTCGAGAAGTCAACATGATGAATGACCTAAAACCTGAGCTGCGCGGGGAGGAAGAAGAGGCGGCATGGAATGCCTTCAAAGGCATCGAAGAAATAGCTAAAAGGACAAAGAACCTCCGGCTCCGGGCACATCTCTTCGACTCCACCGTTCTCCCTGCATTAACATATGCCTCAGAGACCTGGGCCCTACGAAAGCAGGATGAGAATGCTATTCGGGTCTCCCAGAGAGAGGCCTATGCTTGGAATATCACGTCTCACTCAAGTGAGAGAAGGAATCCGGAGTTCTGACCTCCGTCGCTATTCCAGAATCAGGGACGCTGTCTCGTTTGCCAAGGCATCGAAAATCAGATGGGCTGGACATGTAATGCGATTTGGAGACAACCGTTGGACTAGAGCCGTTACCGACTGGATCCCACGGGATGTCAAAAGATCACGTGGCCGCCCACCTACAAGATGGTCAGACTTCCTTGTTAAGACCCTGAAGGAACGGTTTGAGGCTCTTCATATTCCTGAATCAACCAGATGCCATTGGGCTACATTGGCACGTGATAGGGTCCAATGGAAATGTTACTGGCGCCCGCTCGAGCAAATCGATGAGTAACGGGATTCAAGTGATCAAGTGATCAAGGTTTATAAAAGCAAAGAGACAGAGATGGATGAAAGGGAAAAGAATATTTCAGCAACAATAAAACAGCAGTTAAAGCAGCAAGATGGCCACCGCTGTCTTTTTGATTGAATCTGGAAATACTAGATCTACATAAAAACTGAAAATTAGGTATAGGTAGTATGGGATCTTAGTAGAAATTTGTGCCACATAGGTCATAAATAAAACTAAGATTTAGTAGTCACTTAGCAATGAGAAATTTGTAATTATACAGGAAACAAATGTAGAATTACATCACTATAATATCACTATCTTCCCGTTAATCATCTATTTGCTAGAGCGGGCACCAGTAATATCTCCATATGTCCTGTCTCATGCTGGTAGAACCCAAAGGCATCCGCTTGCTCCAGGAACATAAAGAGCCTCAAACAATTATATTAGGTCACGGGAATGACCTAATATAAATGTTACTGGTATTTGGCATATCAAATACTACACGAGCAGCTTGCCAGGCTTGGCGTGCGGGTGGCATACTGTTGTAGTCACCATAAATAAAGCATTTATAGATGAACTGCGCAGCCACTTAGTGGCGCGCGACCCGGGCTGTGATAGTCTGGTCTGCTGGGTGGAGTTGTGATGAGAGGGAAGTCCGGATGTGGAAAATGGCGGGCCCCATGGAGTAGGGGAGGGTGGTATGGCTTGTTGTGAGACTCTGCTGGGGTGGCAGGCCAGGGCTAGAACCCGCCATGCCTCCCGGGCACCTCATGAGCAGCTGGGCATAGGGAGAGCAAGGAGCAGCTCTGCCCCCATGTCTGAGAGTCTTTGGGTCAGCATACCTGGGCCAGATTGAAAAAAAAAAAACTGCTTCAGGGTGGCTGTGGATGATCCGGGCTGTGATAGTCTGCTCTGCTGGGTGGAGTTGTGAAGAGAGGGAAGTCCGGATGTGGAAAATGGCGGGCCCTATGGAGTAGGGGGGGTGGTCTGGCTTGTTGTGAGACTCTGCTGGGGTGGCAGGCCAGGGCTAGAACCTGCCATGCCTCCCAGGCGCCTCACGAGCAGCTGGGCACAGGGAGAGGGAAGGAGCAGCTATATCTATACTATATTATATCACTATAATATAGTAAGCAAATATAGGTTTACATCACTTCTACTAAGTTGAATAGTTTTTTATTCTTCCAAGTTTAGAAGCATCAAAATTGATTGATAAAAGTGACTAAATTATATGGGATCCAAATAATATGTTAATATGATTGTTTTGATACTTAATATATATTATCTCAGAAGAATTCACAAAACTTGTTGCTGCAACTTTGAAAAGTCATGGTCAGCAGAATAGAACTGTCTGGTGTATGTGTGTCAGAAGAATGCCATGATAGGAAAGTTAAGACATAACAAATGTACATTTTGTTACTAAAAATAACTCCTTACTATAAACACCAGCATCCAAGAGTGAGCTCAGTGAGCTGTCAGTTGCCTCTCATGCCTTCCTCTGTAGATATCTCATTTTATTGGGTTCCTCATGAAATAAAGGAGGTTAACTTTGTTGAAAAGCATAAAGCAATAAACATACAGCTAGAACTATCATGATAATTTTTTCTAAATTCACCTTTGCCTAGCTCTTCCCTCTTGCCAGTATAGTTTCTTTTTAGTTTGTTAGTTCATCCTTGAGTGCTCATCTTTCACCATTTAACTTGCCTAAGACGTGCAAAGCGCCATCCTTTTTACAGATATCTTATTATTAGAAAGCAGCCATAGTCCCCAAAACTTGTGATGCAGTAATAGTAGAAATTACACATGCAATTTTATAACTGTGGGTTAAGGATAAGCTTTACAAAAAGAAGATAAACAAAATGTTCAGGGGGCCCTTGAAAGGACTTAAGTAGGATAATTGCTTAGATTCAGTATCAGACATGGTCTTTCAAATGAAGGTTCTTTTTAAGTTTTAACTTAGACACTGTGGTTTACAATAATTTTTTGTTTGTTTTGTTTGGGGGTAAACACCCATCAGTGCTCTGGACTTCTGGCTTTGTGCTCAGAGATCCCTCTTGATGAACTGCTGGGGATGATGACCAGTATTGGTCCCATGTGAGGCAAGCAGCTATCTGCTGTACTATTGCTCCAGTCTCCTACGATATTGGGTCTTATGAATACAACATTTTCTACCACACCATCCACCAGTGTCCAATTTCTTCTGCCATTACCCCACTGCTCTCCAAACCCTCAACCCCCTTCCTCCCCATGGTTAAATTTCCTACTGAAGACTTGTCCTGACTCTCTGTTTTCTTTGTTTATATATCTCTCTACTATGGTTCTTTATATTGCATACATGAGACAGATGATTCTGTCTGTATCTCTTCACACTGTCACTCAGCATGATACTCTCTAGATCTATCCACATAGAAGCAAGTTGCCTGATTTTATCTTTTTTTTAAGCTGAGTAGTATTTCATTGTATATATGCATCATAGCTTCTTTATCAAGTCATCTATTATTAGACGTTTGGGTGCAAATGAAGTTTATTTTCCCTGAGACCGTTGGAAGAGGAATTGAGGTGGGAAATTGGGGTGCATGTCTTGTGGCAGGACAATATGAAACATTATGGTTTACCTCTTGTGTATTTCTCAAAATTCCTTTCTATTTCCTATCTCCTTGTATCTTAACCATGCTTCATTCTCTCTTTTTTTATATATTAAATCACCATGAGATAGACCATTCACTGCAAGCTGACCATGATTAGGTTTCAATCATGCAGTATTCCAACACCCATGCCTCCATCAGTGCACATTTCCCAACATCAGTGTCCCCAGTTTCTTTCCCTCACTAACCTGCTTGTATGACAGGTACTTTTATTCTCTTCCTATTTATTTCTCTCTCCTTTTACACATTGGGTTTGTAATACAGACACTGAGAGGTTATCATGTATATCCCTTTACCTACTTTAATACTCAATTATAATCTAGTGTTAAATCCAACTATTGGCAAACTTGTTCCATTCTATTTAACATTATTTATGAATTCCTCATGCCCATATTTTCCAGACAGTTTTATCTTCTATTAATTGTCTATTTTTACTTAGCATTCCATTATATACACATATAATATATACACATATATATGTATATATAAAGAATTCTCACTGAAACTATACCATGATTAAAATATGGGTTGAAGAGAAGTACAGTGGGTAGAACTCCTATTTTGCATGAAGCTGATCTGGGTTCAGTCCCCAACATTCCACATGGTTACAGGAATAACTCTAAACACAGAGCCAGCAGTAACCCCTGAGCATCACCAAGTGTAGCCAAAAGCCAATAAATAATAAGCAAATAATAATCAACCCCAAAGTAGAAAGGGGTCAGAACCAATGCTGCATATTATAAGGTAGTGTTTAAGTGTTTGGAATGGAATACTAAATCTATACTACTTTAGGGGCAAATGGGACTCCATGAACAGTAGGATAGAATTTCTGCTAGTGATTTTCCTGAAGTAGGAGAAATCAGCATCTTTGTCATTTTAGCCACTTTCTAAATGCTCAGCTGTACAATGGCCAAGTGGGAGAAACACTCCAGGGATTTAAGTTTTAGTTCTCTTCTCCTAGCAGTAATATAACCTTGTCCTCAATTTATCACTTAGACAGTAGTGTGCCATACAAGCAAAGGACAAAAGATTAAAGTGCTATGTGCACTCGTGGCACTCAGGGTTTCGTTGAGTTATAGTTTCATGAGCAGAGCCCTCAAATTCCCTGCACCACTTAGTTTGGGACACAGAACCATTTCTCTTAGGATTTAAGCAGAGAGCTTCTCTGCAAGTCCATTATCTCTCTATATCCCAGAGGAACTAGGCCCATCTGAGGAGAATTTGCCAAAGGGTTTATTTCCTGCAGAATTTGCTTTTAATTTTTAAATTATTTTCTCTCCATCAACATGTTCTACAGTCACCCCATCTCATGCAAGGGTATAGAGAATGGGTTAGGAAAGTGCACAGGTATTGCAGGAAGAGGACCTAAGTAGATTAAAAACAATTTCCTCTAGGAAATTTTCAGTAGGGATTTCAGTTTACAATTAAATATATGTGCTTAAAATATTCGGAAAGTTTTAAATAGTATCAATTGCTGCTAATTTTGGTCATTGCTTTCAGTGTCTAGGTAGTCAATATTTAGATTATATTAACAAAATCATTCTAAGGTGCCCACATAAGTCTCCAACTTAAGAGAACTTGCTTTTAGAACAATAGTCACCCAATCTCTCTATCTCTATACACACATACACACATGCACACACACACATACACACACATTCAGTGTCAGTAATCAGTTCCAGGGCCTCATATACACAAAACATCAGCTTTACTCTTGAGTTGCATCGTGATCCTGATTCTCAATTCTTACTATTATTTTATTATTACCAAGATTTCCCTTAGAAAAATAAAATCTCAGAGTTTTTTAATAATTATTTATAATGAATCTATTAGTCCCAATTTCCTATATTTTGTTTGCCCCTGGTTATTTTTATAAAGGACTGGAATAACAGTCAGTAGATCCCAGACAGTGCCAAACATTAGATGTAACCCTGAAGATTTAAATAGGTGAGTTTAAATGCAGCTCCAGGTGAGACCCCTGGGAATTTAGAAGTAAGAGAATGTATAGCCACCACTCATATTCTTTTTATTGCATATCCCATATAACTGTCCTCTGAATATGGGCTTCCCCAGGTAAACTCTCCTAGTAATAAAAGGAGAACTAATAAAAATAATGTTTAGTAATATTATTTTTTGGCAGTGGTTTTCACTAAACTCACAGGTCTACACCAGAAATGAATGGTAGCAACAGGAGTCAGAGCCTGTGTAAAGAGAAATTAACTGCTAACCAGAATCCCTGGGAAGCAATCTTGCTGGGCTACAAATGCACAGAATTGGTCTAGTTAAATGGTCATTCTCTGTCTCATTTTTTAGGAACTTTTTTAAAAATCAGGGATAATAGCATTGGTTTGTTGCTTTCACAGCTAGTGGCTAACTACAGGGGTGGAAGAATGATGAGAAAAATAGAGTGACTTAGCTTCTGGTTTGGTCTAGGGATTGCCTTTTAAACTTACTCAGGAAAATAGGATCATCATAAATTTTAGATTGTAAAAGAGTTGGTAAGCATGCAGCTTTCTCTTCTGTCATCTGCTTCTTGCCTCCTGCTTGCTTCTTCATATATATATATATGTATATGTAATAGCGTATATATATATATGTAATATATATATATATAGCGTATATATTTATGTAATAGCGTATCAATAAACAAAAGACAAAGGATTCTCAATACTATGGTGACACTTAGAATCATGTTGAATTCTGCATGGCTGACTAGAGAGCCCTAGAGTTTCTTGCACCACTTCGTCTGAGGCTCAGAGCAGACTTTGCCTCCATTTCTCTTGATGGAGGTGCAATTTCACTTCCCAAACATTGGTCCTGGAATTGTTGCTCTTTTGCTCAAGTGATCTGTCTTGTCTCTTGGATAAGATTTTAGATCATTAGATTGCATGTCTGTAGTTAATGATGACATCATCAAAGACTTAATTTATTGGAAAGGGCACACCAGGAACTACTAAGATGATTTCTCTTGTTTTTGTGCTCAAGGTCATGTCTCGCGCTTCTTGGGGGACCATGTGGTACTGAGGATCAAACTAAGAAATGATGCATGCCAGGCAAGTACCTTACCCCTGTACTATCTCTCTTTATTATGACAAAAGATAAAAAAGCAAAATAGAAGCATGACTTCAAATAAATCATTCTAGCCCAATGATTTATTTATTAAAATAAGTGACGCTCTTCAAAAAAGCCCTAAGGATTTTCCAGAATTTAAGAATTTAAGGGACAATCACCATATTTTTACTTTGAAATAGTCTAGTAGTCATATGAAGATATTTGTGTAGAGGCAAGTTTGGGAAAGTCAGGAAACCCATTTAGGAAGTTTTGTGAACATGTATTATAAATTGTATAGTGGTAGCTTTTCTCTCAATTACTCTTAAATAGTTTTCTTCCTTTTCTGCTCTATCAGAGCTTATTGACCATGTATATATAGAAAATGAAGGAAAAGGAAAAGTTATTAATGCTTGGCTGTGTAGCTTATGGAGTCCGATAAGCCAGTAAAGGTATACTAATCATTGTAAGTTGACCAGAATGTGCTAACAAACACCAAATCAACTGATGCTTTAAATAACAGATGACTATTTTTTTCAGACAGTTTGGTAGAGAGATATGCCCATCATTATCACGCAAGAACCAAGATTGGTTTATGTTACTATGATACTTCTATGACACTCCTATGCCAGCATTTTCCTCCATATATGAAGTTAAAGAGGACAGAAAATAGGAAATTATGTCCTTTGTCAAATTTGTTTGCCCAGAATTTAAGTTACAACATCTTCTCAGGTTCTTATGGAATAATCATATTTATCATTAGTGGGTCCATATGCTTGGAACTATAAGTTAACTATATACCACTGATCTTGTGTGATGTATCCTAAGATACTTAGGAAAAACAGGAGAAATCATTAGATCTGATAGATGTGATAGGAAAGGCCTTAGAGATTGGTGTGGTAGTTTTGGTAGCATGCCAAGATGTTAAGCACATTGCACAGGTAAAGTTGAGGTCCAATAAAAGCACAAGTGTACATAGATAACAAGGTAGGTCTAATGCTATACTCCCAAGAGAAAGGTCTAGAAGGAGAACATACTCTTAGGTTATCAGATATTAGTTCTTAAGGTCATAAGAATCTATGGAAACTTATAGGAGATTATGACAAAAGATAAAAGAAGCAAAATAGAAGCATGACTTCAGAGAGTCTCAACTTGTAAGCCTATATCTAGAGAGAACAAAAGTATAAACATAAAAGTACCAAGGTATATGTTTACTAGTAATAAGGCAATATATAGCTATATATGTAAACATAGAAAATCTCACATTATAAATAAAAGAATACATGGGCTGGAGTGATAGCACAAAAGGAAGTTTGTGTGCCTTAAATACAGCCAACCTGAATTTGATCCATGGCACCCCATATGGTACCCCAGCTCAACGGAGTGATCTCTGAAAGCAAAGTGAGGAGTAAGTCCTGAGTACCTCTGCTTCTTTGCCCCCAAACTGAAATAAAAGTAATCATATTAAAAATTTAAAAAAGATAAAGAAATATATGCATCTAATAATATATTTGCTTGGGTAAAAATGAAGACTTATTCCACATTTCTTCCAGTGTGATTTCCAGCAAGCATTCTGCACCTGGACTTACACTGTCCCTCAGAAGTAACCTTGAAACAATTCTATCTGCCAATCAGCCAGCAGCAGAACAGAGCTAAAAAGAATTAAATACTCACACAGTGAGGGAAGCAATCTTGTTAAGCTGGATTTCTAAGTGACCCCTGACTGACATACCTCAAGCTTGGGAAGTCTTTGGCTTTCACAGTGTGGAAACTGAAATCTAAAGAGAAGCTTGGCTTTTTGGTATAGTGATTACAAAACTACAAGAAAAGTGAACTTTCAAAGTTGAGCTTAAGAGAGTCTCCAAGTATGATCCTTGGTGTTATCAAAAGGTGGTCATTCTAAAGGTCTATAAGAGGTCATGTGATCTCCCAGGCAAAGAAAGCATAAGTGATTTAAGTGAAGATAGTGGTTCTCGAGAATGAGGTAGCTTAGAAAATTGGGCAATAAAATAAGCCCGTTATATTTATGACTCCTATCTTGAGACTTAATTTGAAGCGATCAGTATGCCATCAAATGCTAAAGGATTCTTAAAGGGGCAATCCAAAGCAAGGTACCTTGATGCGCTATTCACATCTCCCTGAGCCTCTGAGAAAGAACGATTTTGTTTGAAGTAGATGGTATTTACTTTTGTATGTGTAATTTGAAGAATGTGAAATTGAAGGGAAACATGCTGAAGTAAAAGGAACAGAAGAAAGAAGGAGGCAGTTGCTGTGAGAGGTGACTCTGGGAAGTGGGTGGTAACAGAACTGAGCCCATGATTTTGTTTTTTCATTTGTGTCATTGATTAGCAGACTTTTCTGTTCCATAAATATCAAATACATACAGAGAATAGATCTCAGTACATAGTCAAAATGAAAGGATAGGGCTCTTAGATATAGAGGGGAGGCAGAAGGAGTTTTCTTCAGGTCATTAGAAAGAAAGTATTTGACCCGAGGAAGACAAAATTATAGATATGAGATTATCTACCAGCATATTAACTACAGGTGGAGAACTGGAAGCAAAGGGGAAGAAACCAAACAGAACTGGTGACTAAAGTGTAAGGCCACCTTTATTTCTGACTCCAGGTTCTCAATGTTTGCTTATATTAATTTATATGGATTGAAATTCTTCCTTCATTCCATACTTGGCATGGAGTATAGAAATAAGTCAAATGATAAATATGGTGTATGAATTTAGGATAAGTTTCAGAGCACCATCTAGCTTGTTCCACTAACCATCCTGAAAACTCTAGAATGGGATGGATTTATATAGGGCCTTGAATGAATCATGGGGTGGACTGTTTCAGAATTCTTTGATAGGGTAAATCACTAGAATTTTATCTCATTTGGAATCTCTGAGCTTCAATGAATTCCTTGCTTTCTGCAAAAACGCTTCTCTGCTACTGACGCATGGGGTACTTGAAAGAACTCACTCAGTATTTCTGGTACATAAGAAAACCTGCACTCGGATTCTCTGTTAATGTTTCTTGCAGACAGTCATTATAGAGTATCCAGTGGGATAATGGAGCTCTATGACAACTCTAGCTCATGATTTTGTGTATCATATGTTTCTCAGAAGATCCCGGCAAATTAAAATTCTCATCTATCACAGGAGTGACCTTGATCTATCATTTTCTTGTAGATTTACTGATTCTTCTATCCTTTCTTTAATTTTCACTCCACTTTTCCTTGCTTTTCTACAAAATAAACTGCCTATTCAGGTACTATTTTCACACTACTAGAAATCCAAACAGATAGGTTGTTGGTGGTATAAGGAAGAGGGAGAGAAAATTGCCTGAGTAGAAATGTTTGAATATACCTAAGAAATCTCACAGTAGTTTGGGAACTAGATTCTCAATTTATTTTTCAAATTCTGTAGCTTGGATTTTTCCCTCCATAAATTATCATTAAGTAGAAATTAGAAGTTAGGCACTATTTGACAAGTTATGGAGGTAAATGAAAGTCATGATATTAATAAACTTTTGAAATCTTGGCACAGAGGATAAATCTATAGAATATTGTGTTAGTGTGTATGTTATATGTATTTATACAGCATTATATACAGTAAGAAAGTAGTGAGGGAGATGGGAAATAAAGCAATCAGTTAAAAACTGACTTTTAGGCTTTCTCCTGCCTGATCTTGGGTTCATATAAAGGGGCAGGTGTAAGCACAGGGCAGCTGTGTGACAGCAAGAATTACTCATCTGTTACTAAATTGCTCTCACTGGAGAGATTGAGCCACCAACACACATATGATTGGGGTATTCAGTGTTATCACTGATGAGACACCTGAGGTCTAACAATTCTTTCTGCCTTACAAACAGACTTCCTGAAATGCACTGCCTTTGCCTAGATCACTTAGGCTCATTATTCTCCAAAATGTGACCATGATGCACAATCATCACTTGCTTTGAAATAAACTAACAAGGAAATTACTCTCCTGTGTTCTTCAGAGTCAGCCACTGATTTATAATCAAGCAAAAGAATTTGGAATTAGGGTCAGAAATACTGACATTTACCAAGTTCAAAGAATCAAATGATCAGCAAAAGGTATTTCCCTGAGGCACTGTGTTCATATCAAAACAAACAAGGGATTCATGTAAATGTATTTACGTATGTGTTTATGTACCACTGCATTCACATGCATGTGCGTACAAGCACACATTGCCTTCTATTTTAACAGAAGACAGTAGAGTGTGAAGGCAAATAGAGTAAACCATATGTTTGAATGCTAGCTTGGCCATTAATTTGTGATTTTGAGGGTTGTTTTAAGGCATTCAATGGATATTACAAGCACTATTACATGTGTATAAATGATATAAGTAGGAATTGATAACAATTATCAGAAAATTATATGCTTCATAATGTTATAAATATTTATTGCAGGAGAAATTTTGAGAAAAAGAGATCTGGTCAACTCACAGAGGACAAATCTTTGTTTTCTTCCTCCTCATCTTCCTCCATCTCCCACTCCTCCTTCTCTTCTTCTTCCCCCCCTTTCCCTCCGCCTTCCCCTCTCCTCCTGCTCCTTCCTCTTCCCCTCCCCCTCTCCTCTCCTTCTCCCTGCCTCTTCTCCTCCTCCTCCCTTTTCCTCCCCCTCCTCTCCTCCCCTCCTCCTTACCCTCCTCTTTCTCCTCCTCCTGATCCTCATTTTTATCTCCTCCTCCTCCTCCTCCTCCTCCTCCTCCTCCTCTTCTTCTTCTTCTTCTTCTTCTTCTCCTCCTCCTCCTCCTCCTTCTTCTTCTTCTTCTCCTTCTCCTTCTTCTCCTTCTCCTTCTCCTTCTCCTTCTCCTCCTCCTCCTCCTCCTCTTCCTCCTCCCTCCTCCTTCTTCTCTTCCTGCTTATTCTCCCATTTCTTCCTTACACTATGTTAATTTAGGTTTTTCTTATAAATTATGATTTCAAATTATCTGGAAATGGGGACATTTTCACCTTTTTCCCTTTTCTTTTGTACTTTGGTTTCCTGATTCCTATTTTTCTTGAAGTGATCAAATATCTGGTCCTCTGGATGCTTGCAGTTCTCATAGCCCTTTAGTTCTGACCCTGAGGAGATGCCTGAGTCACCAACCATAAAGCCTTTATCTGGTATACTTAGGATGCATAATAAAATTCTCCCGTTTAAATTGTTAGCATATGGAGGACTATATTTTATTCACCATTGCTTCTCTTATGCTGAGTATAATCCCTACTATATAATAGAGCTCTGCAAATAATATATTTTGCTATTTATGATGGTGATATCACTGAGTTATTGTGCTATTATTAATAATTCCCTTTGAAGCTTTTTGAATGAACATTTCCATGGAGATGAGTGGAGGGCACACACCTACATTATTGTCTGCAATTGATGTAATGAAATGCCTGACTTTCATACGGCTTTATCTCATTTCACATATTATCTATAACAAAACATTAATAATAGAATCCTCAAAAGTTTCTGTACAATAAAAAAATTCTATTGACAGATAATAATAACTAACATTTAATGAAAGGGTTACTATAGTTCAGGAATAATCTTAGATGCATTTCATATAAAAGTAATTTAATCTTCCTAGCAATCTTATTAAGTGAGCTATTTTCTTATGTTTTATTTTACAGATAAAGAGAGTGAGATGCAGAAGTTAGATTATATTTTGTCCAGAGTTATTTACCTACTTATATAAGAAGAAATATTCTTTCTCTCTCTCACAGATCTTTTGCTTTTTGCTAGGTAACTTGCATATCTTCTCTACGGTATGGATATAGTTATTTGTTCTTTTCTTTGGATTATACACTAAGATTTATCAAGTTCATAATATAGTTATTTTGGGCATTTAATGTTCTGATACCAATCCTGCTACTACCAATGTGGTCTTCCCTCCAGCAATATCCCTGGTTTCCCACCCTCCTCATAAGCTTTCTCACTTAGCAGGCACCTTGTTTGCTTCATATTGCTTATTATAACACAAAGGAAAATGGAATGATCAAAAATAGGTCAATAAAAGTCGTTATGATAACTTGTGATTATTGTGATAATAGTATCTCACAATGGCATTACTTAAGTCATTGCCTGAGGATTTATTGGGTTGGTTAGTACTACTTGAACCTTCTGTTTTTTTTTTATTTTGAACATTGGTGATCTTCTGCACAAATTTCTCATCAGATTTGCTGTAGTGCTACTGGGCTTACAGTGCTATGAAATTTGATGGTGATGGTGGCTGCATATGTGACCACATGCATCCTATAGGAGCTGTAGAGTTTTCAACCTGCTCTGGTCTATCTGGAGAGATTCAGTGACATGGTGTTATTTTTTGAGATTCATTGTGGAGCCAGGCTGTTTCTGTGCTGGAAGATGCCAAATGTGGGAATAGTTGCTGGACTTACTGGTGGAAGGGGTTAGGGATGGTGGAGGGTGTGGGGAATTTGCTCTTTTTTAATAATCTCTTGGTCAATAAAATTTGGTAGAAGAGACAGTAGGCCTGTTTCAAAGTCCATTATTGGATGATCATTGCTGTTTCAGAATCTGCTATGAGGTCAGGAATGGAAGCACTAGTTAAAACTGCATCCCTGGAGGAGCAAGAGTTATGTAGTTGAGACACAGAACTCTAGAGCTATAATTAATACATAGTCATTTTGAAACATGAGAGAAAACTAAGCTTTTATAGAGACTTTGGGCAGCAAAGACTGGTTCATTTGTTATAAAGCATAAAAAAGTAGTTGATGCCTAATATATAAACTTTGGATAATTTACTCAAGGTTACATGGTTACTATGTGACAAAGTTCAGAGTCAGAATTAAGCCATTTTTCTTGCAAAGCCACTGATTTAGCATCACATTATTAAAGCTTGGTGAATTCTAGAATTGGGAAGGTGGTGACAGTGACCGGCAGTTTGTTCTCTGAATGTAGGAGTCATTCTTTCAATGGTCATCACTTGATCACTTGATCACTTGACATGCCGTTAATCATCGATTTGCTCGAGCGGGCACCAGTTAATATTTCCATTTGACCCTGTCAATGCCAGTGTAGTCCAATGGCATCTGGTTGCTTCAGGAATATGAAGAGCCTCAAACCGTTCATTCAGGGTCTTGACGAAGAAGTCTGACCATCTTGTAGGTGGGTGGCCGTATGATCTTTTGACATCCTGTGGGATCCAGTTGGTAATCTAGTCCAGCAGAGTAGAGCTGGACTACTGTCATAGAGAAGTTAAAGCTAAAACCACAACATAAAACATGAAGGGCTAGATGCACTTTGTGGGCACAGGAACTAATGCTGATGGGTCCCTATCTGTTCATGCACCAGGCAAGAGAAGGCTGAGCGCCTTCTAGAGAGGGGAAGTGCTTTAGCACAAACAAAAAGGATGTGATAAGAACATGAAAGGGGCGCCAACATTTTAAGCTGTTCCCTTTAAACATGCCCAAGCAACTGATGCTTACATTTTGCTATTATTTTAATTATTATTTTAAAAGATAGATATTATGCCTACAGTATTATGTCACCAAATTTTATAAAACCAACATCCCAAAGTCAAGAGGCATGCATTTTTTCATCTTGGAATTTTTGCTTCATCTCAATCTGGCATGTGTACTTGACTCTCCCTTTTGGATCAGCCCATGTTCTCTCTCTTTCTCTCTTTCTCCTCTCTCTCTTTCTTATAGCCTCTTGGTAAAACTATTTTACTTAATTGTTTTCTCTGAAATTCTTTGTATAAAGCGAAAGAGACAGATCTGTAAAGAACCAGCATAGGAATTACAACTGAATTTCCCTTTCTCTGAAAACAACAATGTCTGGTCCATCCAGACTGAGTTCTATGACTACCCAAGAAATCAGGTGGCAAGGATTCATTTCCAAATGTGCATATCAAGTGAAACTCAGGATGCAGTTTGATGGCTCCCATTTTTGGCTGATGTTAAGTGCGTACCATGCAGGTGCCCATAATATACTTAGTAGTCTTAGGCCAAGTGATCGAGGTGGATCCAGAGGAAAACACAGAATTGTCCTCCGGAGGCTTCTACCTCTCTTCCCACTTTACATAAGTCATTTGCAACACTATCATGCTTCTTAACAGATTAAAGATCCTGATTCCTAGAGTGATAATCTGTTTGTCTAAATGATACATTCAATATTTTACTGAGCTTGAACTAGGACTTTATGCCCTGAGCTCTTTCCAGGACTGAGTCAGCGTCTTGATATAAAGAGCAGTGTCTGCTCTGCCTGGTAGGCAGTACCCTGTTCCATATTTATTGCCGTACTTTGTGGGCTGGCTGCTAGATGATGCTCTGAGGTGGAGCTGAAGTCCAATTGCATCACTCTCCTCTGTATTCTGGCCCTGTCTCTGGCAATCTCCTTCTTGGGATTATTTATGAGAGATGAAGGATGAAGGGGGCTCTGCAGAGTTATTTGTTTTCCGTGAAGCTAGGGGATTGGAAATGGTTTAGAAGCATAACTGGTTGACACAAACCATAAAAAGTTAAACACATAGAACTCAACACGTCCTCTCCCGGGACCTCTGCCTACCTAACAGCAGGAGTCATTCCTACAGTGTACTGCAGACTGAATGAATGAGGGCAAAAGACAATCCTGTTCAAACAAAGCCTCGGACACAATGCCTTTAGAGGCCTCACATTGAGTTCTGTGAGCCTGGTTAAGAGAAACAATAGTTTAAGTGCTGGTTTAGAGTGAACTCATTGAGATTAGTAGATGGTGTGGGGTCAAAAAACTTGTAGTTGGTTGTAAGAGCTTTTGTTTCTTTATACTAATGAGTATCCATGGGAGTCAGAGAGGTGTGTGCATTGAAAAAGATCTGTCTCCTTTCCTTGACTGCTTGCAAGCACATAGTTTAGGGTAATGCAATATAGAAATTATGACTCTGACAATTTGCTGGAAAATATTTTTTTATTTGTCCTGTTTTTCTTAGCTGAACCAAACAACAAGGTTGTGATAATGTCAGATAATTCGTTTACTATTGCTTAGTACATTGTGGAATCAGATAATAGGAAGGCACTTTGATATCATCTATGGCAGTAGGCTTTTTGGTTCAATATTTGTGTTCTCAGTATACTCGATGGCCACAATGCTCATGTAAAGCATCAAGTTGTCGCTAGTGTGAAAATTTACAGGACAATCAACTTAAAATTTAAAGAAAATAGGTATCAATACAATAGTATACTTGTTTTGAGCAAGATCTCTCAAAATGTGCTCAGGAAAACCGGAGGGCCCACCCGCAAGAACCAGTCAATGTGGTCAGCAACTCAGCTCCTCTGACACTTGCTACTATGCTGTTCAAGTTCTGCAGTGCTCAGCGTTACCCAGTGTACCCCACAATGCTGAGGGAATCTAGGAGTACATGTAATGATGCTCTGGAGATCGTGTGGCACATACTAGACGTGTGCTAACCATTGTGTTATATCTTGCCCGTCCTTCCAATTATTAGATACTTGCAGTGATGGTACACCATTCAGATCATCAGAATCCTCAGATATCTCCACTAATAATACAAGTTGCCACCTTGTTGAGCCCTTTAGCTCCTCAGATTATAGCTCTATTCACCATTTCTCAGGGTTGCTTCTATTGGGTATTGTCTAATCTCTTGTCTTGTTACTTTATATCTGAGTATGAGTAGGATCACCTGGTATTTGTCATTTATGTTTCTTATCCACTCATGGAGCATAGTTTCTTCCAATTAGACTCTTTAGTGAACTGCAAGCTTTTATCTTTATATTTGTAAATAATTCTGCATTACATACAGGCATTGACAATGTTTTGTTCATTATTATTGTGTTCTTGGTATAGCAGCTCAGGAATAATACTCAGAGTCATATGGAAACTCTATTATTATTTTTTTATATTTTAGTTTACCCCATATACAATTACAAAGAAGTTCATGTTTGGGTTTCAGTCTTACGGTGATCCAGCACTAATCCCTCCACCAGTGCCCATTTCCTACCACCATGTCCCAAATTCCCTCCCCCTCCCTAACCTGCCTCTATGGCAGGTTCTTTATCTCTTTTCTCTTTTTCTTTTTCTCTCTTCCTTCTCTTACACACTGTGGATTACAATACGTACATTTTTTTTTTGCTTTTCGGATCACACCCGCAACCCTCAGGGGTTACTCCTGGCTCTGCACTCAGGAATTGCTCCCTGGCGGTGCTCGGGGACCATACGGGATGTGGGGAACCCGGGCCGGCATGGGCGACGGCGTGCAAGGCAAATGCCCTACCCGCTGGGCTATCGCTCTGACCCACAATACATACATTTAGAGCTTATCCTTTGTGTCTTTTTGCCTGTATTCAATGTGGAAGCTCTATTATTAATGTTTTGGAGAAGTTTCCAAAAACACTTTCCAAACAGTATTGAACTAAGCAATAGTCCCACCAGCAGTGAACAAGGACTGCTTTTCTACTGCATATATGACAGCTCTTACTGTTTTAGAAGTTTATATAGGCCACTCCTGCTGATGTGATATGATACTTAATTCTTATTTTGATTTGTATTTCCCTGATAATGGTGGTGTACATTTTAAAAATTGTTGTTGGTCATCTTTATAGCACCTTTTAGAGATATTTTCTGTTGATATTTTCTTTTTGAGGAGAGCTCCGTCAGTTATGCTCATGTGATAATACTGGCTCTGTATTTAGGAATCACTGAGGGGACCATAAGGGATGCTGAGGATTGAAACTGGGACAACAACATGCAAGGCAAGTCTCCTACCTGCCATACTGTCACTCTAGCCCCATCTTCTCCCAGTTTTTAATGGGGCTATTTGTTAATTATTTTTCCTTGACTCCAGAGTATACTTTTACCAATCCAACCAGAAATTGGTATAAACGCTACTGTGTCAAGATTGTAGTCAATTTCATGATCATAGGTTTTAACATTTTTAATATTCTCCTTGTACTGCTTCTAGTTGTAGGGTAGCTCAGTGGAATCTATTTTGTTAATGCCAAAAAAATGATTGTTTCACATCCAGTGTGAGTCACCTCATTGAAGATATTGGCTTCAGCAACAATCAGAATAGAGATGTGGTTGTAATCTTGTTTCCAATAAAGTTTCTGTGTTCTGGGTTGTCAATGATAGTCACAGAACTTGCTGGTGTGGAACTTCCATAGGGAGATATCAATGTTTCTACTGTACTCTGCTTTAGCTTTTCAGAGCACAAAGGCCCTGGCTTGCTTGAAAGAGTTCTTTTCTTTCTCAGCATCCTCCTCGAACTTTTCATTGACTTTCTTTTGATCCTGCCACATTTGTAGATCAGGTGGCTCTTAGTGGTGGACTTGCTGGAATTTATGACCACATGACCAATGACCACAGTGTTAAGGAGAGTCCTTTCTTTCTTATTGTGGCTGGATTTAGTTGTGGTTTTTATGAACCTATGCTCCAGCGGTAAATCTATTGCAGAAATAGCTGTGCTGCCTATCTTTTCTTTTAAAAATGATTTGGTTACTCCTGGAGTTTTGTGGCTACATAAAAATTTTACAAGTCTTTGACCTATGTATTTGAAAATGCCATTGAAATTTTGATGTGAATTTCATTGTGTCTGTGAATACATGGGTAACGTGGTCATTCTAATGATGACAGTTCTTCCAACGCGTAACAAAGAATATGTTTAATTTTCATTATTTTTAATTACAGAAGTGATTTATAATTTTAATTAGAAAGGTCTTTTACCTCTGTTAATTTGATTTCTATATATTTGACAGGTTTTGTTTTTTGCATGCAATATAAATTGTAAATGGTTAATTAAAATTTTTTTCTTCTATATTGTTAACCATAGAATATAAAGCACTTCTAAGCATCGGTTTTGTTATCTTCTACTTTACTGTTTAAGATTATTGTTTGTGGGCATTTTTAGTGGAACCCTTAGAGTTTTCTATGCATATTACCATGTCATCTACAGATAGTGATGGCTTGACTTATTTGTCAATATGAATTCCTTTGATTTATCTTTCTTGTCTAATTGCTGCAGCCAGGACCCCTAATATACTATGTTGAATAGTAGTGGTTAAAGTGGACATACATATCATGCGTCTGGCCTCAGAGGGAAAGTATTCATATTTTCCATTAATGATGATACTAGGAGTGTGGATTGTGAAGATGGGTCTACAGCTGAATCTAAAGAAAACCATTTTTATGAAAAATGAACTAGTTCCAGGGGCCCCATTCACTCTCAATGGAACAAACATCTCTGAATGCAACAGTTGTGTGTACCTAGGTCAAGAAATCAACATGATGAACGACCTAAAACCTGAGCTGTGCAGGAGGAAGAGAGCTGCATGGAATGCCTTCAAAGGCATTGAAGAAATAGCTAAAAGGACAAAGAACCTCCGGCTCCAGGCACATCTCTTTGACTCCACTGTTCTCCCTGCATTAACATACGCCTCAGAGACCTGGGCCCTGCAGGATGAGAATGCTATTTGGGTCTCCCAGGGAGGAATTGAAAGAGCTATGCTTGGAATATCACGCCTCACTCAAGTGAGAGAAGGAATCCAGAGTTCTGGCCTCCTTCGCTATTCCAGAATCAGGGATGCTGTCTCGTGTGCCAAGGCATCGAAAATCAGATGGGCTGGATATGTAATGCGATTTGGAGACAACCGCTGGACTAGAGCCGTTACCGACTGGATCCCACGGGATGTCAAAAGATCACGTGGCCTCCCCACCTACAAGATGGTCAGACTTCCTTGTCAAGACCCTGAAGGAACGGTTTGAGGCTCTTCATATTCCTGAATCAACCAGATGCCATTGGGCTACATTGGCACATTATAGGGTCCAATGGAAATGTTACTGGCTCCCACTCAAGCAAATCGATGAATAATGGGATTCAAGTGATTCCAGTGATCAAGTGATCAAGTGATGATACTAGCCCTGACTTCAAATTAAATAAAATTATTGAAGGCTGGACTGATGGTCTAGTAGGTAAGGCACTTGCTTTGGACACAGCTGACCTTTTGGTTTGAGCCACTACACCCATATTGCTCCTCAAGTGCTGCCTGGAGTGTACCTGTGAGTGCAGATTTAGGAATAATCCCTGCACTCTGCCAGGTGTGGTCCCCCCTACAAAAAAAATTATAAAATTGCTATTATTGTTGGTTTGAATATAGAAAAATATCACACCCACAAACCAAAATTATGGTTCTAGTTAAAGGAAAATTGTTTCCACTTAATTAATCTATTATCTCACTTGTGTGATACGATATACAATTGTCGATTTATATCTATTTCTTTAGTATTAAGTGATGTCGAATCTTTTAATGTGACTATAAACTATCTGAAGTTTAGCAATAAATGCTGGATTTTGAGTTGACTACAAGAGTATGCTACCCGCACCGCAGAGCCTGGCAAGCTACCCATGTCATATTTGATATGCCAGATGCCAGTAACAATTGTAGACCTCATTCCCATGACTTGATGGAATGGTTTGAGGCTCTTTATGTTCCTGGAGCAAGCAGGTGCCGTTGGGCTCTACTTGCATGAGACAGGTCATATGGAGATGTTACTGGTGCCTGCTCGAGCAAATCGACGATGAACAGGAAGACAGTGATAACAGTGATGGTGTTTTTTGATGTCCCCTAAGTTCTTTCGCAGTTTGAAAAAAAGGTTTGTATGCTTTCTTGCGGTTGTGTGGTTTTTCAAAATATATTTGAATGTTACTCCCTTGTTACTTCCCCTCCTTTTATTGTGCAACATCTGGCAATGTTCAGGGGCTACTCCCAATTCAGTGCTCACGTATTACTTTCAGGGCTGGTCAGAGTAATATGCAGAGCTGAGCATAAAATTTGGAGCTCTGCACACAAATCATGCACTCAGCCCCTTAAGGAATCACTTCAGCCCACTTACAATTTTTTGTTTTTAGGGGCAGTTTCATCATCTATGTAAAAGCTTTTTTTCCTTATTTTTCTTGGGTGGTATGTAGAGTAGAAACTGATAGAGGTATAAACCTGAGCAATTTCGAAGGTAATCTCAATCGCTTGCTTTCTCTCAGACAGAACAATCCTTATTGCTAGGTGTCAGTGCTTAAAAACTATTTTTTTTTTCACATTGCTCATTTAAAAAAATGTAGCATTCAGGAGAGTAAATGCAATCTGCATCACTCAATTTTAACCAAATGAAGAAATCTGGGTAAGTTTCATCTCTGATCTCCTTTCCCCAAAAAAAGCTTGCAATTTTGACAAAAAGACAGTCTAAAATGAAAGAACTTCCTTTAGCAGTGATACCACCCATTCACACACTGTCCTCTGGGGGGCTTCTCCGCGGGTTGCAGGAATAAAAGAAGCTCGCATTATGTTATCAAATAAGCTCTGACACTTATTTTATTCTTACAGTAGAATTAAACATAAATAAATGGCTTTTTAAATCAGTATTTAGGAAGATAGGTAGTATTCTATATTTGGGGGATAATTTGTGAGTCTTCTTTGACTTTTTCTTTCTTTATTTTTTATGAGTTTTTCTTTATTTATTTATTTTTGCTTTTGAGTCACACCCGGCAATGCTCAGGGATTACTCCTGGCTCTACACTCAGGAATTACTCCTGGTGATGCTCAGGGGACCATATGGGATGCTGGGGATCAAAACTGGGTTGACCTCATGAAAGAGGCCATATGAAACTAATGAGTTTTTTTTTAAATTTTTTTTATTTTAAGTATTTTATTATACCACCGTGAGATATGCAAATAAAAAGATATACAATTAAAAAGTTCATATTGGGTTTTGGTCATACAGTGTTCCAGCACCCGTCCCTCCACCAGTGCCCATCTCCCACCACCTATGTCCCCGGTTCCCCCCCCCACTTCCCCAGCCCACCTCCATGGCAGGTTCTTTATTCCTTTCCCTTTCTCTCTCTTTCTATTTTCCTTTCCTTCCAGACTATGGATTACAGAACATACATTAAAAGGTTGTCATGTGTATCCTTTTGCCTCTATTTAATGCTCAGTTCTAGGTTGGCATTAGTACCCTCGACAATTGAAAATAATGAGTTTTTAAACTTTGACTATAGAGCTTGTTCATTAGACAGCTATATTTTCATGTTCAACAGTATCCCTAATATATTATAAAAAGATTTTTTAAAAAAGATTGTCTTTAGAAAAAATTCCTTTTTTTCAAAGAATTAACTTTTTCACTTATCTATTATTTCTCTGCTTGTACCTCCAGGCATATTTATTCACCTTGTTTTTTTTCTCTTCTTTAAATTACACATAGAATTTTCTCATTATCATACTTGTATTATTTCAAACTGTTCTCTTTTCCTCTAATTCTTCACAGACTCCTAGTTAATCTCTTTGCTCTCAGCTTCTCAGCCATAATCCATCGCAAGCGACATTGATGTATCAGACCTCTCCTTTTTCCATTTTAATCATGCCACTACTATTTTTTAGCATTCAGCTCCCACCAAAATATGATTCTAACTTTCATTAATTTTTTTACCAACTCCTGCTTCTCTGTTTTATTAATGGGGCTCTTTATTTATTTATTAGTTCAACAAAGCTTATCAAGTACCTTTTCGAAGCAGAGCACTAAGGTTATGGACATAAATGTTATTTTATATTCTTATGAACTTTATATTTTAATTAGGATGTCACAACAATCACTTATTAATATGAATGCAAACAAAATAGGTGTCTTATAAGTAGTAAATTAGATGCTTGTCTTGCATACAGATGTCCTGGGTTCAATCCCAGACACTACATTACATCTCCTGAATACCACTGGGATCAGTCCCTGAGCACAGAGTCATGGGTATCCAAAAGACCTACAGGGTGCAGCCAAAAAATGAAACAAAATCAACACAAAAACAAAACCAAGCAAGTATGGATTTATATAAAACGATGAATAGAAAAATTTGGGTGATCCTGTAATTTATTTCTGATTGCTTGCTTTGGACTACTAAGGGGAAATATAGATTTAGCTGCAGATCTTAAGGACAAGAACAGTATCTAAAAGAATGACTTGCATTTTTTCTACTGTAAAAAATAAGGGGATGGCATATAATTTAGGGTCAATAGTACTAGTAGGAATATTAATATAGGTATGTTTGGTTATATATTAAAGTAATTTACAAAACAAAATATAAAGCTATTTTAGAAAAAATATTGGATATTTTGCATTTTATAATAACAATAACTACTACTTTTTAAGTTATGAATTAACTTTGTGCTCACTTGTGAGCTCACTTGTGTGCTCACTTTGTTCCCACTTTGTGCTGAGATTTAATATATGTTAGCTCATCTATTCTCATAGTATTTTCAGATTTATAATGAATTCATAGTTCAGACACAAGCAAAGATCATAAGAATTTAACATATGATGATATCAGACTGAAGTTCAAGCCCAGTTTTGCTTAATTTCAAGACCAATACTGTCGGGACACCCAGGGGCAGAAGGGGATCTTTGACCCTGCTTCCGGTTTTTGTCGAGGCACCCTGCATGCCCCTACAAGTGGAGGTTCCACCAAGACTCCTGTTTTGCTCCTGGATTTGTTCAGGGAGCCCAGTGCTCTCTGACATAATACCATGCCTTTTTGTTCTAGTTTCTTACCTCCATCTATACTTATCTCAGATCATCTGTTTCTGAGAAAACTGAAGGATTAGGAAAAGATGCATCTTGGAGAGATCAAAAGTATTGAGAGAAGAAGGAAAATGCTTAATAGATTACTTATGAATGAATAAATACTACTGCCAAGGGAATATATGAAAATTTATAAGAAATTAAATGGATTTACCATAAGTTCTTCTAATAGGATTTTAACAATACTACAGAGGTGATGTGAGTGATAGAAATATCAAGGTGATAAAAGAAACCCATAGGACCAGCATATTAGGATTGATTTCATATTATTTATTAGAAATAATTCTCCAAAGTTATTCTAAAATTCTTCTAAAATATCTAGGAAAATATAACTAAAGTTTTAGAAATAAATCAGATCCTAGGCAACAATTTGGCATATTATTTCTGTACCTAAGATTGCTAGTATTTTCTAAGAAAGAAAGAAAGAAAGTAAGAATAAAGTACTGGAAGTCAAATTTTGGGAATGTCTTTGTTGGGATATAACAAACAAGGTGTCTGTGAAAATGAGAATAATATTTATAGTAGATGCTGTGCCTGTGAATTTACAGTGGTTTAACATAAGGCCTTCACTAGGAATCTTCAGTTTATGAATGATTAATTAATTATATTCCTATGTGTTCACAAGTCCCAATTTGACAATATAAGGTCTTTTGAAGTTAAGCATGATAGTTATCCATTTGAAACAAGTCAGTTCATGATTATATTTTACACTGCATTATTGTTTTATTATTTTTCTACATAATATTTGTTAATAATCTCAAAAGTATGGGCCATGCATTTATTTTTATATGATTGGATTGGGCAGTGGTGAGCACATAATATATATTTAGTAAATCTCAGATTCATGTGTAGGATGTAAATGGGTGAAAAGTTCTTTATTGATCTTATTTCCATCCTACAAATTTTCTTAGGTTCTCAAAGTACATAAAAATATAACTATTATTCTTAATTAATAATTATGGTAGGCTCTTCCCACCAGGTGCGCTCCCCAGCGGGCAGCCCCCTAGCCACTGCTCTCCAGGATAAAGGGCTGGCGCTTTGAGCAGGGGACCAAGCCACACCCAGCTTCCTCGGACCTCCCACCTGACGCAATCCACCCCCGACGCCCAGCAGATCCCTGCTCTTCCCACCAGGTGTGTTCCCGCAGCGGGCAGCCCCTGAGCCACTGCTCTCCAGGATAAAGGGCTGGCACTTTGAGCAGGGGACCAAGCCACACCCAACTTCCTTGGATCTTCCACTGCACTACCCCCACCCCTACCCCCTGACTCTGGAACCACACACCGACACCCTAAAATTCAAAACCAGCGGACACACTAGCATCCGCGTGAAATATTATCTATCTACCTGAGATACCACTGAGCATTTGCCCCTACACTCTTGCTATAGATCTCTAGCTGCAAAGTAATTCAGAAACCTACTAACTCTATTGACTAGTCACCCAGAACACACATTTTCAACCTATGATAGTCATTATGGTAAAGCAACACAGAATTCCTTCAAGCTTTACGATTGAAGTCACTAATACAGATGAGTCAAGAGATAACTATGAGCTATATAACCTCTCTGAAAAGGAATTTCAGAAGGAACTGTTAAAGATGCACTGTTAAAGATGCACAACAAACTCAAAGAAACAATGGGATAAAAAGTCAATAAAATACAAGAGGACGTGAAAGCAGAATTGAGTAAATTTCAGACCAAAGTACAAGCAGAAATGACAGATATTAAAAATTAGGTAAGTGAACTGAAAAACACAGGGGAAGGCCTCCAAAGCAGAGTAACAGCTACAGAAGAAAGAATTAGTGATCTCGAAGACAAGGTTCAGAGATTCTGTAGACAACACCCAAAAGATGGAAAAAAAGACTCACAATCAATGAACAGACTACCAGAGAAAATCGGGATGAAGCCAAAGGGAACAACATATGCATCATTGGGGTCCCAGAAGGGCAAGAAGAAAACCCTGATGAAGAAGAAATTGTCAAAGCCATCATCGCTGAGGATTTTCCTGAACTGAAGAAAGCATGCTCCCAGATACAGGAGGCCCGGAGTATACCAGCTAAAAAGAAACCCCAATAAGAATACTCCAAGACACATTCTTATTAAAATGACAAAAACAATAGACAGAGATAGAATACTGAAAGCAACAAGACCAAAGAAGAAAATCACATACAAAGGAGCATCTCTGAGGTTTACAGCAGACTTCTCAGATGAAACACTCCAAGCCCGAAAACAATGGTGGGATATTGTGAAAAGACTCAATGAACTTCAGGCCTCACCAAGAATTCTTTACCCAGCTAGACTTACTTTCAGATGTGAAGGAAAGATACAAAACGTCATAGATAAACAACTCAGGAAATTCATAGACTCAAAACCAACTTTAAAAGAAGGATTGAAGGGTCTATTGTAAAATAAGACAACCCAAAACCACAAGTTTAAACAGAAAAATGGCACAAAATCCGATGACAATAATCTCTCTCAATGTCAACGGTCTCAATGCACCAATTAAGAGACACAGGGTGGCAAATGGATTAAAAAACTGAATCCAACATTCTGCTGCCTACAAGAAACACATCTGAATAACCAGAGCAAACACAGACTCAAAGTCAAAGGCTGGAAGACCATTCTCCATGCAAACAACCCCTCCAAAAAAGGCGGTTGTGGCCATACTCGTGTCTGACAATATAGACTTCAGGCTGAAAAAGGTTAAAAAGGGACAATGAAGGCCATTTCTTAATAATTAAGGGGTATGTATACCAAGAAGAAATCACACTACTAAACATATATGCACCAAATGAGGGGCCAGCAAAATACTGAAAACGACTATTAATAGACCTCAAAGAAGACATTAACAGTAGCGCAATAATAGTCGGAGACTTCAACACTGCCTTATCGACTATGGATAGATCGACGAGACTGAAACTCACCAGGGAAATACTGGACCTGAAGGAAGAAATGGAAGAAAGAGAGCTAGTGGATATATACAGGGCTTTTCATGCCAAAAAAGCTGAATACACATTTTTTCCAGTGCACATGGAACATACTCCAAGATAGACCATATACTGAGCCACAAAGCATACCTCAACAAAATAAAAAAATTGAAATTGTGTCAACTATCTTTTTAGATCACGATGCACTGAAAATAGTAGTTAACCATACACAGAAGCAGGGAGCCAAATCAAACACCTGGAAACTAAACAGCTCACTGCTGAACAACAAATGGGTCATAGAAGAAATCAAACAGGAAATCCAAAGATTCCTAGAAACAAATGACAATGAAGACACCAACTATCAGAACTTGTGAGACACAGCAAAAGCTGTGTTAAGAGGAAAGTTCATAGCTCTGAAAGCATTTACCAGGAAACAAGAAAGGGCCCACATAAATAATCAGACCTCACAGCTGAAAATATTAGAAAAAAGACCAACAAAAGAAGCCCAACCCAGGCAGAAGGAAGGAAATAACAAAACGTTAGGGAGGAAATCATCGAGCTGAAAACCAAAAAAAAACAATCTGAAAGATTAATGAAACCAAGAGCTGAGTCTTTGAAAAATTGAATAAGATCAACAAACCACTGGCAAGACTTGTAAGGACAGGGAAAGAGAGAACCCAAATAAACAGAATCAGAAATGAAAATGGTGACATCACAACAGAAAAAACAGAAATCCAAAAGATCATCAGAGATTACTTTAAGAACCTGTATGCCACAAAACATGAGAACCTAGAAAAAATGGATAAAATTCTGAAGTTTTATAACCAGGATTGAAACTCCCACGATTGAAATAAGAAGACCTTCAATACCTAAATAAGCCTATCACCATCGAGGAAATTGAAACAGTAATTAAAAGTCTGTCCAAACACAAAAGCCCAGGTCCAGATAGGTTCACTAGAGAATTTTACCAAACCTTTAAGGAGGACCTACTGCCTGTCCTGTTCAAGCTATTCCAGGAAATAGAAGAAACAGAAACACTCCCAAACAGCTTCTATGAGGCACATATCACCCTGATAACCAAAGCAGGGAGAGACAACACAAATAAGGAAAATTATAGACCAATCTCCTTGATGAACACAGATGCTAAGATCTTCAACAAAATACTAGCAAACAGAATCCAAAGACTGATCAAAAGATCATACATCATGACCAAGTAGGATTCATCCCGGGATGCAAGGATGGTTCAATATTAGCAAATCAATCAACATAATACATCATATCAATAAGAGAAAAAATAAAAACCATATGGTCCTATCGATAGATGCAGAAAAAGCATTTGACAAGATCCAGCACCCATTCATGATTAAAACCCTCCAGAAAATGGGAATTGAAGGAAGCTTCCTCAAGATAGTTAAAGCCATCTACCAAAAGCCCACAGCGAGTATCCTTCTCAATGGGGAAAAATTGAAAGCCATCCCCTTAAGATCAGGAACACGGCAAGGTTTCCCTCTCTCACCCCTTTTATTCAATATAGTACTGGAAGTACTCGCCATAGCATCAGAGAAGAAAAGGACATTAATGGCGTCCAGATAGGCAAGGAAGAAATCAAGCTATCATTATTTGCAGATGACATGATATTATACTTAGAGAACCCTAAACTCTCGACCCAAAATCTCTTAGAAACAATAGATACTTATAGTAGAGTGGCAGGATACAAAATCAATACCCAAAAGTCGGTGGCTTTCCTATACACAAATAACGAAAGAGAAGAAAGGGATATTAAGAAATCGATTCCATTCACAATTGTGCCACAGAAAATCAAATACCTAGGAATCAGCTTAACCAAGTGTGTAAAGGACCTATACAAAGAGAACTACAAGACACTGCTTCAAGAAATAAAAGAGGACACGAGGAAATGGAAACACATTCCCTGCTCATGGATGGGAAGAATTAACATTGTCAAGATGGTAATACTCCCTAGAGTTATGTACAGATTCAATGCAGTTCCTATAAGGATACCCATGACATTCTTTAAAGAAATTGACCATGGGGCCGGAGCACATAGCCAAGCGCGGTTCGAAACCGGCATCCCATATGGTCCCCCAAGCACCGCCAGGAGTAATTCTTGAGTGCAGAGCCAGAAGTAAACCCTGAGCATCACCGGGTGTGACACCAAAAAAAAAAAAAAAAATCTTTAAAGAAATTGACCAAACACTCCTGAAATTCTATGGAATAACAAACCCCCATGGATAGCTAAAGCAATCCTTGGGAAGAAGAATATGGGAGGCATCACCTTTCCCAACCTCAAACTGTACTACAAAGCAGCAGTAATTCAAACAGCGTGGTACTGGAATAAAAACAGACCTGTGGACCTATGGAATAGAGTTGAGTATCCTGACACCCACCCTCAAAGACATGATCAGTTAATCTTTGATAAAGGTGCAAAGAGTCCAAACTGGAGTAAGGAAAGCCTCTTCAACAAGTGGAGCTGGGAAAACTGGACAGCTACATGTAAAAAATGAATTAGGACCTGTGTCTAACACCTTGCACAAAAATCAGATCAAAATGGATTCAAGATCTCAATATCAGACCTGATTCCATACAGTACGTTGAAGAAAATATAGGAAAAACCCCTCCACGACATTGAAGCTTAAGACATCTTCAAAGGTGAAACACCATTAACCAAGCAACTAGAAGAAAATATAAACATATGGGACTACATGAAACTGAAGAGCTTCTGCACCTCGAAAGAAACAGTGACCAAGATAGAAAGACAGTCCACAGAATGGGAAAGAATATTCACCCAATACCCATCTGATAAGGGGTTAATATCCAGGATATATCAGGTACTGGTACAGCTATATAAGAAAAAACCAGCCAACCCCATTAAAAAATGGGGAGAATAGATGAACAGAAACTTTTACAAGGAAGAAATTCGAATGGCCAAAAGGCATATGAAAAAATGCTCATCATCACTAATCATCAGAGAGATGCATATCAAAACAACAATGAGATATCACCTCACACCACAGAGACTGGCCCATATCCAAAAGGGTAAAAGCAACAAGTGCTGGCGTGGATGCGGGGAAAAGGGGACTCTCATACATTGTTGGTGGGAATGTCGACTTGTACAGCCTTTCTGGAAAACAATATGGACATTCCTCCAAAAAACTAGAAATTGAGCTCCCTTTTGATCCAGCCATACCACACCTGGGAATATACCCTGGGAAGCCAAAAAACATACAGCAGGAAACACAATCCACACTTTTATTTTCATAGCAGCATTATTCACAATAGCCAGAACATGGAAACAACCAGTATGCCCGAGAACTGATGACTGGATAAAGAAACTGTGGTACATCTACACAATGGAATACTATGAAGCTGTTAGGGAAAAATGAAGTTATGAAAAATGCCTATAAATGGATGGACATGGAAAGGATCATGTTGAGTGAAATTAGTCAGAAGGAAAGAGAGAGACATAGAATGACTGCATTTATTTGCATGGCATAAATTTATCAGGTGATCTTACGAAAAGTGGAAATTACCACAAACGTGTGAGAGTCAGAGGTTAGGTAAGATAGAGAAGGGAACATGTGTGAATAAATGTCAAAAGGGCTGATACCAACATAGAACTGAGCACTAAATACAGGCAAAAAAATGCACATGATGGCTTCTAAGTATATGTAGTGCAACCCACAATGTGTAAGAGAAGGAAGAGAGAGGGAGGGAGAGAGAAAAGGAGATAAAGAACCTGCCATTTAGGCAGGCTATGGGAGGGAGGGAGGGAATTGGGGACATGGGTGGTGGGTGATGGGCACTGGTGGAGGGCGGGCTCCTGGAACACTATGTGACCGAAACCTCTAAACATGAACAACGTTGTAATTGTATATCTCACGGTGGTATAATAAAATGTTTAATTTAAAAAAAAAAAAAAAAAAA